>LNAC01000071.1:682433-742401 GCA_002007465.1 Ailurus styani | reverse complement strand
CTCGATCCCAGGACCCTGAGATCATGAACTGAGCGGAAGGCAGAGGCTTTAACCCACTGAGCCACCCAGGCGCCCTCAAAAAGGTTCTTGAAATAACAGAATGGTTGCTTTGCACTGTCGACATTTTCGTCATCAGTGAATATTTATGAAGTGCCCACGTTGAGGTTGCTTGACAGTTCTGAACCCAGATAAGAGGGAATGTTCTTTTTTCTGTTGCAGAGGGAGGCTTGGTCAGTAAACTGCATATCTTCTAACTTCTGAAGGCCTTCCTTTTCCTGAGGTGTGTGTGGGGGGGTCGCTTTGTTTTTGCAAATGAAAGAGTAAAGCTTTTGCTAATGCATCGTACTTCTTCCCTTATCACTTGGTTTTCCAGACAATGCTTCTTTTCTGAAGCCCTCAAACTACCTGTCTTTGCACTAAAAATAGGCAAACATTGTTTGAACTCCTGACTGTAGCAACTTGTGAATTCAACAGATAGTTTCAGTTTTTCCAACCCACTCTCTCCCTTTTCATCCACTCCACCCAAGAACAAATCATTCAAATACTGCATGGCTGGAATGAGTCCCCGGGAGGGAGTCCATCACTGACCAGCTTCTGTAGCCTGCACGGTCTTGCACTGACCCCTTGTGGTGAGGAGAGCGTGGGCCGTGTCCTTGTGCTCTCCATCTCCACCCCAGTGAAGGCAGGGGCTGCTGGGCTGGTCTTAAGGAGCAGGTGGCAGAAACAGCTTGTGAGGTCCCAAATGGGCCCAGTGTCCTCGGGCATTTAGTGCCATCATATGTACTCTCCACAGTGAAAAGGCTCTGGGCTCTTCTTTGAGACCCAATAAACCAGACTGCCTCAACAGAGAAAGTCATTCCCTGGGATGGAAAGGTGCGTTACCTATTCTAGGCCTTAGCAGGAACTTTTATCCAGAGCAGGAGCTCCTTTGGCTGGGCTTTAAGTCACCTCGTGCTTCTCAGAGCCTGGTCCATTTCAGGACACTTGGTAAACACTCCATAAATCCTTGTGAAGTAACTTCTGTTAGTCTCTGTCATCAACAGTCCTTTACTGAGCACTTACAATTTTGGGTCCTTGGTTAAGACTAGGGACATGAAAAGGTATAAAGGACAGTCCCAGACTTGATTGGAGTCTAGTTGGAGAATTAGGCCAGGCACAAGAGATGACACTGGCCAGCATGGAGGGATGTGTGTTTTGTTTTGTTTTTTTTAAGATTTTATTTATTTATTTGACAGAGAGATAGAGATCACAAGTAGGCAGGAGGCAGGCAGAAAGAGAGAGGAGGAAGCAGGCCTCCCACTGAGCAGGGAGCCCAACGAGGGCCTCGATCCCAGGACCCTGAGATCATGACCCGAGCCAAAGGCAGAGGCTTTAACCCACTGAGCCACCCACGCACCCGAGGGATGTGTTTTCATTGCTCAAGGAGTAACATGGGCAGTGAGAGGCACTAGTGTCTGGGGAAAAGGCAGAGCTACCTAGGACACGACATCAGAGTCGGACTGGGAATTGGGCTCTACCTTTAAGGAAGTAATAATAGTATAATCTACCAAGTACTTCCTACCCTGCACCAGTGTCCTTTACGTACATCATTAATTCTCACAACATGTGTGCCGGGGAAGTGTTATCACTGTCTACCAGGGGATGCGGGAACTCAAGCTCATGGAGCAGAGCAGTTCTGCCAAAGGCCACACAGCACTGAGCAGGAGCACCAGGCTTCTGATGCAGGCCAATCATGCCCCCCTTTCACCAACCCCTGCCAAGGAGGAAAGGTCGGGAACCTTATCAGGTACCTTGGGGGATTATTTGAAGCATCTTCCAAAGCAAACTGCTACTGCTTCTAGGAAGCAAAGGCCAAGCAGGGAAGAGCTGGTGGCCTCAGGTTGTCTGAGTGCAACACGGAACAGGGAGGTGGTGAAGCTGCTGGGTTCCTGGGGTTGATCCCAGGACCTGGCCAGTCAGCAACCACAGAGGTCAGACTGGGCTCAGGGGTGGGCATAGGCATGTCTCCACTGGACTAGTTCCCAGTGGCACACAGCTGATAAGAAGCATCCACCGCTGACCTCCAAAAGACCTCTGATGCTTTAGAAAGAAGCCAATGATTCCAGGCTTGGATATAGAAAGATTTCAGTGCAGTGGGACTCTAGAAAAGCCATGCAGGTTGATGCACACTATGGTGGTTAAGGATGTGGACTCTGGAACAAAGTATTTGGGTTTGAATCATAGCTCAACCACTTACTAGCTGTGTGAAATCACCTCTTCATGAGTTCCCCCAAGCACACACCGTAGGGTTTTTGAAAGATGTGAAATGAGTTAACATATGTGAAACAGGCACCTGAAACATAGTGCTTATGTTAATAGGTGTCTCTGTCTGTATTTTTCTTACAGCAGAATTTAGTAAAGGTATGTACCCTTCAAGTTGTCATCAAGGATTCAAGTCTGGATTAAGGATTTAAATGAGGCTTAAGTGGACATGTCTAAAGCGCTAATGTTCCTTTGGAAACAGACAGATCCTTATTGTGTTGAGTATGACTTGCCAGTCAGCTGGTAAGAGATTTAGAGAGAGGGCGCCTGGGTGGCTCAGTGGGTTAAAGCCTCTGCCTTCGGCTCAGGTCATGATCTCAGGGTCCTGGGATCGAGGCCCGCATCGGGCTCTCTGCTTGGCAGGGAGCCTGCTTCCTCCTCTCCCTATCTCTCTGCCTGCCTCTCTGCCTACTTGTACTCTCTCTCTCTGTGTCAAATAAATAAATAAAAAAATCTTAAAAAAAAAAAAAAAAAAAAAGAGATTTAGAGAGAAATCTTCTTTCACATCTAGCCAAAAGTGGCCTCTAATGGGAGGAAGTACTTATTGCTAACTCATACCTTAAACTAAAAGGTTCTTGTAAGGAAAGAACAGACTGTTGGAGTATGGGAACTGATCATGGGTGAGGAAGGTTGTCATGGGCCAAAAGGAAACTGTCGTTGGAAGCCCTATACATTGGCATTGTGGTGACCTTGACCTTTATTTTTTTATTTTTTTTTTTTAAAGATTTTATTTATTTATTTGACACAGAGAGAAAGATCACAAGTAGGCAGAGAGGCAGGCAGAGAGAAGAGAGAGGAGGAAGCAGGCTCCCCACTGAGCAGGGAGCCCGATGCGGGCCTCGATCCCAGGACCCTGAGATCATGACCTGAGCTGAAGGCAGAGGCTTTAACCCTCTGAGCCACCCAGGCGCCCGACCTTGACCTTTAAAAGTCACTCTATCTCCTCTAAAGCCAGTGCTGATGAGAAAGCCTAAGGGCTTCTCATAACACAGTCCTAGAGAATGTACAAATGTGAATATTTTGGAAAGTCACATATATGAAGAATAGTCTTAAAAATATTCATCTCAGGGGCACTTGGGTGGCTCAGTCGGTTAAGTGTCCGATTCTTGATTTCGGCTCAGGCCATGATCTTGGGGTATTTAGATTGAGTCCTGCACTAGGCTCCATGCTCAGCATGGAGTCTGCTCCCACTCTCTCTGTCCCTCTCCCGCTCCTGCTCCCTTAAGTGTACTCTCCTTCTCTCTCTAAATAAGTCTTTTAAAAAACATATTCATCTCAAAGGACACAGGTACTAGCTTGAAAGCTATTCTTATTGGCCACATCTGGGATAATTATAACAAAATAAATGATAGTAATGGATTATGGCCCACAAGATGAGTACTTACTGATATACATGAACAAGTGAGTAAATGAAGAAGGGAAAGCTCTTCCTTACAGTGGGATTCCAACTAATAAATGTGGAAGGAATGCTGGAATTAGAAAATCATTTTCAATAAATGTTTAGGCTAAAATCAGTGGATGCTAAAATTGGTAGGGAGAATGATGATGGAAAACATATTTCTGTGATCTCCAAGCACCTCCTCCATAAGATACTATTAATTATAAAGGGGGAACTAGTAACATTTAAGTAGAGAACACTGTCAGACACCACCTTAATCAGTGTCCAAAGTTAACACCATCAGTCATGGAACCAATCAACATGAGCCTCCTAATGTGATGCACTGAGACAGATACAACTTCACTTCTGTTGTACTGCTACCAAAAACACAAAACCTGAGTCTAAACATGAGGAAACACCAGGAAAACCTCAATTAAAGAACATTCTACAAAGCTCCTGCTTTACCCTGGGAGGAAGGAGCAAAAGAACCCTATAGTGATGGAGTAGAATTGGAGATTTCATATGAAAGGATGTAGAAATGATGATACCGAGTAGTAACGAGCACACCTTATTTGGTCCCTCACTAACAGGAACTTGTATTTCATAGAGGAATGGCTTGTTCTGGGGTGGAAGCAGAGAAAGTACAAGGTAAACCTGGATTATCTGGTTGTATGAGAAAGTAACATAATGCCCCAAACTAATGCGGACATATCAAAAGGTCAAAGGAGCTAGCCTACTGGAGTTTCCACTGGCCTAATTTGGGATGATGTCAGCATCACAATGAGAGGAATTATTCTTTTTATTTTAAATCTATGAGTCTATAGATACTTGAAATAATAAAGATATTAAACTAACTACATATAATCTTTGGATCCTGCATCAAACAACAACCCCCAGTTATAAACAACAACAATTACAGCAATCTGGGAAATTCTAACATATACTGTATATTATATATCTGTAACAATGTTTCATTTCCTGAGTGTGAGGACGATTGAATTGTGGCTATGGGGGCAGATGTCCTCGATCTTTGGTGATACATGTTAAAGTATTTAAGGGTGAAGTAACTTAAATGGTTCAGAAAACAAAAATATGTGGCTACATATATATACCCAGAGAGATGATGCATGTATAGCAAAATATAATTACTAATGAACCTTGGATTATGAATTTAAAGGTACTGGTTGTACTACTCTTAATTTTCCTTAGAGGTTTGAAATGTATCAAGCTATAATGTTGGAAAAAATAAAGCTCCCCAAAACAAAAAATGTCAAGGTCATGAAAGACAGACAGACTGAGGAACTGTTTCAGAAGAAAGGAAATTAAAGGCAATGTGTGATTCTAGATTGGATCCTGGAGCAGAAAAGGGCATTGGTAGGAAAACTGGTAATATTTGATTAGGTCAATATAGTTTTTTTTTTTAATTTCCTGACTTTGATAATCACACTATGGATATGTAAGATAAAGGTCCTTATTTTTAGGGCGTATACACTGAAATACAGGTAATGGGACATCATGACTGCAACTTACTCACAAATGTATCAGAAAATCCAGTACATACACGTAGAAGGAGAGAGAGGGATAAAGCAAGTGTGATAATGTGAACATTTGGGGAATGGGTGAAGGCTACACAGGAATTCTTTGTACTATTTTTGCAACTTGTATTTTGTAAGTCTGAAATTACTTCAAAATGAAAGTTAAAAAAAATGTTCACTTTAGTTTCTTCCAACTTGTTTTTCTTATGTCACTGTACTGGGTTGAATAGTGCCCCCCCCGCTATTCATGTCCATCTAGGACCTTAGAATGTGACCTTATTTGGAAGTAGTGTCTTTACAGATGTAATTAGTTTAGATGAGGTCATACTGTATTAGGGTGGGGCCCAAATTCAGTGACTGGTGTCCTTAGAAAGAGGGAAGAGGACATACACAGAAAAAGGCCATGTGAAGTTGGAGGCAGAAAATGCAGTGACATGGCTACGAGCCACAGAACGCCAGGGATGGCTGGGAGCCACCAGCGGCTAGAGTCAAGGAAGGATTCTTCCCTAGAACATTCAAGGAGAGCACAGCCCTGCGAACACCTTGATTTCAGACTTGTAGCCTCCAGAACTGTGAGAGAATCCATTTCTTTTAAGCCAACAACTATGTGGTAATTTGTTTCAGCAACCCTGGGAAGTTAATAGTCCCCCACCTGCTTAACACAGTGGCTCTCTGGTCTGTAAGTCACCACAGTCTGGCATCTGCAAGCCTCTGACGATGCTAATAATGGTAATCCCATTGACTGAACATTCACTACAAGCCTAACAGCAGACTCAATGACTCACTCTTCAGATGGAAAATGGAAGTTTGGAGACGTAAAGTGGTGTGTACGAAATTAGATAAAAAGGGGGGGAACTAAACACTGACCGCCAGCAGTCCTACTCCTTAAGCCCACTATTCCCTGCATAAGCTTCTCTGGCCACACAGGTCTGGTGTCCCCACCTCGTACGCTACCTCAATATTACATTGCCTTTCCTCCTTGGCCTTTCAAACCCTTTCCCATCCCAGGCCCACCCATGTTCCCTATTCTCTGTGAAAACTTTCCAGGGTCCTCTAGGCCACAAGGGTCCCTCTTCTTCAAACTCAGCACTCATTATACTGCTTGCCTGGCCCTAAACTATGCCAAAGATTATTTTGGATATTATTTGGGTTACTTGGATGTTATCTGGCTTTTTAAAAAATGGCCTCCAACTGGAAAGCAAGTACCCTGCAAACAAGTATTAATTAGATGTAGATAGCTGCCACCTATCTAGACATCCAGACTTTTCTCTACCTTTATTTCTCTAGGTAGAAACCTATCCTGGTACCCCTCATCAGGTTAAGTGTAATTATGGCGACACTTGATGCTTGCAATTTGACTATTTTCACGTAAGTCGCAAATTCATTTGCTGACTCTTAATTTCACTTGTGTGGAAATATTGTCTGCCAGGACTAACCAGTTTCAACATGACATCATTGTATATTGTTAATCCATGTTGCAGTAATTGTTAAGTGAATAAGACTTGGTTTGCTTGAAAAGATCCAAAGAAAGAACACATTTTGAGCAGAAAACTAGTTTTATAATTTAGGGTGGAAAATACTGAACCTCATGGTGGTTTAGATTTATAATGTGCCTTGTGCTCTGTACAAAGATCTGATGTGTCAAATGCTCTGTATAAAAACAGGAAGAATCCACTTGAATTTTCCCACAAGCACTGCTCCAGCAATGCAAAAGCTTCTCAAAGGAGAAATTCCAGTTTGAAAAGGTTAACCATAGAATACTGGTCAGCCAGTATAGAGACGCTGGGCACAGGAAACAGTCTGATTTTCAGCTGACCCAGGATCCTAAACAAATGGCCACTTTCACAGACATGGAGATTTGTGTAGGTCTTGGATTATCTTATGTGATGTCAGGGGTCTACTGCAAAAAGACCAGGCAGGTATCATCAATGAGCAAAAGGAGCAGGATTCAAGAAAAATACCACTGTCAGCACACTGATGAATGCAAATTGACACCTGGCTTCAGCGGCTTCAGTGCTGTAAGAGGGAGTAGAAGGCGCTGTGATGCATAGAGTGTGTGCACCCCAACCAGAGAGCTACTTGGGGCCAGTCTGTTGCTGCCAGGGATTGTGGATCTCACGTATTCTTTAAAAATAAGCTGGAAGTTTAGGTTTTTATGTGACTATTTCCAATAAAAAATGTAGCAACTAGTCCATTTAAAACTAACACTGCACAAACCAGATACATGTGCAAGCTAGGATTTGGCCACGGCCTACCAGTTTGCTACCCCTAGGCTGTTGTTTACAGGTCTCTGGCCCCCTTTGACAGTGAGTTCCAGGAACCTAGAACCCTGTGAAAGAAATATATACTTTTACAGAGAGGCAGTTGGATAAAAAGCACATTGAAAGTTGAGAGCTTAAAAATGTCCATATTAGCAGTAAGTGAAATTCATTCATTCCTCAGTATTTACTAAATGGTCTATTATGGGGTCAGGCAGTTGTAGGATTAGGTGAGGGGCATAAGATAATAAATAAACCACTTTTTGCTGGTCTCTTGAAGTTTATATTCTTATAAGTAAGAGAGTCAACGATAAGGTAATTTCAGATAGGGGTTTTAGGAAAAAATCAGTGCTAAGGAATAAAACATGATGGGAGTGGTGTCGAGAGATGTTTATTTTAGATAGGGTGTGAAAGAAGGCCCCTGTGGAAAGAAGGGCACATAGATGACGAAGCCTAGGACCTAAGATTTGGGAGAGCATCCCAAGTAGGAAAGACAAGCACAAAGGCTCAGGAATAGATGTGCATATTTGAGAAGAAAGTGAGGTTGGTTGATGAAGAGGCTGACAAGGATTGGATTATGTACAGCTGGAGTCAAGGGTTTGTATTTTATTCAAAGTGGAAGGGGAAACCATTGGAAGCATTATGTATTAGAGGAACATATGATTAACGTTTTAAATAGATTAGCTATCTACGCATAGTGTTGAGGGGATAGCTGATGTAAGGAAAGGAATGGGGTGAAAAATAAAAGCAGGCAGTGTAGCAGTTTCCTCTGCACGGGGAACTGGGTTAGAAGTAAACTAAGTAGAGGTGGCAAAAACAGAAGGGTCGAGAGAACACCTGGAATCAAAGGACCCAGTATTCTCATGAAAATCTTGTCCAGGATCAGATCTAATTTTGGTGAAGTAGCATTCTGAAATTACTGTATTTTGAACTGTGCTCATAGGAAATGTAGAATTCAAACTCTTCTAAATAGTTGGGATGCTTTCTTTTAAGAACTGTTTGAATTGCAGAGCTAAAAATAACCTTGTATTTGCCCAATATACGGCAGAACAAAATGCTCTGAGGTAAGGCCAAGGGCTGACAAGAGGTTAAATAACTTGCCAAGTCCCCTTAGTAGAGGAGTATGAAGTCCATCTTCCTTTCATTAAAGCAATGAACAAAATTCAAGTGGTTACAAAGTCAAGCTGTGACTTCCAGCCACACACATAGATACCTAGTCTAGGGGACATGCAGGGATCAAGGCCCATACAATGAATACTGCTCCCCTCCCAATTTTCCCAGTGGGGAAATGATGGTCTTCCTTAGCCAACCTCATGTACCTTTTCTCTCTTTCGGCTAAACTAAGCTCCCAATAGCCTGTGATTTTAACATGAATTCTGGAAAAATCTGGTCTTTAAGGAAAAAAAAAACTTAATTATCTATTAATAGCCCTAAGAAATGGCCCTTAGGAAAATGAATATTATTAAGAAATTACCTTGTTTTTGGAAACTTTCATGAGAGCTACCTTTAAATTTTTAAAGATAGCTTCTGATGCAGGTTGTGGGCATAATAATGTGGTTACTAACTGATGGTAACAATATTTAAAGCTTTATAAAATAACAAAACTTAGAACCTCAGTAAAAAGGCTGTCGTTTTGATGCTATTTTAAAATGGAAAGGTGATTAAGAATTTAACTGGTCTTCCCTTAGGGTTAAGATACCAATCATTAAGGACAAATGTAACATTTCATATCATGAAAGGACTTAAGTATTTAGAATCAGGATCATTAGAACAAATACTAAACAACTCATCTGCATTAAAACTTAGGGCTAGGGTGCCTGGGTGGCTCAGTGGGTTAAAGCCTCTGCTTTCGGCTCAGGTCATGATCTCAGCGTCCTGGGATCCAGGCCCACATCGGGCTCTCTGCTCAGCAGGGAGCCTGCTTCCTCCTCTCCCTGTCTCTCTGCCTGCCTCTCTGCCTGCCTCTCTGCCTACTTGTAATCTCTCTCTCTGTGTCAAATAAATAAATAAAATCTTTAAAAAAACAAAAAACAAAAACTTAGGGCTATATAAGGGAAACACAAGATAATGAGAAAACATATACACAGTTGGGAAATACGCACACAAAGCTGTCAAAGTGCAGGCACTGATGGATTAAAAATCAGGAAATCAGTGAAATAACTAATGAATGAGGCAGACATCCAATTAACAGTTACAGAATTAACACATAGCCTGGGTTGCCAGACTTCTAAATTTCAAGACTTGTAAAAAAAAAAAAGTTATCAAATCTGAATCTGACCAAGTCTTGAGATCTATGAAGTCTGTAATACAGGAGACAGAAAAGTATGTCCAGGGATTCCAGAGTTACAGTGAGCAAACCCAGAATATGAAAATATCCTCAGAACAATTGTAAGGCAAAACAGGTGGGAGAATCTGTGATTAAAACCAATGTAACATATATGAACTTTGCTTGAACATCCTAACTATAAAAACAAATAGAGATAGTAAGGAAAATCTGGATATTGACTGGGTGGGTAGTTAGGCATTACTATTAATTTAAATATAATAAAAATATCATGGTTATGTTTAAATCCTTACCTTTTAGACTGAAATAGTTGGGGATGAAATCAGTTGTCTGGGATTTTCTTCCAAGTAAGCATGGAAAGTAGAACGGTGAATTGGTTGGTATGAACAAGGTAGGCTGACCACGAACTGATTATTACTTTTGAAGCTGAGATACAGGTATTGTACTACCTCTATTTGAAACTTTCCTTAATATAAGTTCAAAAATTGATATACTTCAGTTTTCAAATTCAGGTAGAGTAGTAGCAGAATGTCGACTTCTTGATAAAAACCAAGAAAATAGTTTTTTGTTTTGTTTTGCCTGTTGCACAAGGCAAAAATTAGGATACCTGGAAAAAGACATCTTTGCCAAAGCCATCTCTGACACACAAATCTCACCCCCACATGCAGGGGTGTTCTCTGCCTCTTCCATCTTCACAAACCTCACCCATGGTGCTCTTTCCAAACAAGGGTAAGTAAAGTAGGTAAAAATTTAAGCACTATTAAGAATTCAAGATTAACTTGTTAAACAGGGCCTTTGCTGACTTTTGCCTTTCTTCAATGCCTGTCTTGTAAAGGAAATAAACGGTTTCCTGTTTAGACATAGTTTAGGCTCTTAATAGTTCAGCAGTATGCATTGCAGAATCTTATCTAAAAAGAATGCTCTTAATACTGTTCACCCCCTTTTAGAAGTTACTCTTTCATGCTAGGTCATGTTAGTTTCTAGTTAGAAATAGAACAGATTTAAGGAGCACACCCAATATTTTAAAATTGAAATGAGTCTTGTCTTCTTCAATGTAGCTGCCTTTTCTTTCTCTAGCCTCATTGTCCACCACTGGTGAACATGTTTTAAGTCTTTGGAATCCTCTTCAGCAGCTTTTTTTTCCCTTTTAAACGTCCTTAGTGACAGAAAATTTTTCTATCTTTGTGGACCTATTACATTTGATATACCGAAGAATCATTTAGAGCCAAGTCTAGCAGATGAATAATCAAGGTATCAAGGTATGTTAAAAAATTAATGGAAAACCTATTTTAACTATAAAATAATGAAATCATATATGGCCTTTCAGGATTTCTAAATTCAGGGGCATCTGGGTGGCTCAATCAGTTGAGCATCTGATTCTTGATTTCAGCTCAGGTCATGCAGGGTTGTGGGACTGCCCCACATCTGGTTCCATGTGGAATCTGCTTGAGTTTCTCTCTCTCTTTCCCTCCCTGCTTATGCTAAATAAAATCTTTTTAAAAAACTTCTAAATTCACTTCCAAATTATTGGAAAAGTAATTCTCAATGTGAATAACAAGTATTCATTTGAAAATAAGGATTTGTGGCTTTTTCAACAAAATTTCATTTTCCCTGTGATTAGACTTTTATTAGCCCCAGCCAAGTCCAGTGGAGCCGCATTTTATTACTGAATCTTCCTAGCCTAGATAAAAACTTTAAAGGTAAATAAGTGGGTCTGATATACTGTCATTTTAAAAGTTTTGATTTGCTCAAGAGGGGCAGCTCACTTAAAATAACTTTATGGTACCATTTCTTAATTTTAAGTACTGTTTATGTGCAAACAGATTTCAATTTGATGACTGGTTTAGTGCTACAACATAACATGTAATACTACATTGTTGCACAACTCCCATTTGTTTTGTCCATATATAAGGCAAAGCGATTTACAATAACTCCCAATGCAGGTAATAACTGCATTTAGTAATCTCAAACCATAGCTAACAGAAGAATAGGTTTGTCAGAAAATCAGTACAGGCACTTTACTATTAAAATTTTACTCTTTTTAATAATTTATTTAAATAAGATATTTGAAGCAGTTTAGAAAAACAAGATTTGTATTTTATTTCCTTGTAAAAATCTTTACACATGCAGACAAACCAGTGTTAAGAAAGTATCACCATCATTTAAACAAATAACCACTTAAATAGAACAGTGTCTGCAATTTTATCTGTATAAAAATAAGATACATTTTTACAGAATTCACACTCCAGTTCTTATAGCAATAAACAATACACAACTATAATAAGTACAATTGAACCTGACCATGGTTTTCAATTAGATACTGCTAGGGCATTTTAATGTGCAAAAAAAACAAAAACAAAAAAACCCAAAAACAAAAACCAAAAAGAAAAAAAAGGAAACAAAAACAGAAAAAACATAGTTCTTTCCAAAAGAAAATGTCTTCAGTGTTTCTAGAGACCTAGAAGGGTTTTACAAAATCAAATCCTAATCAGTTTGCTTTTAATGTTTTTGATTATGAGTCCATACATCACACTGTAGATAGGCAAAACCAGGAATTGATGCAGGCTCAAAGGAAGAAAGTCAGCGCCTGTGCCTGCCATGTCCTGAGCGACTGCCACCATGGTGCTTGCCTTTATGGGACCTTTCAAAGGAGCGAGACCTTTCACGCCTGTCCCTATGATGTCCCCTTTCATGCCTGTGTTTCTTGGCAGCATCTGAGTGATCCCGAGACTTGCTCTGAGATCGAGAACGAGATTTTTTCCTTTTATGACCATGTCTATTTGAACTTTTTAAGTCATCTCTTGTATGCTTGGCCTTAAGGTGAGGAGAACCATGATTATGATGTCTTCTTGGGCTTTCACTGTGACTGCGAGACCTGCTTCTTGATCTTGAGCTGTATGTTCCAGATCGGCTCCGCCTATTATTATAACTTAGATAATAAAAATTTGAGGTTTAGATTCAGTTTCTGCTGGGAACAGATTACTTTGGTGGTGCTTAAAACAGGTTCAAAACAAAACTACTGACCTGCAGCAGTACACTCCAGATGGAAAACTTTCATTAAATCTCCCTACCCCTCAACTTTACTCCTATCCAGCCTACATTAGACCAACCTTAAATGTACTGTATTGTCTACATGGCAAAGAGAAGAGTACTTAGTGATTTTTACAAAGTGTTCTGGATAGCTATGCTTTTTTTTTTGAGTATCTCACACATGTTCTAAACAGACACAAGCAGCTATCAATCTCATTACAAAGCTAACCAGGAAAGACTCTTTGGCTATGATGAACTTGAGTTTTGGTTGTTAATTAACAGTTAATAAAATATTAGTATTTTCTAACTAAAATTGAACAACTATTTTCACACATTATAAACAGATTATAGATTTCCACAGCACTCTGTGGCCAGCCCCTACACTTCTTCAAAAAATGGGCAAAGACAGAATAGAATGCTTGTAAGCTACATCACCCCAAAACAAAAAGCCACATATAGGCAGGACATATTTCCAAACTCCTTTCTCATAATTTATCTCATGTTAAAAAACTAAATCTAGCCCAACTGTGCAAACATCTAGGTTTGATTTTTTTTAAAAAGCAGGAACTTTACTCCAAATATGACTGCTTTCTCTTTGAGAATATTTACTTACTGTCTTCTTGGAGTATGTGATCTAGAACGTGATCGCGTTCTCGACCTTGACCGACTAGCACTTCTGCTATTTCTACTTCTCTTGCTGTCTTTTCTTACACTTAAAAAAAACGAACAAAAAAACCATTACTTTAGATACATGTTTAGTACATTAGAAATTAAACACATTCCTTAGACCAGTTTTCTAACTCAAGTATACTCACCCATTGTACGGGCTTTTGGAAGCCTGTTGTCTGTCCTCTGGTTCCTTCTTGACAGTCTTCACATTAACAGAGATTGGTGACTTCTCTTCAGCCTTCACTTCTCTTGGTGATGCTTTTAAAAAACAAAAAACAAAGACATATTACCTATTGGGATTTAACAGAGGACCAAAAAATTGTTTCTAAATGTAACTCAAAATACCATGCTTTCAAGTATTCGTCTTGAGCTGACTACCATGAGAGAAAACAGTAACAGCTTCTCTTATCACTGTTTCTATGCCACTATTAAATAAAGCTAAAGCTTTTTTTTTTTAAGGTTTTATTCATTTACTTATGGGGGGGCAGGGGAAGAGAAAATCTCAAGCAGACTCTGCACTAGGTACAGAGCCTTGACATGGGGCTCGATCTCATGACCCTGAGATGATGACCTAAGCCGAAATCAGGAGTCAGATGCTCAAGTGACTGAGCCACCCAGGATCCCCTAAGTGCTAAAACTTTCTAATAACCACATACCTGGAGTGTTCAAATCATTTTAATTCTGAATATATCTTACATGGTTTAGAGGCTGGAGAAAATCCACCAAGGGTTGAAAGGGCTGGAGTTCCATCAGGATTCAACCCCTTTGCTTTTAATTTGGCTTCCTGTAAGGCTACTTTTCTTTTCTCTACTTCTTTTTCTAGCAATTCATAGTTTGGCTGATGGAAGAAAATGAAGTTAGTATTTTTCCCTTATATTAAACTCTTTAAGTACTTAAAAAGTATTAACACAAACATGAGTAAACAACTACCTTTTTTCTGGTATAAAGCCTAAGTGTTTCTATGCAAATTTCCTGGATCTCCTCTTCCGTAGTACCAAAAAGAAGAAACCAATGGGGACGAGTTGGTAATGGAATCTAAACCATAAAAACAGAATGGTTTAGATCAAATTATAGTTTTTATCGGGACTGCTAATTCTTCTGATTTATCCTATGGAACAAGACAAGCTATATATACCTACCTGAAGAGCTCTAGCCGCAAGGTAGATACAAGCACATGCTATAGTCTCTGGCTGAAATCGAACAAATACATTCGTTCGAAGACTGTCATTCATATAATTCCTGAAAAATATTTCAACCATAAGCTTTGTACATAAACAAATAGTCCTTCTGAAGCTTACATAAAATTGGAGACTCAATCTACTTTATTCTTTTTTCTTCTCATATTTATATTCATATCCTCATATTCTAGCATATAACAATTCTTAACTCAAAAATCAGTAAGAGATAAGAATTTAACACTAGAACCATTCTTCATTTTTCCTACATATGACCAAAGTTCTTTAAAATAATTCCATATTATCATTCCAAATAGAACTTTAAAAATAAGTTTTTATGTAGTTCTAAGAAAAGCAATGCTTTGAAAGTCAATTTTGACATAGCTAGTTTCAGAAATAAACCACTCCAACAATACTTCGAGCCATTAATTATTGACCATCTCTCCTTTATCCACAATGAAAAGCAGTGTCAACCAAGTTCTTTCAAAAACTTAAAATACTGTGACAGGGGTAAAAAGGCATTTTCAGTAAGCACTCACCAAGTTATATTAAGAAATCTCAGCTACTGCAGAAAATTTAGGCAGGGAAGAGCAGTAAATATACAAAACAGCCTTGTTTACATACCTTTTTTTGGTGACTAAGTATAAACAAAAGCAATAAACTACTTCAGTTAATAAATTGCTGGACAATATCCCTAAAGTATTAAAGAAATTTCACAAATTGTTTAAAAGGTTAAACTAAAAGACTATTTCTTAAAAATCCTTACCCATAAAATTACTGCTTAAATGTTTTATAGAGCATATAATTAAAAATGTCATGCATTTTAAAAAAGCAAATAGACTTTTCTAATATTACTAATATTTACTGAGTCCCAAAGAAGCACGGCAGTCATTAAGTCCAGAACATAAAAATTACTTAAGTCCTGCACATCATCAACAGTCTTGAAAAAATAGTTGTAGCTGGACCAAATTCCTTGTTTTACCTTAAAATAAGCCAGCCCTCCAAATCAAACATCTTCATATCAAAAATTCAAGTTTAAAGTGCTTATGTTAATATTAACATCTCTTTCAAAGACTGTACTTCTATTATAGCCTCAATAGTCCAGCAGCTATAATTCATCCAGTATGGGAATGGTCCCCATTTTAAGCTGCAAGTTGTAGTTTCCTTTGGTAGAATCCATGCTATACATACCAAAAATAGAAATCTAAGTCAAACTCCTAACAAAAAAGTCATTTAATTCATAATGGCTGGACAACAAATCAAAAATGAACTATTCATTTTGATAGTTACAGGTATACATTATATACATAAGGCATGTTGAATAGTTACTTCTAGAAGCAAATATACAAATCCTTTTGACACCCCGACAGAACTAGAAGATGCTGCCAGATGGATATGGACCACTTCAGTGAATCTCGGATCAGAGCTTGCACTGGATTGGCTGGAGAGCAGGGCAGCCAATCAGGCCATCCTGAGGTCATGGGCTGAAGTGCAGAGGGCAGAGTTCTATGACTTACCATCATGGACTACCCTTTAATTAAAGAGTAGAAAAAAGAACAAAGTTAAATTGAGTTCTCCATTGAAAGCAATTAGTCAAGCCAAGAAAACAGGAAGCAGAAATAAGCATTATTTACCTTTTGGTTAAAAAACAAAAAAAACAAAACGCACCAAAACAAACTCCTCTCATTATTTTGGAAAGGGAAAATGAAACTTACTTTATTTCTGCTTCTGTTTTCCTGGCTAGGAAAGAAATGTAAAAAAGCAACTTACCAGGCAGTCTGAACCAGGGTTTGATTACGTTCACATTCTAAGACTTGTAAATACATAACAATGATCTGAAGGACAAGGGAAAAAAACTCAATTTAGCATATCGGTGTCTTTTGGAGTACAGAGTTCAATGAATGTAAGTAATTGAAATGTTAGATACAAGTTTTAACTCTTCTACAAACTGCATAGATAATACAGATCAACCAAAAAGGTACGTTATAGGCAATGTGCGTTATTATACTAGATTCTCTAAAAATTTTAAATATGATCCAAAATTGCACAGGAAAGGGCGCCTGGGTGGCTCAGTGGGTTAAAGCCGCTGCCTTCGGCTCAGGTCATGATCGCAGGGTCCTGGGATCGAGGCCCACATCGGGCTCTCTGCTCAGCAGGGAGCCTGCTTCCTCCTCTCTCCTCTCTGCCTGCCTCTCTGCCTACTTGTAATCTCTCTCTCTCTGTGTCAAATGAATAAATAAAAAAAATCTTTAAAACAAAATTGCACAGGAAAAAAGAGTTTAAATCAATTAAAAGCAATACCTAATTTCTCACGAACACTTTACTATGTGACAGGCACTGTGGTAAGGGATTATTTCATTTCCCAAGATGCAATTTTCCATTTCCAAAAACCGTACAGACTATGTTTTTAAAGTTACACAATGAGCATGATATTATGTAATATAGTGGATATTACAGTAAGTAAACACTACACTTTCTGCAGTGAAGTTTATCATGTTTAAGACTATGAGAAGGAAATACTACATATAAATAGCTTCACTACAGCTCAAGTCAGAGCTTTCTGGACCTGTATAATCGATCATTCCCATTTTACAATCTTGAAGATGTGGAATCTGAGTAACAGAGATATTTACCAGAGTCCCAGAGCTAATGGCAGAGACAAGTTTCTTTTTTTTTTTTTAAAGATTTTATTTATTTATTTCACGGAGGGAGAGAGATCACAAGGAGGCAGAGAGGCAGGCAGAGAGAGAGAGGGGGGGGGAAGCAGGCTCCCCGCCGAGCAGGGAGCCCGATGCGGGCCTCGATCCCAGGACCCTGAGATCATGACCTGAGCCGAAAGCAGAGGCATTAACCCACTGAGCCACCCAGGCGCCCCAGAGACAAGTTTCTATCACAGATAGTCCTGTCCCCAGGGAACCCCTACGGTAACCACTGTGCTCTAATGATGATCATATGTAAGCCAAGAGGTATGGGAGAAATCTATAAACATACAATAATGGTAACAAGAGAGCAGCCACCATGCTTTCAACATTTTTCTGTGTGACAGCATGCCAGGTACTTCTGCAGATGTATACTATGCACCCCTAGGAATAAGGTACTTCACTATGTTTTCTAGGTAGGGAAACTGGGCTAACCACGGAGGAAAAAAGAACTTCTCTATGCCCACACAATGAAGAGCGAAGATTTGAACCCAAGTCTGACTCCTATTTTACTGATAAATTTATTAAGAATGCCTTTTAAACCAAGGTTACCTCTCAAAAATAACCATAATACAAGTTCATGTTAAGATACGATTTAAAAAAAAACCCTAATACTTACGAATGTAATTTCTGCACTCTACAACTCACCTTATGGGGATGCTTGACATGAACACAAAATCCCAACTCCTTTAGCACCCTCCTCTCTGCCTTGATAACTTGATTTTTGGTGTTAATGTAGTTCTGATCAAGGATCAGGGGGCTTGGAGTCCTATAGTTTGTAAGAAATAAAATCAAAACTGTTTTGCACATCCAAAAAATTTTATTTGTGGCATCTCCATTTTCCCTTCCAACCAACTATTGGCAACAGAAACCAGCTTTTTAAACTCCTGCAAACAAGTTAAAGCATTAATCTTGTGCTGTCCAAGTTATGCTAATTAAACATATACTTAACTACGCTAAGTTTCTACAAGAACTAAGTCCACCTGTAGTGAAAAATTCACTCTAATGCTTCTATCTAGCCTTTACAGATCTTTTTCATATGATTATCTTTTAGGTGTGTATGTATATAGAAAACCTTAAGAGATTGTTGATTTATCATCGCAAACCCCATTAGTCTCCACAGACTCTTTGCAATGACAAAACTAATTTTTAGCTTTTGAAAATGTTTACTATAAAGACTTTATAGGTTATAATGACTTTACCCATCTTCTAAAATAGCAACTCTTGGTTAGTTTGTGGCCAAAATAAAAATCAGAGAGGAAAAGTAGGTAGCTAATTCATATTTCCCCCAACTGGACATTTTGCTTAAACAAATTGTTCTAAAAATCCAGCACTGTCAAAGAAAATCTGAAAACTATCTGAAAACTAAAGATTCAGCTCAATTACAAAAAGGAATGTTTTAAAAATCGGATTCAAAACTAAAAGTGATCAATAAAAACTAAGCTTGAATTTGGTTTGAGTTGTCATTATTAGGCAGAAAAACTTTATGATGCAATGTAAAAAAGAAGGGAGACCATAATGAGGGAACCAGAACAACACTCAAGGTCTCTGTGCCAGACTAAATTCTGATAGCTTTTAAAGCTGCAACACAGAAAGCTATCTATCAATGGTTCAATGCTTTGGAAATAGCACATTCAATTAAAAGACTATGTGATTTAAATTCAAAACTGGTTTCTTCTCGAGTCCTGAGAAGTTTGTTTTTAGTCAGGACTTGTGGACTTTCATTTCGCAATGTCCTTCATTTGATACGTTTTTTTAGATCCAATCACCAAAAAGTAACATTTTCATTAAGACATGATTATATGGTATATATATGGAGAGAACATTTAAATATTTTCCCCATACCGAATTAATTTTCAGCCAAAATATTCAAGAGTTTTTGCTCTGGGCAGAACACAACATCTATTTTTAAAAGACAGTCATTCTCATTGTTTGTTACACCCCAACTCACAACTCATTTTTACCATGCACACCAAATTCAGAAAAATGTAAGCTCATATTTAAATACATCCACTTGAATATTAGAAAACAATCTGAGGGCGCCTGGGTGGCTCAGTGGGTTAAAGCCGCTGCCTTCGGCTCAGGTCATGATCCCAGGGTCCTGGAATCGAGGCCCGCATCGGGCTCTCTGCTCGGGAGGGAGCCTGCTTCCTCCTCTCTCCTCTCTCTCTGCCTGCCTCTCTGCCTACTTGTAATCTCTCTCTGTGTGTCAAATGAATAAATAAAATCTTTAAAAAAAAAAAAAAAGAAAACAATCTGAAATGAACTACAATAACTAGCCCTGCAATGACGTATAATCTAAAAATCTTTCATTTATCTTCCCTCTTTACACCCATTTAAAACTATAGCAACGGGAATGCTTATTAGACTATTTCAAATTATTTCACACAGTATGATTTTTATCAAATTAAAGTTGGCAAATCTGACAAGATGGAAACTAGCTTAAATTAACAATGCTGAAAATTGGCTTCCCTCAGTTTAATTTCCATTACAGCTATGAAAAGTGTGAGGAATGAGGCCACCAACTAGACGGGGGACCGATTTCTAACATAAAAATGTAACAATGAATCTATTTGATCAGGACAACTGACTACAAGTTAATTGCCCTTTGGGAAAAATTAATTTAACTTCAGAGCAATCAATGTACCCAGGAAAATGTAACCTAAAAATCTTCAGGTTTGTAATTTTTCAGGGTTTATCACCATAACAGGAAATTTGGAAAAAAGTCAAACCCACACCTCAGACTCTCAAAACAAGTTATATGATGGCGCTCCTTCAACAGGTATTAGGAGACAATATCTCCAGTATTACAGTTGCCTACCACGAACTCTCTACCCCCTGTAATTCAGACTATAAACTGCTGAACCATTACAGTCCTAAAAATAAAATTTTAGAAGATCAATTCTCTCATTTTTCCCCCTTTTGGTGTTGAGCAAACTCACCTACACCTTTTACTAAGCATGCTTTAAGAGCTACCTTCAAATGTTAAAAATCATTTTTTCTGCAATTAACCAATAAACACTTGTTTGAATAATGGCTCTAACTGATTCCAAATCAGGCTTACTCATTCATTAATTCTGCTTAAATGAATTGTTATTTTCCACTTATTCTGCTACAATCTTCGCTTTCCCTTCTTTGTATATCAAAATCCCAGTGACACCAAAACCCAATTAAGGAAACCAAACTCATTATTTACTATAAATTCAACTATATAATCAACTTCTTGCTTAGGCCGTCTAACACTTAGTTTTGAGAGTTAACTTTGTAGGTATGTAAGTTGCTATCTCATCATTTTGTTAAGAAGTGGTTTTAAATCAAGGAAGGCTGAATGAGCATGTAATTTACAACTACCTTATAAAGATTACTTTTATCAGAAAAAGTAATGTGTCCAGGTAAGTCGGGGAGTAAGAAAACTAAGCAAATGGTTTCCTTACTTATGTTAACAAAGTATCAATTAGTACTGCCTATGGCAACAAGCACATAAAACTGAACTTGAGGCTTGCTAGAATTTCTTTATCTCCAATTTGGTAAACTTTCCAGTAAGATATAGAAGGTGACATTCTTAAATCTCTTAAAAAGAGAACTTTCATCTACTCAGAAAAAAATAATTTTCATTATCAATAACCAATCAAGCCTAACTCCACCTCTCCCGTTTTTGAGTTTGTCAGATTTTTCAAATTAAATTTAAATGAGAAGAACAATTTCCAAACTTTAGTTTTAACAGAAATCTTGCGTTTTGGTCACTGGAAGTTAGACCTGGTCTCTCAGAACAGTTTTTCCTTCAGCATAATTAACTTAGTTGAAATACAACTTAACAGAAAACAAACAAAACAAAACAACAACAAAAAAAAAAAAGAAAGAAAAAATAATTAGGAATAGAAAATCCAAACATGGTTATTCTCACTCATGTGATACAAAGACCTAGAAAATTTGGAGCTAGCTCTTCAAAAGATTATACTCAAAAATGAGATTAAGTAATTTACAGGGAGCCAGACTGTTGTTCAATATACAGAAATGTGTAATGCCTATGCCAAAGGAATGTTCCTTCTTTAGCAGTGTTTAAACAAATGAAAGCCACCACCTTTAGAGCCACCAAAATAAATTGAGAGAAGTTGGACTAAATGACAAGATCACTTACTACTCTTCCAACTTCATCTATCATTTATATACATGTTGAAAATACCACACCATATTCATCAATGAGTGGTATCAGTCTGAAGATTTGTCTTGTTTTAGGGAAGCCGTCAAGGATGCATGTGGGCTCCTTACAATTACAGAAAATGCTTAATTTTCTGGAAATATACTGCATCTCAAAAGAAAATTTGGAAACTACTAAAACGGCAATTTTCCCTTTTGATTCAGCCGTTTATTCCAAGCTTAGATAATTATGAAACTACAAAAAATTGGAGGGGGGGGGTAACCAAATAATCCAGAACAGGACTTGGGTAATGGTACTTTCTAAAAGTTCCTCTGGTGATTCAAATGTGTAATCAGGACTGAAAAATGACCTAAAGGCTACAAAAATGATGCCTCCTCTGTAATTACCAAGATTATGCTACAGTTTAAAGCTATGAATAAACCACATTAAAACAGCATCATTAAGATAAACTAATATGCTATTAACTAAAGTGCAATACTGATATTACTTTCTAAGTGATATCATTCTACATAAAAATATACCAACTATAGTTCTAATAACTTGGACAGCAAAGACAAAAGCTTATAACAAGAAACAGGAGTTTTTCTAAATGGTTCACCAGTGGCCAACCTGTTAGTCCCCGATTCCAGTGACCTATTCTCAGAGCACTGGCTTCTCCTTGGGGATTTTCGATACTTCACTCACTGTTGCCATGACGACAGCTTCATCTCTATGTACCACTCCACATCACCCAGGCTTTGGTAAATGTAGCTGGTCGCTGTATAGTCGGTTGCAAGGGAAAAAAGAGTTGAAGTTAATAACATATACAAGTTACGTGTCTGAGTAAACTTGTAATATGCATAGAAACACTTTTACATCCTGCTTTAAAAAAAAAAGGCTTCCATGCAATTAACAACTCCTTTTAAATTTCATGCTATAATCAGACTTGTAAGATTGAGACAAAGTCAATTTCTCTGTAATGATGACCAAAACACACTATTACATCAGATACAACAGTCAGTCAGTCAGGTGAGATGTTTTAAATTCCAAGGTTTTTATGGTTAAGACGACCTACTCTGACATCAAGGAGGAATACTCTTAAGTCTCATAGAAAAACTTAAAAGTCGATAATCATTGCTAAATGATACTACAATAGTTGGCTCAATGATTCAAAGAATACTGACAGAAAACTCCTTTAGGCAAACACAGAATCCTTTGACTAAGGATAAAAAAGCCTTTTCATTACTGTCATTTTGTTTTAAACACCCTGAAGAATCAGCTAGAAATCTAAAAACAAATTTTAGCTCAGACCATACTAAATACCAATTTGAAATCTTCCCAATTTCCAGGGATTCCTCACCAAGAAGCTAAAAGATATTTTAAAATGAAATAAAAAATTAGTCTATCCCGGGCTATGGTTAGGATGAAGGAGAAAAGATGGCGGAAAAAGAATGTAAGAAAACTGAAAAATGCTGTGAAAACTATCTGGGTAGCAATGTTCCAGACTTTGCAACTAGACTAAAGATTACTGTTTGTTTAAGGATAGTTCCATTACTGCCAACTTACAGATTCAGCCAATAACGACCACTCACAGAGGATACTAATTTGGCACTAACTGACACCCAACCCCCAACAACTTAAAATCCTTTTATAACTAACTCCCACAGTGTAAGTTTATCTAACATCACCACAATTTCTTAAAAAGTTAACACAAAAACTAATCTACACCAAGTATATCCTTCCGTAGCGTGTACTAAAACTAAAAGTCACCTCTAGATGCAGGCAGCCCTGCAACTAAAACTTTTTGACACTGCCTCACATGAACACATAGGTCCACGTAAAGTGTCACGTAGCCACAAAATCTGTAAGATAACACTATTTGGTCTCTATTTTCTTACTTCTTATGAGATTGAATAAAATAGGCCTTATCTAAATGTAACCCAATCAATTAGTTATTTCTCTACCCCACTCACTGATACTGTATCTGACCAAAACAAAATACCTGTTTAATCCCTTTGACTTCAAACTTCAACCTTTATCATCCTGCAGTCCTTTCAGATCCGGTATTATGCGATATATCGTAGTTCAATGTTGAGTAGTATTCTAACAAAAGCCAACCTCAATTGATAAAGGATTAACTGGGACTTCGAGTAGAAAAACATAATCTACACAAAACTTTGCCACGGTATTAACTTGAACTGCAATGTTCACACTTCCAGCCTTCAGTCTTCCAAGAGAGGGGAGAGGGGGAAATAACTTACAGAATACACTCACACTTGAGCCAAACGTATTCCCTTTCTTGTTTAATCTTAAGCCACAGGACTGGCTTCACAGCACTGTTAGGATTGTCCATAAATGCAACTGCCTCTACAAACTTTAGATAGCTGGTTAATTGTGGTTTGTTTCAAATTAATTTAAGTATTAGTGAGTTCCTATGTGAATATTAACACCTAAATTAAAGCCGGTTTTCCTTTGCATCAGTTTTGAGAGGAAAGAATGTTTTGATTTGATGATTGGTGCACAATACAGTAGCGCCAAGAAATACTGTTCAAAAATGCCAATCTTACCTTTTTCCTCTTAACTGGCGTAGATGGTGAAATACATTAATCACATCTCTTATTCTTCTAGGTGCTTCTTCAATTTTTGATGCAAGATTAATACAAGCCATGGCAACAATCTGAAAGATCCCACAATTCAACAAAAGATTGTTAGATTATAGCACTATCAAGTACAATGAGGAAAAAGTACCCACCGCTAAGTTTAATTCTGATGAAAAAATTTTAGGTCACAACTGGGACAACTTTTAGTGAAATAAAAGTACAATAGGCATTTCTAGGCCATAGGCCTAGCAAATATGCTAATACTATGTTTCCTTTTTTACTGCTTAAGTAATTTTAATTTTGAAGCCAGAGTCAAGCTAAGTCTCCCTGGAGTTTTGAATTTGGTTAAAATGTTAATTTTGCTAAGAAGGCACCTGGGCTCGAGAAATGCTTTACAATTTTCAAACACACTCCAGAAGTCTCTGCTTCTCGGTTGGCGAGAACTAGGTACAAAGGCCTAAACTAACCACTCCCTTTCTAGAAAAGCTGGCTGGAGATACTACCCCCTCCTTCCCGTTTCCGGATGAAGAAATCCCTTCACCCGCCCCCGCGATGCTTACCTCGAAACTGTGTTTGACGAAAGACTTGGAGTAGAAAAAACGATGAAACAACACCTGCCCCGTTGCCATCGCCACCTGCAGACAAGAGAGAAGAACAGAGGCGCAGGGGTCAGGCGGGCCCGCACCAGGCGCCGCCGCCATTTTGTGTTGCCGCTCGCTCCCCCTCCCCCTCCCGCCGCGAACTGCTCGCTACCGGGTCCTCCCTTCGCCTCCGCGCCCTCCCGCCCTCGGCACGCCCGGGATCCGCCTGGGACCCGTGGCCGGAGAGCCCGAGGAGACATCCCCACCCTGCCGAGACTCGGTGATACCGGGAGGCAACGGAAGGGCCAGCGGAGAGGGGACGCGCGCTCTGCCGGCCCGGGGCCGGCGCACTGACCTGCGGCAACCGGAGGAGAATGCCGGCGGCCTGGATGAGCTCGCAGCCCAGGATGCGCAAGTCAGTCTCGCTGGGCAGGTCGAGCCCGTCCTGCATGGACGGGGTAGGGGAAAGCCGCTCCTCCGGAATCAGAGAGTGGTCGATGGTGAGCGAAACTTCCGAGTAGAGGCGGTCGCCGATCAGGATCCCTCCTGTCGTGGTCGTCGTCGTGGTCGTCGTCCCGGAGCTGGAGCCGCCCGCGCTCGGAGCGGCCGACGAGGCGGCGGCAGCAGCGGTCGCGGTCGGGTGAGGCCCGGACGCCATAGTCTCAGAGAGCTGCACGCACGCCCAACGCAGCCGGAACCCGGAGCGAGACTAACCAGCGTCCTCGGCGCGACGGATATTCCCGGGACCGCCGGGTTCTGGGCCGCTTCACGCAGCGTGCGCTTCCGCCCTGACGTCACCACGCCCGGCCGGTGCGCGCCAACTAGTCCCTTCATGCCTCCTGCCTGCGCCGCCGGGGGAGCCGCGGGCAGCCTGGTCGAGCCCTGTTGTCACCTGGTGACCTCCGGAGTGGTCGAGGAGGTCGTCTCTTTAGCTAAAACAGGTCTTAGCCGTCGCGTTTTTAATAGTATCAGACACAGGTATAATAACGGAGCTTTACAACCCACTTTATCCCCAAAGTAGAATTGGGCAGAATTTGCTCTAATCCCCGCGCGATTTCGGTAATTTGTCTAGAACGTGCGTTTCTTTGCTCCCGTCCCTAGCCCTCCCCTAACTTGTAGCATTTGCGTGGCGCAGATCAGCTGGTACAAAGGGAAACTTAGGGCCGATCCTCGCTCACGTTGGCGGGTAGAAGCCGTTACTCTGGTGTCGTGCGCCGCCGAATTCGTAATTTAAAGTGATCCGCAGGGAGGACGAAAGGGCTGCTTTACAGTACTTTAGACCACACGAATGTGAACTACATTGGTTCCCCCCCAAAGTTCTCCGGTGAGCATAATTCCCCGTGGTATCGAAGTAAGGCGAAGGCTTCATACATAATGACAGGGAGAGAAGCTGCTTTCGCCTGTTCGCTTGCGAAACTCAGGCCTGAGTCAGTGACATGGCCACAGTTTACAGTAATCTGGAAAATCCCTAGTTTCCAAAAATAGGGCGAGAACTTTACAGAGCTAATTGGATTATACCCGGGGATCAATGTATTCATTATTGGTTACCACGGTTGGGCAGAATGGGAGAAATCAGTCTCCCTTTTTTTTTTCTTCTAGGATATTAGCTAGCGATTCCCAGAATTTCCTCAAATTTGAGGTAAAAATAACGATACTGATACAGACTACTAGCGTCTAGCATCAGAAGAAAATGAGTAGATGTTGGTTTACCCCAACTATCTTTTTATCCCACACTTGATCCTCTGAGATGGTTGGCTAGGGATGAGAAGTCCCTTTATCTTTACATAGTTTCGGTTTAAACTATTACATAGTTTTGGTTTAAAGCTTACTTTGTTTAATTATGAAAAGTGCACTGAACCTTGGATCTTCAGAGCAAAGGAAGTTTGAATGCATTTTGATACTTGTCAGTGATGTCATTAAAGCCAAACATACTCAGAAACCTCATTTTTAAAAAAGCATTAAATCAGATTTATTTAGTAAATCCTTACATGAGTAGTTCTGAACTCTTGCTACGAATTAGAATCTTCTGGGGTATTTTGAAAACATACTGATGCTTGAGCCTTACTTACAGAAGTTGATGTAATTAATTTAGGGTGGGCCCAGCCAGTGATGGGATTTTGCCCATCCTCCAGTGATTCAAATGTTCAGGCAGGCTTAAGAAGTATTAGTCCAAGAGAGTGTAATTCTGGTGCGGACTGAAGCACTTAACCTCTCTCCCATCATCTTCTGGACCTTTCTAACCAGGCTGTTTCCAAGGAAACGTCCCAATATTCACAGGGATTTAAAAATACTATTAATTTTGAAAACTTAATTTTGGAATCTTCAAAAACTAATTGATGACATGGTATTTTCCCGATTCTCATAACCTACTGTGGTTATGTAAAATAGTAGTGTTGGGGAAATTTGCATCAGTGATACATAAGAACTCTGCAATTATTCCAAACTTAAAAAAAAAGGCTAATTGTTAATATTGAGTTTCAGTAAAATCACCACCTGTATTTTTAATGACCCAAGAGAAATATAATTTAACTTACTTTAAGATATTTCTTAATGGAAATTTTTTTTCCTCTTTAGGGACTCTTCCTACCCTGCCCCTTCAATAAGCTGACTTGGTGATGTCTTGATATATTTTAAAATACATTTTTACTCTCTAGGCCCATGATATTTAAAGTTCACAAGCATAGGAGGGAGTTCTGGGAGGAGGAAGGGTTCTTTGCTCTGTTCCTCATATCTTTTTCCCAGGGCTTCCTACTACCCACCTCCCGTGTCTGACATTGATTTCCAGAAGCAGAAACACCCGGATTGTTCTATGCTTTGGGCCTATTTCCAACTCCTTCTGACTGTACCCCAACTTATATCCAATAGGTATGAGTATTTTCACTGTTCATCCTTCAACTTCAACAAAGGTGGTAGAGGAAGTGGGCCAATATTTTATTTGTTTAGCATTAACTCAGCAAGCTGATGCTACTTTTAATTTTAACTTTTTTTTAAAAGATTTTATTTATTTATTTGACAGAGAGAGATTACAAGTAGGCAGAGCGGCAAGCAGAGAGAGAGAGAGAGAGGAGGAAGCAGGCTCCCCACTGAGCAGGGAACCTGATGAGGGCCTTGATCCCAGGACCCTGAGATCATGACCTGAGCTGAAGGCAGAGGCTTTAAACCACTGAGCCACCCAGGCGCCCTTTTAATTTTAACTTAAAAAAAAAAAAAAAAAAGCCACGACTAATCCAGAGGATGGAATCCAATAGGTCTAGTGATTCTATTCCACAAGATTGTCTAAGGACAAGGGTTAAAAAAAGAATTATGATTGTCCTCTTCAGGGTCAAATTTCAGAAAAATCATGGTTTAGAAAATTGTTACATTATTTCTAAGTTATTTTGAAGAAAGTTGTTTTTCCACATACCTACTTCCAAAATATCAACACTAAAATGTAGAAAAACTAAGACCTATTCAGAGCTGTAAAGGTTCCAGATTTGGAAAAAGTAAAGTGTACGTTTTAATTGTATAAAAGCATTAGTAGAAATCTATTCAGGCAAGTGAGAGAGTTCCATTAGGAAGGTAAATGTTTGAGTTGTCACTCAAAAGAAAAATGGAATAGTGTGTCTGTAATAAATTTTGCATATTCTTTCTTTTCTTTTCTTTTTTTTAAAGATTTTATTCATTTGAGAGAGAGAGCACTACCAGGGGAGAGGCAGAGAGAGAAGCAGACTCCCTGCTGAGCTGGGAGCCAGATGTGGGGCTCAATCCCAGGACCTGGAGATCATGACCTAAGCCAAAGGCAGATGCTTAACCATCTGAGCCACCCAGGTGTCCCTGTATATTCTTTCTCAACAAACAGATGTTCTGTTAGAGACCCTGAGTTCACCCATGTCTAAAAGGAAATCAGTGATAACGAGTAAAGTTGCAGTTTTTACTGTTTTAAGCCCTCCAGGCTTCAGATGATGACTGGAGAGACAAATGGAATTATCATTGGCCTTCCTGTGACTACTGAAGAATCACATTCTTGATGCTTTAATCAGTTCTTATTCCATTAAACTGTGTAGCCTCTCTGGGGATCACATTTTTTCATTACTATTCAACCTTTCAGGTTCTTTAATCCTAAAATAATGATTGACATAATCTCATTAATTTCTTCAGCAATTGATATTCATCAGTAGACCACCAGAGTTTAATAACAACACCGTAATTTAGGCTAAAGACAAATGAAGTGTAAGTCCCCACCAGAAGAAGGTACACTTTTTTTAAAAAAAGATTTATTTTTATTTATTTGAGAGAGAGGGAGAGAGGGGTGTGGGGGTTGGGCAGAGAGAGAGATTCTCAAGACGACTCCCCACTGAGCGCAGAGCCTGACACAGGGCCTCAAACCTAGGACCCATGAAATCATGACCTGAACCAAAACCAAGAGTCAGACGCTCAGCCGACTGAGCCACGCAGGCACCCCAAGAAGGTACACACTTAATAAAGGGAATGATATACACAAACATAAATGTGAAGGTGACCAGTAAGTGCAAAAAGCAGGCAGAGAAGAGATAAGTCATCATGGTTAATGTGATCAGGGAGAATTTATAACCTTAGGAAGTTGCTAATCAAGTTTCTGTTTATAGCAGAGATCGTAGAATATTTGACTTTACACATGAGCTATTCATTCATGTGGTTACATGATTTTTTTGTTTTTAATTTAGTCTTGTGGTTGTATGACAATAGATTCTGGTCTGGTTGCTGTCATCATTAAGTAGTTATTCTAAAAATGATTTATATGTAATTAACCCTTAGGCATACACTACTTGGTAAATCTCATTATAGCACTGGCCTGGCCATTCTGCTGCTGACTCTGCTGAGCACTAGTTCGGAAATTTTACAACCATAGTTTTTTCATTTCTTAAAGTGAGGAGTCTAACTGGACCCCATGCACGTCTAAACTTCTGTGATTCTGTTTACCCAAACATCTTGAACCTCAGACTCCTCTTTGGTTCTTAATTCTTTATTTTAGTCGCCTAGTCCTGTTGTTCCTTCCTTCAAGGAAAGAAATTGTTCTTGAATCTGCTGTTCCTCATGCCTGGACCATTATAGTAGTTTTCTAAATGGTCTTCCTGGCTCTATTCTCACCCATTCCTTATTCATCCTGATAAATCTCTAAATTAATCTTTGAATATCAGTTTCCTCACCTCACTTTCTCAAATAAATATTTTGGAAATAAAGGATAGAGATCAAACACCTTTTGTCAGTTGAGGCTTTGTACAATATAAACTTACCAGGGCACCTGCCTGGCTCAGTTGTAAGAGCTTGTGACTCTCGATCTTGGGGTGGTGAGTTCAAGCCCCATGTTGGGTGTAGAGATTACTTAAATTAATAAAACTTAAGAAGAGAAGCTTAAACTTGCCTTCTCATTCATTTCCTTTTTTTAAAAAAAGATTTTATTTATTTCACAGAGAGATTACAAGTAGTCAGAGAGGCAGGCAGAGGGAGAGGAGGAAACAGGCTCCTCACTAAGCAGGGAGGCCTGCATCAAGCCTCGATCCCAGGACCCTGAGATCATGACCTGAGCCGAAGGCAGCCCACTGAGCCACCCAGGGGATATCATTCATTTCCTTATCAAATTACCACCTTACCTCGTTCCCGTCTATGTCTCTGCCTGAACCAATACCAGCTGCACTTAACTCCTAACAGACATGTAGTTTACCTTCCTGATTTCAGACTTTCTGTTATTCTGTTTCTCAGGCCTGCAACATTCTTACTCTTCTCCATTAATCAAATCCTTCCTAGTTGTTTGAGACCTAGATGAAGCTCTACCTCTTGGTGGAAGGCTTCTCTATCTGATCTGGCTTGCATTACTTTCCCCTTCTTTGGGTTCCCTCCTAGCATTTATGACCTCTAGAATACATCTTTACACATGATTTTATACTGTTATGCATTGTTACTTGACAACTTCATGAATGGGTGTATTGACTCCTTAAAAATAGGACCATTTTTGCATTTTCCTTTGTCCACAGAACCTGGTAGACACTGTGCCTATTGGAGGTAGTTAATCAGAATTTATGGAACTGAATTGCCTCTTTTCTTCCTAGTGCCTGGCATAGAAAGCCTGGTTTTGCCTTTTCTTTTTTGTCCAGCACCCAGTTCTATCTTCAGGTGTCTGTCCTGCTTCCACAGCCATCTCCCTAATAGAGAGCGACTGTACTCCCTAATGGAGGTCCCCATTTATCCTGTTCACTTTGCAGCACTCAGCCATGTTTCCAGGGCTCTAGTCTGTGTCCCTACGGTGGGCTACTTATATAGCCCACAAGCTCTGTTCTATATAGGTATGAGCTGCAGAACAGAAGGCCTGTTGGCACTGTTATAACCAGAATTGTGGACAGGGACAGGAGCTCACAGAAAGCAATACGGTGGAATAGTTTGATGTTTGAGTGTAGACAGAGGCTCTGGGACAGTTTTTGGAGGTGTGTCTTGAAATTGGTCATGTGCGATGAAGAGTTAGGGCCGGTGCCAGTTAGATAAACTGAACTGTAAAGCCAACAAAACCATAGGTTTGCTTTGCAAGCTAGACTAATGTTAATATCTGGTCTGCTCTCTTTTTCACACGAGGTCCAGGGAAGAGGCTGCAAATAGTAGCTACTCATTAATATTTGCTGATTGCAAATAATTCCATGCAGGCTATGCTTGGATGTATTCATTCTTTATGGTATTTAATGTCAGAAATTGGCCAACTAGTCTTGGTTTGAGTCACCTATTCAAGAGTAGTAAGAGCTCGTTGGTGTGACCTACAAACAGACTACGTCAAGGGAGTGTGGCCATGCCAGCACCTGGATTTTGGCCCAGTGAAACTAATTTGGGATTTCTGACCTATAAAACTGTAAGATAATTTTTGTTGATGTAAGCCACTAGATTTATTGTAATTCTTTATAGAAGCTATAGAAAACTAATGCAGTAGAATTAGCTATTTCCTGATAATATTTAAGAAATGCTCAAACTTGAAGATGCTCCACCTGGGTGGAGGCTGCAAGCCCCAATTCTAAGAAAAATTCATGATTTATGCTGAAACTGGTAGTCCAGGGGCTATATTGAGCAGCAGGTTTTATTTTTTATTTTTATGTATTTATTTTTTTTAAAGACTTGTTTGTCAGAGAGAGAGAGAGAGTGCACAAGCAGGGGGAGCGGCAGGCAGAGGGAGAAGCAGGCTCCTTGCTGAACAAGGAGCATGATGCGGGACTTGATCCCAGGACCCTGGGATCACGACCCAAGCTGAAGGCAGACGCTTAATGACTGAGTCACCCAGGCACCCTGACAGCAGGTTTTAAAACACAGGAGATGATTTTATGTCTTTTATAACTCCCAGTACAAAGTAGAATCCAATTGTTGAGAGTATTGGAGGCTCAGAGTTGACTTACTGGGAGAGAAATCCTGTCACTTAATAGCTATATAGATAGCAACTTTTGGGAAATACTTAATTTGCTTAAATTATTTAGGCAATTATTTAAGTTCAGTTTTCTTACCAATAAAATGATACTGATAACACCTACCATAGGGCGCCTGGGTGGCTCAGTGGGTTAAAGCCTCTGCCTTCGGCTCAGGTCATGATCTCAGGGTCCTGGGATCGAGGCCCGCATCGGGCTCTCTGCTCAGCAGGGAGCCTGCTTCCTCCTCTCTCTCTGCCTGCCTCTCTGCCTACTTGTAATCTCTCTCTGTCAAATAAATAAATAAAATCTTTTAAAAAAAAAACACCTACCATAAAATGCTACTTGTTAGGTGAAATGGCTATACATAAGTTCATTTTCCAGTCCTTGGAAATGCAAATTATTTACCTGATGTTGGACAGTGGTTAATGCCTATAATTCTGGCCACAGGGACTTTTGGTCTGGCAACTGTGAACAGTTTGTATTCATTCATTCACTCATCTTTATCTCTTTTTAAAGATTTTATTTATTTATTTGTGAGAGAGAGAGCACAAGCAGGCAAAGTGGCAGGCAGAGGCAGAGGGAGAAGCAGGCTCCTTGCTGACCAAGGAGCCCGATGCGGGACTCGATTCTAGGACTCTGAGATAATGACCTGAACCGAAGGCAGAGGCTTAACCCACTGAGCCACCCAGGCGTCCCAGTTCACTCATCTTTAAACTCTTTTTTTTTTTTAAAGATTTTATTTATTCATTTGACACAGAGAGAGAGATTACAAGTAGGCAGAAAGGCAGGCAGAGGGAGAGGAGAGAGGAGGAAGCAGGCTCCCTGCTGAGCAGAGAGCCCGAGGTGGGCCTCGATCCCAGGACCCTGGGATCATGACCTGAGCCGAAGGCAGCGGCTTTAACCCACTGAGCCACCCAGGCGCCCTAAACTCTTATTTATTTGTTGACAACTAAGTACTAGGCTCTATTCCAGGCTTTGGGGATATGGTGATGAATGATATATTCTTCCTTTAAGGAGCTTGTAGATTATCGATACACAGATATACAAGTGTGCTAATTTTGCCTATTTTTTTTTGTAAATGGAAGGATCTTTGAGATAGTAAGTGAACAAAAGAAAGTTCCAGCACCATATAGTGTGATCCTTTTTATATGAAGTTAACTACATATTTATTAATTACTAGTGAAATGAGTTTTTAAGAGCTTGAAAATGCATATCTGAATTGTTTATTTGATTCAACAGATGTAGAGTTACTTTGTCAAATTGCCATAACAATTTCTAGATACTCTCAATTTCTGTACTTATCTCATTAACTACCCATAACATACAGTTCAGAGTTTGGTGCCAGCACATGGGCCATTCTTTGGTATTGTTCTTTGAATTTTTTAAAATAGCAAACATTCATTTCTTGTATAATTGCAATTGTTTTGAAAAAAATTGCAGTTCAGTCTGATAATCGACATGGTAGAGAAGTGGTTCTGAGGATGGGGTAGTTATGGACAAGCAACAAAGAGAGTGGCAAAAAGGATGTGATATGTGATCTGGATTTTAAAGGCTACATAGGCATTTGTCAGAAAGGTGAGTGTGGAAGAGTATTTTAAACAGAAGGAAAACAGAAGCTATGGTAGGGAGGTATGAAATTGCTAGGTGTGTTGAGAAAGATAGTGGACATCTTTCCCTGGGGGACCCACAATTTCTCCATTCTCAGTGTAGGTGGTTTGGGTAGGGCTGACCTCCTCCTAGCTCACAAACTAATCAGCATTTCTTACCCCTCTTCACTTCCTCCCAGTGATTGGTTCAGGACTTCAGTTAAGTCCAGGAATTTTACTGTAACCCTGGCTAGGGGAGGAGAAAGAAGTATTGTTCCTTCTGGGGTTGTCAAGAGGGGAGATGTAAGCCCAGACCTGCAGAGAGCCATCTCACCACTAGACAGGGGAAACAGTCTGAGAATGGAGCCAGCAGAGAAAAAGAACAGAGACCAGAGACCAAAGACTTCATTTATGACTTGCATGTAGCCATGCCCTATCTTCTACCCCTAGGAATTTCAGTTACATGAACAAATAACTTCCTTTTTATTCATTTAATCTTAAATCCTTTTTTTTTTTTGTCAGAGAGAGAGAGAGAGAGAGAGAGAGCGCGCACGTGCACAAGTAGGCAGAGTGAGAGGGAGAAGCAGGCTTCCTGCTGAGCAAGAAGCCCAATGCGGGACTCGATCCCAGGACCCTGGGATCATGACCTGAGCCAAAGGCAGCTGCTTAACCAACTGAGCCACCTAGGCATCCCTAATCTTAAATCCTCTTAACTGAAAGACCTACATAAAGAATATTATGGTATACTAGAATATTTGTGTGTGTGTGTACACTAGGGACTAAGATGCTGCAGGGGTGGGCAGGGTCTAGAAGGTCTGAGGAATAGGTCTTCATTTATGGAGGCTCCCAGGAGCTCTAGAGGATCTAAAGCAATGTTAAAAGGGAGTCACTATGGGCGCCTGGGTGGCTCAGTGGGTTAAAGCCCCTGCCTTCGGCTCAGGTCATGATCTCAGGGTCCTGGGATCGAGGCACGCATCGGGTCTCTGCTCAGCAGGGAGCCTGCTTCCCCCTCTATCTCTGCCTGCCTGTCTGCCTACTTGTAATCTCTCTCTCTCAAAATAAATAAATAAAATCTTAAAAAAAAAAAAAGGGGGTCACTAGTGCTAAGCCCACATTATCAAACCAAAACTTCTAACTTAATTGCAGTTTCAGCCTCCTCCAGGAATGTAATCTTAACCTATCAGTCTAGAATTTCTTGGTTGATGGTAGTGAGGTAGTTCATCTAATAGGTCCCTTTTGTCCCCCAAATGAAGGTGACCTTGCCTGACATAATCTTTCTCCCTCACCCCCGACTTATGACTTCCTTGTCCCATTCCTTTTCTGACTTTAAAGCCTTTCCTTTTCTGTAGTTCTTTGGAGCTCTTTTGAGATTGAGTACTGCCCAATTCATAAATTGTTCAATAAAGCCAATTAGAGCTTTAAAATTTACTAAGTTGGATTTGTTTTTTTATTTAACAGCAGTGATTACCTCAAGAAAATGAAGAGCTATAAATCAGAAAGTAATATTAAAAACATTTACTTTCTCAAGTTTTTGTAGTAGTTTCATTTTTATTCTGTTTCTTTACCTCTGGTTGGGGTGAGGCAATTAAAAATGGAAAGGACCTAGCAAGTTCTTGAAAATTACATTTTAAAAAATACTGTTTTCCTTTTAAGGATTAAGAGTTGTAATTTTACTATAATTTACAAAATTATAACTTTGAGCAATGAAGTAGCTGATTCCATTTACTATTTTCAATAGTGTTTTCTATTTCCAATAAACATTCAGCATAAGCAGACTTTCACTGAAGAAACTTTTAGGAATATTAAGAATCAGCTTTTCTGAAGCACCCTACTCATTTAATTAATTTTCTCAGCAGGAACAAGAAGTAACTGGGAATCTGAGGAACACTTTGGCCATTTTGGACATTATAACAAAAATAAATGAGCTTCACATCAATTTCCCTTCATATAATTATCATGCCTCTTTAATCTAGAATAATTTCCTAGGGTTTTTTGTCTTTTATAATATTTTTCATGATTCTAGGCCAGCATGTTCCTCAATTTGGATTTGTCTGATTGTGATTAGATTGAACATTTTTCCGGGAATGCTCCGTAGATGATGTATCCAAATTTCACAGCAAGTGGTATACAATGTCAAATTATGGCCCAATTTTTGGTTAATTTTGATGATTGGTTAAAGGTGGTATTCACCAGATTTATCCATTGTAAACATAGCTTTACACCTTTGTAAAAAGTAACCCGTGGAATGATTCTTTGGCAATAAATAGCATTCTCAGTAACATCTTAGGTACATTGTTTCAAAGAAGAAAAATGGCCCAGTTGAAACCTACAGAGTTGGAAAGGATTATTTCAACAAATTTCTAGTAATTACCCACTAAACTATGTCATGCTGGGTGCTAAGACTACAAAATAATGAGACTGAACAGAGTAAAACAAAGAGCAAAATACCGCAGGAGAATTTGGGAGGACAAAGACCACATTAAAAGTGAGGAAAGTTCAAAGGTACGAAATGACCAAGATCGAGTGTCAGAAGGGAGATTAGAACTCTGGTTTTTCTAATGCGCAGTGCAGTATTCTCTCTATGACAGCATCTGAAGATTGTATTGTAAAGCTGGTTCTCTGGGACAGATGTAAATTTGTTCCCGCTATGAAAAAAGTTCATGACACCTTACTGTGTAACTAAAAGAATAAGCTTTCTCCAGGCCCACCATAGGGTGCTTTAGAAGAAATGTTATTTAGATTGATTTAAATTATGTACCTTGTGACATTAAACTTCTCCTTGGAGACCCAGTCTAGTTTTATCTCAGGGAAAGATTTCCTCATAGTGACTGGGACACACACACACACTGTTGCTTATCTGCCACACCTTAAAACTACTACAGAACAAGATTTTTCTATTCACAAATCAGGAAACAATTCAGAGGTATTTAAATCCTACATCCTGGGATTACTTAACAGTCGACACGTAATGAAATGAAACACGTCTATGAAATACGGACTGTTTGCATATATATCAGTGAATCTCAAAATCAACCCAGTTACTCCTTAAGGTGGGAAGCACGGATCAGTAGATGTAAGCTGGATTGCTAATTGTTTTGCCTTTATGTTTAAGAATCTCTAGTGTATACTTAATTTTCAAAACAGAAACATAAGGAGGAATAGTCTCAATAGTTCATTTATTCACATATGTATGTCATACATTCATTCATTTATTCAGGGCTACCTCCCCTTCAAACTTAAAAGCTGGTTCTGGAGATGAGCTGTTTTAGGCATGGGATTACTTTTGAGCTCAGTTTTGGATCTATAGACACTTTAGTCCCAACAGGGTCTTTTCCCTGATGGGAAAGCTCAGGGAGAAATAGGTGGCTACAGCTTACAAGCTGGAAAAGCTCAATTCTACCCCCACAGTCGTTTCAGTAATTGTTTATAAACGGAAGGCCACGGTATCATTTGCCCTTTGCTCGCACTTTTCAGTACGGAACCTCTTAACGTTCTGCATACTTGGGATAAATGAATGTATTTAAGCAGGTAAATAATACAATTTTTACATTAGGACTCTGGTGAGAACTCCCTCCGCCAGCGGCTAGAGGGCCTTCCCTAATCTAGAGGAGGTAGGGTTCGCCAAAGGCTCTACGGTGGGGGAAGGGACTGAAATGGGCTGGTCAATTGGAAAGTCCTCTTTCCCTTGCTACAAACTCGCCGAAGCTTAGTGTCCACACCCCGTGAGACAACTGACCTGAGTGTATCCCCCCACCCCAGGCCCCGCCAAGCCTCACAGTCGGCCCAGGGACAGTCTCGCTCAGCTCTGTCGCTGGACTCATTCAAGACCAGACTGGGCTGCGTAGGCGTCAGGAGAGAAATGATTTCTCAACGGTCAAGAGGGAAGACGGCGCCCGAGCACTCCGACATTTCTAGGAAGCCCAGAGCCGGCCACGGTTCGGGGGCGGACAAACAGGACAGCACACACGTCAGAACTGCAAGCCCAGATCCAATCCGCGCACGCGCAGCGCTTTTCCTTCGCGTGGCTGCGGTTGACCGGCTCCCTCCGCCAGCTGCCGGATCTATCTTGTGGGCTCTCTCCGCGCGCCTGACTTCCGTCTTCGAGCGGCCGTGACGTAGACGGTCTCCTCCCCTCGCCCTCCGCGGCGCCGGTCTCTTGTGACGTCAGCAGCAGAATCCTCTCTGTCCGGATCTAGTACGGAGAACCGGGGCGGGCAGGATGGGCGGGTCGCCTGGTCCTCCCGTGGCCTGAACTTGTTTTGTAAAGGAAACCTCTTGTAATTTCCTAAGACTTCTAATTAAGCGTTTCAACTGTTCCCCTTTCCTAATAAGGGAGAAACGGCCCCTCACCTTAGTTCCAGCTCCTTGGAAGCCGAGAGTTCTGTTAGCTTCTGCAAAATGCGTCGTTATTTGGATTTGGAAGCTCTTACTTGTTATTTTTATGTGTTCTCTTAGTGTGTAAATTGGAAGAAAATGACATCCATACAATCGTAACTTTGTATATGGAGGCAGGGATAAGCAGCACCTGGTTTGAGCTGATGAGATGAATGTAATTTTAATTTAGTTTAAATTTAGTTTCCGTTTGCATTATCCAGGGGTGGCATCAAGAAAGGCTGGATATAAAAAACAGTTAAAAAGCTTCTAGGAGTGTTTGTTTTGTAAGCTATTTAAAGCCCAGATGAAAATGAAGGGTGTATTAGAAATAAAAAGACTAAACTTAAAAAGGATGAAGATTTTGCTTATGGATAGTGACATGGACACAGATTTCTGTGACTTGCCCAAGAGGGATGGAATTCAGGCCACTGCTTTCACAATGCCAATACTCTTGCCAGTTTGACTAAGCCTGTCTTCGGAACCCCCTGCTGGACCTGGGCATCTATTGCTACTTTTCTTGCCTTTGTCCCTCACTTTTCTTTTCCCCTTTTCCATGATTCTGCTTCTCTTCCTGAGTTCTCCTCTTGTTCCCCCACCCTCTTTTGTGTTCTGCCTTTGTTTTCCTGATAGTTGAGCCAGCCTTTCCTTTCTTCTCCTTTAAATGCCTCTTTTAAAAATACCTAAAAGGAAATAGAAGAATTTTAAGTTTATTTTCTCATTTTAAGGGAGGTTTTCCGGGGGGGGGGCAAGTAAGTTTATGTATAGATAGATATAAAATTTCCTCTGGTAAAAGTTGCCTTCTGCTTTCTTCCATAGCAGTACAGTGAAAGTAGGAGTGTGTGTGTGGTGAAGAAAAGAGGAGAGGTAGGAGAGAGGAGGGAGTGTGTAGTGAGCTGTTTGGAATCAGAAATAGGAGAAAAAGTATATAAAGAAAGAGTTACTCTGCTCAGTTCAAAGCAATATAGCTGTAGGTTCTATGAAACAAAAAACACATCATTTCCAGTCAGTCCCTTTACATGCCTCAGGAATGCATTTTAGATGATTTATGTCATTCTTAGAATAAACCCGTAGCTTTAGCTGCCCCAGTAGCTAAGGTAGTCACAGGGATTCTGTTTATCTATTAATTTCATAAATAGTGAAATAATATATTAGTGTTTCCAGACTACATGGCCACCCTATAGGCTTCTCAATGTGGTTGCACCTGTTCTGAACTGTTCTGAACTGGTTGTTTCCAGTTCTGCCTGTGAATGTTGCTATCCTTCTGCACTTGGGGAACCTAAAGCACAGTCACTTGCCTAACATTATAGATCTATGATGAGGCAGAACTTCTGCTACTTTTCCCAATTCTCTAGTCTCTGAGTGAACATGTCTAGTAATAATATCTAATTTTGAACGAATAATAGAATTCACTAAAATATGCTAATACCAACTGAATGAAGTGTGCTCTCCTATTACCAACTTAATTCTTTGGTGTTTGTCTTGTTCTCCTTGGTCAATAGTAATTTACAGAAATTGATTGAAAACCTATTTTGTGTATTGCTAAAGCATTTGAGGATAGTCCTGAAGTTTGGTTTATGTTTTACTTCCCTATATTGAAAGAAAATACACTGCTTTATATTCCATAATTTAAAAATAATTGGAAAGTTGAGTACATTAAGTGAAATGGAGAAAGACAAATAGTATACTATATTCACCATTCACCCAGAACTTATTGCTCTTGTAACTGGAAGTTTGTACCCTTTGACCAATATCTCCCCATTCCCCACCCCATCCTGCTAATCACTGGTAATCACTAGTCTAATGTTTCTCTCAGTTTGGCTTTTTTAGATTCCACATATAAGGGAGATCATACAGTATTTGTCTTTCTTTGACTTATTTCACTTAGCATAATGCCCTCCAAGTTCATCCAAGTTGTCTCAAATGGCAGAATTTCCTTCTTTCTCATGGCTGAATAGTGTTCCATTATATGTATACACCATTTTTTCTTTATCTGTTCATCCAATGTCTACTTTGTTTCCATATCTTGGCTATTGTGAATAATGCTGCAATGAACATGGGAGTGCAGATATCTCTATGGGATCCTGATTTTAAGTCCTTTGGATATACATCCGGAAGTGGGATTGTTGGATCATATGGTAAGACTATTTTTAATTTTTTTGAGGACGCTTTGTACTGTTTTCCACAGTGGCTGTACCAATTTATATTCCCCCCAGTAGTGCACAAGGTTTCCTTTTCCTCCACGACCTTACCAACACTTGCTATCTCTTGTCTTTTTGATGATAGCCATTCTAACAGGTATAAGGTGATATCTCATTTTGAAGGGAGGGATGTGTTGACTACCCTTACTGTGGTAAATGTTTCATAATATGTATAATGTATCAAATCTTGTGCACCTTAAACTTACATAATAGTATATGTCAGTTATAGCTCAATAAATCTGAGGAGAAAAAGAAAATACAAAGAATTGTTGATTTCAATGAAGAGTAAAAACAGAAAAAATGATATGATCTATGATATTCAAACCAAACATTTATATTAGAATAAATTTTTTCCATAATGTCTATGTAATGTTATATGGCTATCCTGAAGTTTACAATTCACAGAAGACTGTTACTCTACATTATTCCTTCCCCCCACCAAATTCTACCTTGCAGAGTAGTTATTCTTTAACTTTTATATCTTACACCTTATCATAAATTTAGGAACCTGGTTCCCAGGATGGTAGAAACACAAAGCTTGCTTATTCCAAAAAACTTTTTATATACGGATAGAACTTTATTATTATTTTTTATCATAGGCACTATTTTAAAAACAAAGCAGGAACATTGATTGTTGGGGATTAATTTTATTTTTGTAACTTTAAAATACAAATAAAAATGATTATATTAGTCTTTATTTTTTTTATTTTTATTTTTTAAAGATTTTATTTATTTATTTGACACAGAGAGAGAGATTACAAGTAGGCAGAGAGGCAGGCAGAGAGACAAGGAGAGGAGGAAGCAGGCTCCCTGCTGAGCAGAGAGCCCGATGTGGGCCTTGATCCCAGGATGCTGAGATCATGACCTGAGCCGAAGGCAGAGGCTTTAACCCACTGAGCCACCCAGGCGCCCGATTATATTAGTCTTTAAAATGTCAGCAATGGTGTTGACATTTTTACCGCTAGAACTGTAAAACATATCGACATGAAATATCATCATCTGAAAAATTATGCTAATCAATTCTCTTATTGGAAAACTTGGGGATGCCTTTTACTACCACGTGCATTCATGGGATACAATTTGAAATGTGGGCTCAAGGAGCAAGGTTTACTAACCTTATTCTTCTGTTTTAGAACTCTCACAATTAACAAGTAGTCTGAACAGAAAGCATTAAGGAGGGGCTAGGCTTTACATGTTTCATTGCTCCGAAGCTCTCAAGTGGGACAACATGTATGTAAAAAAATTTCTTTAGATTATTTGGAAAAACTTCATTCCAAAGTATTGTCAAATTCCATTCTGCAGATGATTGGAAGGTTTTTGGATAATGAATCTATCCATCCATGCTGATATGTCTTTGACCCTCACATTTTATTGCAGTTACTTTTGCTGCATAACTGACCTAAAATTTGTCATCTTCAAACAACTGTTTTACAATGTTCATAGTTTTTGTGGGTCAGAAATTCAGACCAAGAATAGACAGGTTGATTCTTTTCCTTGAAGCCCCTTGGTCTGGCTCAAAGACTAGGATGCTGATGGAAGCAACTACCCTTGACTACTTTGTGTGGGTTGGCTTCCTTCAGCTAGTGTCATCTGGGTAATTAGACTTTCCTGTGGCAGCCCAGGGCTGCAGCCTCCAGTGTTCTGCATAAGGCTGGTGCTGCATTGCCTTTTATGACACAGCCTCACTATTGCGTCCACTGTAGTGAGTGTATTGGTCCAAGGAGTCAAGTCTCCATATAAAGGAATTCCTTTAGATATTTAGGCATATCTCGTTTTGTGTTTTACTTTATTATGTTCACAGATATTAAGCTTTTTACAAATTGGAAGTTTTGTGGCAACCCTGCCTTGAACAAGTCCATTGGTGCCATTTTTCCAAAAGTGTTTGCTCATTTCATGTCTCCATGTCATATTTTGGTAACTCTTGCCATATTTCTAACTTTTTCATTGTTAATATATTTGTCAGGGGGATCTGAGATCAGCAGTTACTAAATGCTGAGAGCTCAGATGATGGTTAGCATTTTTTAGCAATAAAGTGTTTTTTTAAAATATTTTATTTATTTATTTATTTGAGAGAGAGAGAGAGAGAGAACACAAGCAGGGAGCAGCAGAGGGAGAGAGAGAAGCAGGCTCCCCACTGAACAGGGTGCCTGATGCAGGGCTCGATTCCATGACTCTGGGATCATGACCTGAGCTGAAGGCCGACATTTAACTGACTGAGCCACCTGGTGCCCCAACAAAGTGTTTTTTAATAAAGGTATGTACATTTTTTTTTAAGACATAACACTATTACACACTTAAACAGGCTATAATGTGAACATAACTTTTATATGTACTGAGATACCAAAAAATTCATTTGACTCACTCCATTGTAATATTTGCTTTATTGCAGGTGGTCTAGAACCAAATCCACAATATCTCTGAGGTGAGTCTATATGTGTATTTGTGTAGGTTAGCACTTGGAATTAAGCAGACGCCTGTACCCCCAAAACCCTACTCCTGTGGGCTGGCCTCTCCAGAGACCTGTTTTAGGCCCCAAGCTACCCTAACCTTCACTGCCCATCGTGTGCAGCCTGCACTTTTCCCCTAAAAACCACTCTGACACAGCCACTGAAGTGGGTGGCTGGCACCCCACATGGATTCACTGACTGCTAGAGTGCTGGGTTTCTGCAGCAATCAAGGCTTCCAGGTCTCTCTTCTTGGAGGAGACCCTGGCCAGACCACATGTTCCATCCCTGCTGAGACAACCCAGATTATTGGGACTCTGCTATCAGTGGGAATATGCACATTTGTGGAGATTATGGCTTGGAACCCCCAAAGTCTGCACCAGTGACCTGGGCTCTCTAGATGCTTGCCCTGATTAGGTCCTTGGCTACCCTGGCTGATGCTCCCCATGTATGCGCACTTTTTTTTGTGCCCACATTTTTTGCACTCATAAGCAGACCTTAGGGAGACCTGGCACTGAAGTCCATGGAAATTTGGCCAGGCCTTAACCACCTGCATACCTTCTGGCATGATAGGAGCCTACCTCCTGAAAACCACTCTGAGTTGGCAACTGAAAATGACTAACAATGTTTATACGGACTTGCTTCCTTATCCCACTACAGACTAGTACTCCCAGATGTTTCCTAATGGAGGACACCCTGTCCTGCGGGCCTGGCCCCTTCCTGGCGAAGAAATTGAAAAACTTCCAGCTCTGCCTTGGACAAGGAGAATGTTACACAATGGTAAGTAGGCTTTGCAATTAGACTAATGTTTTATACCCCCCAAGAACCTACTCCTATGACCCAGCCTCTCCCAACTTACCCTTTTCCAGAACTCTGGCCACTGGGATCTATGAGTTTGGTACACGCACAGCACGCACACTGTCAGCTGCCCTTGCGTAGAAGGGCCCTCCAGGCCTGTGGAGCTAGAGCCCAGCCCTAACCACCTGCATTGCAGAAAGTGGAGCGGCCCACCCTACATCCCCCAAAGTTGCTCTAAGGTGTCTGCTGAAGTGGGAGACTACCACACCCTGTGGACTGCTTGCCAGGTGGGGTCCTAGGCTTCTGCTGCAATCAGTCTCCTAAATGTCTCTTTTTGGAGGATACCTTGGTCAGCCAAACCAATATAGACTTTGCAAAGCAGTCGGATTCACTCAGCTCCACCTTCCGGTGAATATGTGCATTTGTGTCTCAGAAAGCTTAGAATTAGGCAGATCAGTTACCTCCAAAGTCCCTTCTTGTGTCTGGGCCTCACTTAACATTGACTTGTTCCAGGTTCCTGGCTATCTGACCTCCCAAGGTATCCTTTAATAACAGACACCTGGGAGTCTTGATTGTGGCAGAGGCCTCACTCCCCATCATGCAGCCAGGCCATGTGAGCTGGCTATAGACAGTTTAAAGCTTCTTCCTTGGGAAGACTTTTGGGTGAGGTATGTACACCCAAAATGCTAAGCAGGTGGTTGGGGGCTGGTGTGAAATCCTAGGCCTGGAGGGCACTGGAGGCCTGGGGCAGGCTGACAGGTGTGTACTGCACACGCGCAGGCCACGCAGTTAAATGTAGCCAGGGACATGTGTCTGAGGAAGCCAAATCACGGATGCAGGCTGTTGGAGTACATCCTTTTGCCTAATTCCAAGGCCTAACATACACAAATGTGCCTGCTTAACTGAGGGCAGAACTGGAGGAATCTGGACCACTTTCCCAGGGTGGGGATCCACAAGATGGTCAGGGTACCCTCTAATACCAGATGCCTTGGAGACTTGTTTTCTAAAGTACCCAGGACACCATTGGCCAGTCCACCCAAATGTGGACTGAGAGTCCTCAATTTAAAATGAGACTCAGAGATATTTTCAGTTGGTGGGCTCTCTACACCCTGAGACTGTGTAAGTGGTTGGTGTCCTACTAGAGCCCCAGGGGTCTGGAGTGCCCCTGCAATCCAGGAAATGCTAACAGTGTGAGGACTGCATGCACGTGGTCAGTGCAGTCAGGGTGGCCAGGGTCCTGGAACAGGCCAGTGTCCCACAAGGCCCGTTCACAGGGGGAAGCACTGGAGTAGCTGCCATCTGCCTAATTCGAAGCATTCGCCTATATAAATGGTCATATTCCACCTGAGAGCAGAGCTGGAGGAAAATGGACTGAGCTGCCAAGGTGTGTCGGCACAGGATGGTTGGGGTACCCTCCAATAAGAAACCCTTGGGAGCCTTGATTACTGGAGAATCCTGGGATTGCATCAGGCAATCCATTCCAAATAGGGACTGTCTGTTGCCAATTAAAGCTGTAGCCTCAGAAGATTTATGAAGAGTGGGCACTCTCCACCCTGGAGCCTATGAAGGTTTTGGAGAACAGCCTGAGCCCAACAGACCTGGAGGGCCCAGGCAGTCAAACGCCAGCTCACGGAGTGCAGACTGTGCATCAGTGGGTGGCCCAGGTCAGGGGAGCCAGAAACCTGAAACAGGGGAGCTGTAGGGAGAGGCCGGGTCACAGGAGCAGGTTACTGGGGGTACTTGCATCTAATTCCAAGTGCTAATTTTCACCAATGTGCATATTTCTTCTGAAGGCAGGGCTGGAGGAATCTGGACTGCCTTGCAAGGGTGGGTCAGCACAGGATGGTTAGGGGACCTTCTAGGAAGAGCTATCTGGGAGCCTTGATTGCTGTGCAACCCTAGGACCCCATCAGGCAGGCAGACCAAATGGGGACTGACTGTCCCCAGTTTAAATCTACCTCAGAAAGATTTTGCTGATGTGGACTCCCTCCACCATGAGGCCATGTAGGTGCCTGGGGTTTTTCCAGAGCTTTAGGGGCCTGGACTACAGCAGCCTATGGCCAGCTGAAGGAAAGGGGACTTCCTTGTCAAGATGGGACTGGAGCCACTGGTCAGGGTCTCCTCCAACATGAGACACCTGGAAGCCTTGATGACTGGTAAGCTCAGGACCCCATCAGGTAGCCAGTCCAAAGCTGCCATCTCAGAAAGCTTTTGGGGAGATGGGCATCCTCTGCCCTGACAGTGATGCAGGTGTTTCAGACTCACCCTAATGCTGCTGGCCTGGAGGGGAGTGTACCGCACATTCTCAAGCCATTCAGGTCAGGGGAGGCAGGAACCTGGAACCAGGTAAGTAAAGAGGCTGGATCATGGGAGTACATTCTTGGGTGTCCAAGGCATCTGCCTAATTCGAAGCACTAATCTACACAAATGTGCATATAGCCCCTGGGGGCAGAGCTGAGGGAATCTGGACTGCCTTGTCAGGGCAGGTGAAGCAGGATGGTCTGGGAACCCTCCCAGTATGGATACCTGGGAGCCTTGATTGCAGAAGAAACCTGAGACAGCATCAGGCCGCTAATCCACATGGGGACTGACTATTGCCAGTTTAAATCTGTGGCCTCAGAAGAATTTTCCCAGAGTGTGCTGTGTTCCTCCCACCCTTTCAGGTGATTGGGATCCTCTGGAACATGGGGACCTGGACTGCCACCTCCTGCCCAAGGCCAGCTGACAAGGTGGGGACTGGGTGGGGGATGGGCGGGACAGGCAGGTCAGAGTAGCCAGGGACCTGGAATGGGGCAAGTGTTGGGAGAAGCCAGGTCACTGTTGTGGGCCATTGTAGGTGCAAGTCAACTGTTTAATTCCAAGCCCTAACCTAACACAAATAGGCATGTGGAGGCAAAAGGCAGACTGCCCCAAAATGTGTCATTTCAATGTATTATTTTGGACTAAAGTCATTTAAACAGCCAGTGCAAGAATAACACTGACCCCTTTGTCTCCAGAAAGTAGGAAATAAATCTCTCCTGTGAAAGGTACCCTCCCTGTACCAGGATGTAAAGATAAATTGTAATCACCAGATAAGGAATTCAGAGCTAAGAAGGCTATATAAACACCTTGTTACTTTTGTTAACAAATTTTAGCACCCCAGCTCAAATTTTTTAAAATTGAAGCTTACAAGTGTAAGTTTTCTTTGTACCATCTATTCATCAGAGATGTATTGTTTCTATGTCTAAAAATGCCTCAAAGCTGCCCACCTTGGTGGTTTCCTTGAGTCTCAATGCTAATATCAGGCCTCTCTGTGTATGGAATTAAACTTTCTGTTTTTCTCCTGTTAATCTGTGTCTTGCTGATTTAATTATTTTCTTCTTTTTTTTAGATTTTATTTATTAGAGAGAGAGAGAGGGAGAGAGTGCAAGCAGGGGGAGCAGCAGAGGAAGGGATAGAAACAGACCCTCTGCTGAGCAGGGAGCCTGAAGGGGCTCAGTCCCAGGACCCCAGGATCGTGACCTGAGCTGAAGAGGCTTAACTGACTGAGCCACCCAGGTGCCCCATGTGTCTTGTCAATTTAATTCTTAGATCACCTGGAAGAACTCTTTCAAGGGTAGAGCATACTTTTTCCTCCTCAACAGCTGGCAGAGTCAGCAGGATACATGCTAACTAGCTGGACACTGCTGCAGCTGAGAGGTGATGGGACATCTGACAGAAGCTGGCAGAAGGTAAGAATGCTCACCACCACATCACCTCCTGGATCTCTGTCTGCATGGGGTAAATTTAGGTGAGCAGGAGGAAATATTTGTGCAGCTAGTTTCTTAGCTTTAAGGACTCTGGTGACATTGGTAGAGTTCTTTTGGCCTGAGAGATACATTTCCAATGAGAGATGGCCACGGTTTCTCTGTCTTTTGTGTCATTTGTCGTTAAAACAAACAAACAAACAAACAAGCAAACAAAAAAACGCCTCTGGAAAAGAACACAGGCATAGGTCCAATCAGCCTGCTGTTTGAGTTGGCCTCACAGACTAGTGATTTATCAATTGTCAGCATACCTATGTCTGTTTAGACCAACTTTGCTATGGGTCCTCTTTGTAAAAGCCAGAGGAGGTTTTTCCTTTTGTCTTGTTTTATGTCCTAAGAGCTTTGGTTTATGACCAGTGAAAATATTCTCTCTGGTCTTCACACCCCAGGGGTTCACTTATCGGGGTGCACCTTGGTGTCTCGTCAAGTAGAGTGGGGTTCTGAGACTCAAAATTACAAACAATACTCCCATTGTCTGCTCATGCCAGCTCACAAGGAAGTATGTTTTAAGAGGTCCCAGCCCATTAGGGACATTTGTCATCTTAACCTTTGTAGTTCTGGAAAATTCTCATTAGAGCAATGCCTGTCCCATGTCATATCATAGATTTGTGGGTAAGTGGAGGTGTCTCATATTTTTGTGGAAGACCAAAGGTACTGTTTTCTCTATACATCTTTACTGCCTCTGCAGTAAAAATGGGTTTTATTGTCTTAGACTTTTGGAAGTAAAATTTTGGACCATGGGGGATGCATCGTCTATGCTTTCACCAAGGATGTGTCTTGGGTCCATGGTCTAAGACTGAAAAATTGCCTTTGGGTCTTCCCATAAAAAGGCTATGGGTTTGAGACACAGTTGAGTTGATTAAGATTCTAGTCATCATTGCCAGACGACGAATCCTTTAAATTGGCTGTATTTGAAAGAAAAATATTATTTACAGCGAGTTCTCACTTGTTCTGTTAGGATGATGGCTAGCCTTTGAAGCTCCTTTGACAAGGTGAAAGAACAGTAATTTGACTTAAGATAAAAATCATTGTCCACAACCAATGTAAATTCTCCTTCTTGAAATCCAGCCTCATCTGCCTATTTTAACTTCCTTTATCCCACACAAGATTTACACAGAGCACTCCAGCCTAATCTCTAGGTTCAAAGTACACAGGTTACTCACGTAGATGCCGACAGCCAGGACTGACAGTAAGGCTTGCTTTGCTCCACCTTTCCAGGGCTCCATAACTGGGCTCTGCCAGCTTTAGACATTTCTATGCAATGTCCTTTGCAGATGTATCCTGGACACTCCCACCTACACAACCAATTTTATGTCCTTTGGACAGCAGCAGAGCCTTTAAATTATAAAAGCCCTTTTACTTCCACTTTCAGAAGTTCCTACCAAATTTAGAGAGGAATTAGGAAGATTAGTGACCATTCACAACACCCCTGCACCCACACACCCACACAGATAAAACCAATGACCAAAATATTTCTGAGGCCCTCCTATAGTAAGTGTTCAGTTGGAGGTCAATGTTCAGGGGCTAATAGAAGCCAAGGTTAAATCATGTTCTCAGAAAGAGGCTTTGTAAAAAATGCTTTGTGCGGACTTGTCAAAAGCATAAATATCTTGATTCCCACTTTAGTTATAAATCTCTCTGATATAAAGAAGCAAGTTTGACTTACAAAGGCAGGTCAATCCCTTGATATTCAGGTTGTAATCCACTACTTTGTGGAAATTAAAAACAGCTGTCTTTGTCTTGAAACTCTCCAAAGTATTAAAATAATCTAGAAATTGTATGAAGTGGCTTAGATTTTGTATGTAGTGGTGTTACCACTTGTAATTCTGCTTAATATCTTGAATTGCAGTGTGTCACAGAAATAACCAAATTTCCTGCTTGATTGCATTGTGTGAACTCTGATCAGATTTTTAACCTTTCCCATTTTTATCATGGTAATAAAAGATTGCCATCTTTTATCATTTACAGACAGCTTTATACTTTTATTCAGATGCTTTCATAAGTGTTCCTACAAAAATGCTTCCTCAAGGAAATTCATGAAAAGACTCTAGAATATAGGTCTGAGAACTTGAAGATCTTTAAAACTGCAGAATTAGTGGAAAAACTGGATTGAAGCAAAACAAGAATAATTACATGTGAGTGAATAAACTGAGGGAAAGAAAGAATATAGTTGTTACGACTTTTGGTAAGAAACATTACTGACCTTTAAAAATGTTTTATTTCCAGATTTAAGGAAACTTTTTTTCTCTTAAGCTAACTGAGTTATAGCATTTTGGTAAATTACACTTTTGTAAGCAGAATTGAAACCTTTGTGTTCTTTTCCCTACCTGATCCCGTCAGAATGTAGAAAATCTCAGTATTTTTATATTTTCATGGCAGAATATTTATTTTAATCAATTCAATAAGAATCTGTTCTTCTAACAGGATACAATTGGAGACACTGGTTTTATTACAGAGGTTTTGACTGGAATGTCATATTTGAGGGAAACATGCATAGACTCAGATATGACCAGACAGATTTAAGGAACTGAGGTTGACTTTATGGAGCCAATAAAGCCCCTTGGAAATATCAGCCTGACACCTTACTTATAAGGTAACCAGCAGCCTTACTAGGTAAGTAAGAAAGATCACCTTCATTGCAGATACAAGAACCCCAGGATATTTTGGGGATCTCAAGAAAAGAGGAAGTAACCAAAACTTATAGGTATTGCAGGCAAAGTCTGATGGTGTTTGGCTAGGCTTCTTAGCCTCGAGAAGCTATTTAGAGTTGGTTCTGAAGATTCTTTATGAAAAGTTCCAGCAGGGGCACCTGGGTGGCTCAGTCAGGTAAGTGTCCCACTCTTGATTTTTGGCTCAGGTCATGATGTCAGGCTCATGAGATCGAGCCCTTTGAGCCCTTCGAACCCTTCGTTGGGCTCGGCACTGGGTGGGAAATGTGCTTAAGATTCTCTTCCTCCCTCGCCCTCTGCCCTCCTCCTCTCCCTGTCTAAAACGAAAAGTTCCAGCAAGGCAGATTTAGAAGACCCTATACAATCAATCACTACACTTGCTGCCTTTATGTAAAGCACCAAGCCAAGTTTATTAAATGTAAACTTATTTTACAGACAAGTAAGTCTTAATTTGGCTAACTTTGAAAATGAGGGTGACTTCAGAGAGAAGAATAATGTTTCAGTAACGCTTTTATGGATATTAGATTCTACTTCTGTTGATTGTCTTTGAGGTTTTGTTTTCTACCTATAAACTAAACTAGATTCTGAATTCTAATTTCTTCCAACGACTGACTACAACTCTCCAAATAACATTTCCGATTTTTTCCTATCCTTTTGATTTAGAATCTTTGAGAATTAAAACAGCATTTTTCCCCTGAAACCCTGCAAACTGAATATGAATGACTTGATGTAACCCTCGGGAAAATCAGCACAGTAGATTACAGCAAGGTAATTTTCATGCCTGTTGCTCTCTGGGCCATTCAAAAAGATCACCAGAGGCATTCCAAACTACAAACCTGGAGAACTCTCTGAGGGCTACTCCCTTCCCTCACTGTATTTGAAGATGCTTGAATCCTGATGTTGGGGCACGTGGTTGCAGATGGCCCCAGCTCCACACCCCTGGAGGGCCCCGACTGCACAAGGCTGACTGGCCTGGTAGGGACTCAGAACAGGGCAAGAGTCCCAAGCAGCTGGGGGATGGGAGGGAGCTGTCAGAGGTACAAGGAGTGTGCCTGATTCCAAACTCCTATAGGTTCCAATCCTCCAGAATGCCACCCTGGAGGAATCCCGCCTGTGTTGCTAGGGCAGGGCTGGGAGGACTCTGAGCTGGGTACCCTTCAGTACCAGACCCTCGGGAGCCTTGATTGCTGATGATGTCCTGGACCTCAGCAGGCATCCAGGCCAAATGGGGAATTACTGCTGTGGCCTCTGGAATATTTTTGGAGGGAGTGTTCTCTCTACCCTGAGGCCATTCAGAAGGTTTTGGTGTGGCCAGACTTCCCCAGATGGGTGCGCCCCAGTGGCCCAAGACTGGCTGAAAAGGTACAGAGACTGTGCATCCTCAGGGGACTAACTTGGCTATTGCAATGACAACCTCCGGGTTTTAAAAGGGCGGGCTCCCTCTCCTCTTGAGGTAATACAGATGGTTGTGGGTGCGACCCAGTGCAGACTGTTCGTACTGGGCAGAGCGGGTCAGGGGAGACGGGAATCTGAATCATGTCTATGTTGAGGGAGGCTTTGTCCCAGGAGCAAGCTGTTGGGGTACCTGCCATCTGCCTAATGACAGACCTAACCCACACAAAGTGCATATTCCACCTGAAAGCTGTTTTGTTGTGGAAAACAAATAATGTTCCAAGACTGACTTTTGTCTTAGCCGACAAGGTATTTAACATTGGTTCACTGCTGTGAGCTTCACAAGCCAGTAACATACAATATAATTTGTTAGATTGATTTTAGAAGGTTTGATGTGAAGCATTTCTAGTTATTCTGATAGGTTCTTTATATTCTATTGACCTCAAATTGTATCTTTTTGCTTTTGTTGCCACATTTATTGCCTGTTCCCATTGTGCTGTTTGCCTTAGTTTTCTCTTGACTCCAATAGGTTAGGGTAAGGTTTGGCTTAGACACTATCCTGGTCCAATTTTTCTATGTAACTGATTGAGAAAGCATCAAGGCCATAGTCCTAGGTACTTGCATTCTAGGTTTATCAAAAGGTATTTGTGTTCCATTCCACCAACACTTTCTTAAGAACATGTTTTCCTTCAGGGCTCGTGGGTGGCTCAATCAGTTAAGCAGCTGACTCTTGATTTTTGGCTCAGGTCATGATCTCAGGGTTCCTGGGATCGAGCCCTGTGTTGGACTCCATGCTCTGCTGGGAGTCATATGAAGATTCTCTCTCCCTCTGCCCCAACCCCTGCTCATGTTTTCTTTCTAAAGTAAATAAATAAATAAATAAATCTTTAAAACAAACAAATAAAAAAACCCAAAACATGTTTTCCTTCTATCATGAAAAAGCCTTCTGTGACTTGGAGGCACCACTCTCTTTTTTGATAATGGACAACCACGAAAGTGAGGTAATTCAATGTCATTTTCCACTTTTATGTGCCAATATTCTAATTTTACAGTTGCCCAAGAAATCACAGATGTTGGGATGCATGGTATCTACTTCTGGTTGGGTTATCATCTCAGATGACCAGTGTTGCCCCAAGATTATAGCCGTTCTAAGAGTCTTCTACATAACGATATTAACTCCAAAAATGGCCAACCTACATATAGATGTCTTTTATGTCATTTTTAGTATTTTGTTACTTTTTAGCTTTTTCTCAAACTGCTTTCTGTCAAGTGTTTATTGCTCTACTTCCTGCTGTGTGAAACTCACTGATGTTTTCTAATCTATTGCTAATTTTATCCATCTATGTACCCACGGATGACAAAGCTGCCACTGATGTATGTTACATGGAGATTGCTTGGTTTCAAAAATATTAAAGCTTAATGTGATTTGATCATTTTGGAATTGAGAAAACAGCTGCCATTGTTCTTTCACTTAAGCTTCTTACTGGTCCAACAAAGACCTCTAAGGGTTTCCTTCCTTAGCAAATCTGTTCATGGCATAGTTTGTAAATTGGGCATAAACAAAGATGGATAAAACTGAGCACAGTTTGGGGATCAGTAGTATCTCAGATGAAAGTTCTCTATGTAAAGTTGCAAAGTGTAGGCTACTATTATAGCTTCCATTTTGACCATTAGAGGTTTTCTTAATACAATTTCCCATATTCTTGGAGTAGAAAGTTTGGTGTGAGAGAGAAGCCTGATGTATACGCCCAAGGATAATGATATGTTACATGCTGTTTTGTATGTGTCCTCTGTAGACCTTACAAGTTGGTTTCTCTTCTCTTAAAGTCTGGACATAGAATACATGAATGCGTTCTTTATTTTTGTAATAGGTGACTATGGATTAAACAGTATAAATTGAGAGTGTAGCAAATGATCAATTTTTTGGCCACTTTATATTTACAAGTATAATTATCCATTCTGGGTATTCAACAGTTGCTCTTACATAGAATAAAGTGCTACTACACAAAGTAAGCAAGGAGTTAAATTGATGTATTTTCAGAATCTCTGGCATGTGTCTACTGTTACACTCAATTTAGTAAGATAGAGAAAAATTACAAAAATCCGTACCTGGTTGTCTTGGTGTGTGTGTGTGTGTTTATGTTTTATCTATAATATATATAATAAAATATTATACACAATATATAAAACATATAATTATAAATATATTAAATATATAAATATTTACATTATATTTATATATTATAATATATTTTAATTAAATATATAAGTATATTATAAAATGTCTATAATATATATTATAAAATAAAATATAAAAAATATATTTTATCTGTTTATTTGAGAGAAAGTGAGAGAAAGAGCACAAACAGGGGGAAGGCCAAAGGGAGAGAGAGAAGCAGACTCCTCACTGAGCAGGAAGCCTGAGAGAAGATGTGGGGCTCCATCCCAGGGTTCTGGGATCATGACCTGAGCCACCAAGGCGCCCCTGTATACATTGGTTTATAATACCAAGAGACAGTTAGTAGTCAGGTCAATCTTTCTCCTTCAAGTCAACTTCTAATAGGGGGTGTTGTTCAGGATCTTCATTGACTCTAGTGGAGATTGGAGTGAAAGTTCCACTTTTTTTTTTTTAAATCAGTTGATTGAAGGTTTCACAGTAAGTACATGGTGCTTTATAGCAAAGGGGAAGGGTGGAAAGGTTGGATTTGGTAATGCTGGTGATGTTGAGTTCTCATTTGCAATGAGGTGACTGGGGTGGTAGTCTGTGGAGGAAAAAGAGATGTCACAGACTCTGGAGCTGTATCTGGAGCAGAATGGGCTCCATTTTGTACTGATGACACAACCACCATGGATGGAGATGTCAGGGAAGTATCCAAGGCTGCAATGAGTATGGTATCCAATAGTGAGCAATCAGCAAAATAGTATGGCCAGGTAGGTAGCCTGCTGCACTGACCCATATAGTAATATTTATGGGGTTATTAATGCATAGCAGATAATTCATACCTACAAAATTAAGATAGTGTCCTATAAATTTATAATTCTTTGTAGCTATTTTTCTTGCCACTCAAGGAGATTTATAGATTTATTTATGCCAATATTGGGCCATAATTATTGCCAGTATTGCCCCAAGCATAATCATCCTGCATCATTCTAGGCTAAATATTAGGCATCTAGTGTTGATATAGTAAAATATGGTGTTCTTGCCTGAAATTCTTTTAGAGCCTTATGTTATTTTCCTAAATCTGATGTAATATTCTTTCTTCTTTGATCAACCAGTAGACGTTGTGTGTGTGTGTGTGTGTGTGTGTGTGTGTGTGTGTGTGGCAGGTGCTATAATTTCTACAGTACTCTATATGATTGTTTGTTTTTTAATTAGATTAATTTTGATTCTGGGGTGTTGTTAGTGCTAATTCCTATCTCTGTGGATGTCTGCAATATTAATTCAATAAGAAGTTTTTCTACCTTTCTATAGTGATGGTTTAGAGATCTTGCTGCCTCCCACATCATTTTAGTCCAGGCTTTCATACCTAGATTGTTATTAAGAAACCTAAGCTTTTGCTTGAAGCAGTTATACTTTTCAATAGATCCAGAGGCAGTTGGGTTGTCTGGTAACCAGAAATTCCACATTATTGTCTTATTTTTTAGCCCACTCTTGTCTTGGTTTTCCTGTGAATTGTGTCCCCTGAACTGATTTTATGATGTTTGTGATACCATCACAAATAATCCAGATTTCTAAATCTCTGCTGGTGGCTTTTTTAATTAAGTTTTTTATTTTAATGCCACTACAGTTAACACACAGTGTTATATTAGTTGCAGGTGTACAATAAAGCGATTCAACACTTCCATACATTACTCAGTGCTCATTGTGGTAAGTGTACTCTTAATCCCCTTCACCTATTTCACCCATCCCCCACCCACCTCCCCTCTGCTAACCATCACTTTGTTCTCTGTAGTTAAGAATCTTTCATGGTTTGTCTCTCTTTTGCGCCTTTGTTTCTTAAATTCCACATATGAGTGAAATCATACAGTACTTGTCTTTCTCTGACTGACTTATTTCACTTAGCATAATACTCTCTAGGTCCATCCCCCTTGTTGCAAATGACAAGCTTTCATTTTTTATGACTGGGTAATATTCCATCACACACACACACACACACACACACTTTTATCAATTCATCTTTTTTTTTTAAAGATTTTATTTATTCATTTGACACAGAGAGAGAGATTACAAGTAGGCAGAGAGACAGGCAGAGAGAGAGGAGAGAGGAGGAAGCAGGCTCCCTGCTGAGCAGAGAGCCCGATGCAGGCATCGATCCCAGGACCCTGGGATCATGACCTGAGCCGAAGGCAGCGGCTTTAACCCACTGAGCTACCCAGGTGCCCTCAATTCATCTTTTGATGGACACTTGGGCTGCTTCCATAATTTGGCTATTGTAAATACTGCTGCAATAAACAAAGGGATACATGTATCCCTTTGAATTAGTTTTTGTACTTTGGGGGTACATACTCAGTGTGATTACTGGATCATAGGATAGTTCCATTTTTATTTTTTTATTTATTTTTTTTTTTTAAAGATTTTATTTATTTATTTCACAGAGGGAGAGAGATCACAAGGAGGCAGAGAGGCAGGCAGAGAGAGAGAGGGGAAGCAGGCTCCCCGCTGAGCAGGGACCAGTTTGCACTCCTACCAACAGTGCATGAGAATCCTATTTCTCTGAATTCTCTTCAACACTTGCTGTTTCTTGTGTTTTTGATTTTATTCATTCTGACAGGTGTAAAATAATATCTCATTGTAGTTTTGATTTGCATTTTCCTGATGATGAATAATGTTGAGCATCTTTTTAGGTGTCTATTGGTCATCTGGCTGTCTTCTTTGGAGAAATATCTGTTTATGTCTTCTGCCCATTTTTTAAATTGAATTATTTGTTTTTAGGGTGGTGAATTGTAGAAGTTCTTTGTCTATTTTGGATACTAACCCTTTATCAGTTATGTCATTTGCAAATATATTCTCCCATTCAGTAGGTTGTCTTTTAGTTTTGTTGATTTTCTTTTGCTGTGCAGAAGTTCTTTATTTTAAGGTAGTCACAGTAGTTTATATTTGCTTTTGTCTCCCTTGCCTTAGGGTAGACATCTAAAAAGATGTTGCTATAGCCCATTTCAAAGAAATTACCGCCTGTGCTCTCTTCTGGGATTTTTATGGTTTCAGGTCTCACATGTAGGTTATTTTTTGTATGGCGTAAGAAAGTGGTCCAGTTTCATTCTTTTGCATAGCTGTCCAGTTTTCTGAACACCATTTGTTGAAGAGGCTATCTTTTCCCCAATGTATATCCTTGCCTCTTTTGTCAAAAATTAATTGATCATATAAATGTGGGTTTATTTCTGGGTTTTCTATTCTGTTCCATTGATCTATTTTTGTGCCAGTATCATGCTGTTTTGATTACTATAGATTTGTAGTATAACTTGAAATCTGGAATTTTGATACCTCCAGTTTTCCAGTTTTGCTTTTTTTTTAAATTGCTTTTGATGTTTGGGGTCTTTTGTGGGTCTATAAAAATATTAGGATTGTTCTAGTTCTGTGAAAAATGCTGTTGGTATTTTGATAGGGTGCCAGAGTCCAGCTCTGGCAGGTCCAGGGGTCCCTGAAGGAGGGATGGTGTTGGCGAAAGGAGTGAAAGAGCCAAGAGATTTTTTTCTGATCACCAAGCAGGCATCTCTACTCTGCTGGTCCCACTATTTTTATTTATAGGTAGTGAGTCAGGTAGTACGTGATCTAACAACAATAATACGATCTTTAAGATTGATTATTTTTAGAGATACAAGGCACTTTGATTAGTGAAGAACATTTTATGTATTTTCCCATGCACCAAACCCCCCAATCATGACAGAGATAGATTATCCATTTTTTAGAAGTATGACCCTTAATGGGCTTGTCCCAGGTATACAGGTACAAGTGAGTCATGCTCTAAGGCCCTAGTTTTGTTTTCAGGGTAATGCTGGCCAGTAGAATGAATTTGGAAGCTTTCCCTTTCTCTTCTATTTTTGGAATAGCTTGAGAAGAATTGGTATTAACTATTCTTTAAATGTTTGGTAGAATTCACTTGTGAAGTCATCTCATCCTGAAATTTTGTTTATTGGGAGTTTTGGGATTACTGACTTGATTTCGTTGTTAGTAGTCTGTTGAAATGTTCTATTTCTTCCTCATTCAGTTTAGGGAGTTTATATGTTTCTAGGAATGTATTTGTTTCTTCTGGGATGTCCAATTTGTTAGCATAACATTTTCCATAACATTCTCTTACAATCCTTTTTATTTCTGAGGTGTTATTTTTCTTCTTTCACTTCTGATTTTATTTATTTGAGTCCCCTCTCCCTCCCTTTCTTTTTTTTAATGAGTCTGGCTAAAATTTTGTCAAATTTTGTTGATATTTTCAAAGAACAACTTTTGGTTTCATTGATCTGTTTTATTGTTTTTAAAATCTCTATTACATTTATTTCTCTTCTAATCCTTATTATTTCCTTCCTTCTGCTAGTTTTGGGCTCTGTTCCTCTTTTTCTAGCTTCTTTAGGTATAAAGTTAGGTTGTTTGAGATTTTTCCTGTTTCTTAAGATAGGCCTTTGTTAGCTATAGACTTCCCTCTTAGACGAGCTTTTGCTGCATCCCAAAGATTTTGGACCACTGTGTTTTCATGTTCATTTTTCTCTACTTACTTTCTCATTTATTTTTTTTATTGACCCATTTGTTGTTTAGTAGTATTCAACCTCCATGTATTTTTGGTTTTTTTCCCCCAGATTTTTTCTTGTGGTTGATTTCTAGCTTCATAGTGCTGTGGTCAAAAAAAGATGCATGGTTTGACTTTGATCTTTTTGAATTTCTTGAGACTTGTTTTATGCTCTAATATGTGATATATTCTGGAGATTGTTCCATATACACTTGAAAAGAATGTGTATTCTGCTGTTTTAGGATGGAATGTTCTGAATATATCTGTTAAATCCATCTGGTCAGTGTGTCATTCAAAGCCACTGTTTACTTGTTTCTCTGTTAGGATGATCTCTCCATTGATATAAGTGGGGTATGAAAGTCTCCTACTATTATTGTATTACTATTGATGACTTCCTTTATGTTTGTTATTAGCTGCTTTATGTATTTGGGTGCTCCCATGTTGGGTGCATAAATATTTACAAGTGTTCTATCTTCTTGTTGAATTGTACCATTTATGATTATAAAGTGTCCTTCTCTGTCCCTTTGTTATAGCCTTGGTTCTAAAGTCTTTTGGGGGGATGCCTGGATGGCTCAGTTAGTTAAGCATCTGCCTTCTGCTCGGGTCATGATCCCAGGGTCCTGGGATTGGGTCCTACATCATGCTTCTCACTCAGCAGGGAGCCTGCTTCTCCCTCTGCCTGCCCTTCACCCTGCTAGGATGCTCTCTATCTCTCTGACAAATAAATAAATACAATATCTTTAAAAAAATAAAGTTTTTTTTTCTTTTTCTTTCTTTCTTTTTTTTTAAAGGTTTTATTTGTTTATTTGACAGAGAGAGAGAGAGCACAGTAGACAGAGAGGCAAGCAGAGGGAGAGGGAGAAGCAGGCTCCCCGCTGAGCAGGGAGCCTGATGCGGGCCTCGATCCCAGGACCCTGGATCATGACCTGAGCTGAAGGCAGCCGCTTAACTAACTGAGCCACCCAGGTGCCCGTTTTTGTTTTGTTTGTTTATTTGTTTGTTTTTGTTTTTTTCTGAATAAGTATTGCTACTCCAGTTTTTTGGGGGCACCATTTGCATGATAAATGTTTCCTCATCCCATCAATTTCAATCTGTATGTATCTTAGGTCTGAAATGAGTCTCTCATAGAGGCAGACTATAGATGGGTCTTTTTTTTTTTTTTTTATTCTTTGCCTAGGGGTACAGGTCTGTGAATCATCAGGCTTGCATCTTTCACAGCATTCACCAAAGCACAGACTCTCCCCAATGTCCATAACCCATCCACCCTATCCCTACCCTCCCACCCCCCAGTAACCCTCAGTTTGTTTTGTGAGATTAGGAGTCTCTTATGGTTTGTCTCCTTCCCCATCCCATCTTGTTTCATTATTTTTCCCTCCCTACCCCCCACGACCCCCCACCCTGACTCTCAAGTTCCTCATATCAGAGAAATCATATGATAATTGTCTTTCTCTGATTGACTTATTTCGCTCAGCATAATACCCTCCAGTTCCATCCACGTTGTTACAAACGGCAAGATTTCATTTCTTTTGATAGCTGCATAGTATTCCATTGTATATATATACCACATTTTCTTTATCCATTCATCTGTTGATGGACATCTAGGTTCTTTCCATAGTTTGGCTATTGTGGACATTGCTGCTATAAACATTTGGGAGCACGTGCCCCTGAGGATCAATACCTTTGTATCTTTAGGGTAAATACCCAGTAGTGCGATTGCTCGATCATAGGGTAGCTCTATTTTCAACTTTTTGAGGAATCTTCACACTGTTTTCCAGAGTGGCTACACCAGCTTGCGTTCCCACCAACAGTGTAGGAGGGTTCCCCTTTCTCCACAACCTCGCCAACATCTGTCATTTCCTGACTTGTTGATTTTAGCCATTCTGACTGGTGTGAGGCGGTATCCCGCTGTGGTTTTGATTTGTATTTCCCTGATGCCGAGTGATGTTGAGCACTTTCTCATGTGT
>LNAC01000071.1:381938-681948 GCA_002007465.1 Ailurus styani | reverse complement strand
TAGATGGCTTTGATGATATTGAGGTATGTACCCTCTATGCCTACACTATGAAGAGTTTTGATTAAGAAAGGGTGCTGTACTTTGTCAAATGCTTTTTCAGCATCTATTGAGAGGATCATATGGTTCTTGTTCTTTCTTTTATTAATGTCTTATATCACATGGGTCTTTTTTTAAATACATTGTCAACCTATGTCTTTTGATAAGAGTGTTTAGCCATTTACATTTAAAGTAATTATTAATAGATATGTATTTATTGCCATTTCATTTCTTGTGTTGTGGTTGTTTTTGTAGTTTTTCTCTGTTCCTTCTCTTGCTTTCTTTAATGGTTTCCTGGTTTTCTTTAGTCGTATACTTGGGTTCCCTCTTTATTCTTTATATATCTATAGCCAGTTTTTGATTTGTGGGTACAGTTACATTTGTATACACATCTTCTGCATATAGCAGTGTATATTAAGTTGATGGTTGTTTACGTTTGAACCCATTCTTTACTCCTCTCTCCCCCCACGTTTTTGGTATGTGGTATCATATTTTACATCCTTTTATATTATAAATATCGACTGATTTTTATAGGTAAAAATCAATACTGCTTTTGTTATTCTTAGTTTTCATACTCTCACTGTGGCCTTTTCTTTCCACTTGAAAAATCTCCTTTAATATGTCTTGTAGGGCTAGTTTAGTGGTCATGAATTCCTTTAGTTTTTGTTTGTATGGGAAGCTCCTTATCTCTCCTTCTATTCTGAATGATAGCCTTTCTAGATAGAGTATTCTTTGGGTACAGATTTTTCTCTTTTAGCACTTCGAATATATCCTGCCACTTTCTTCTGGCCAGGAAAGTTTCTGCTGAAAAATCCCTTGATAGCCTTATGGGCTTTCCCTTGGATATAACTGTCTTGTTTTCTCTTGCTGCTATTAAAATTTTTTATTTATCACTACTTTTTGCCATTTTAATTACTATGCATCTTGATATGGGCCTCATTTGGTTGATCTTGTTGAGGATTTCTATACCTCTTGGATATGGATATCTGTTTCCTTCCCCAGATTTGGGAATTTTCCAGGTATTATTTCTTCAAATAAATTTTCGGACCCCCTTCCTTTCTCTTCTTCTTCTGGGATCCCTATCATGCCTATGTTATTATGCTTGATGGAGTCACTGAGTTCCCTAAGTCTATTCTCAACTTGCATATTTTTTTTCTCTCACTTGCTCAGCTTGATTGATTTCCATTACTCTGTCTTCCAAGTCATTAATTAATTTCTCTGCATCCTTTAGCCTGCTATTTATTCTGTCAAGTATATTTTTATTTTCATTTATTGTGTTATTTTTGATTGGTTCTTTTTTTTCTTTTTGTTAAGGGTCTCACAGATGTACTCCACTCTTTTCTCAAGTCCAGTGAGTATCTTTATGAGCAGTACTTTAAATTCTCTATTTGGCATATTTTATCCATTTCACTTAGATCTCTTGCTAAGGTTTTGTCCTGTTCTTTCATTTGGGACATATTCCTCTGTCTCCTCATTTTGTGTCTTTGTGTGTTATCAAAATCAGCTATTTCTTCTGCTCTTGAAGGTAATTGCCTTATGAATAACAGATCTTATAATGCCCTGCAGTGAAGTGTCCCCTATTCCCCAGGATCTAATGCTTCAGGGAGTATCTCCAATATGTGTTGTCTATGCCTTGCTGTTGGGTCCTTTCAATCATTTGCAGAGGTTCTTTGTTGGGGACAGTGTTTGGCCCCAGCTGGGGTGGGTGGAGTAGATTTTAAAAAGGTATGTGCTGGTCTGCTTATGAAATAAGACCTTCTGCTGCCACCAGAACCAAGGCCTTGCAAAACCTGTGGATAAAAGATGAGGTGTTGGTGGGGTTTGCATGAGTCTTTTAGGGGAGGGCTTCATAGCATGGAGATTGAGGCAAGTGCAACTGGGAAGAGTGGATCTGAGGATGTGCAAGGAGCCAAGGCCTTGGGCTTGGTGTAAGCAAGTTAGGTCGTGAGTGTGGAGCACTGTACTGATTCCCAACAGGTGGCCCTGTGTTTATACTGGCGGGTAGAAGGGGGAAATGGTGCTTGCCAGCTCCTTTGTTCCTGGAGGAGTCTCCCTACTATTCTTGCCTCTCTAGGACACATTCTGAGATGAATAAATAACTCCCTTTCTTGTATGCCCAAGATGTTTTTCAAACTACTGCTTCTACCTATCTCAGCTGGCTGTTTGTCATGCTCTCTTTAAGGGTTGGGACTCAGCTTCCTAAAGCCCTCTGGGCTCTCCCAGAGCCAACTGCTTGGATTTTTTAAATTCCAGTCTTTCTTTAAGACCTGCTGGTTGTAAGAACTCATGAAATTCTACCCCTTTCACTTTCAGAGCCAAGTGTTATATGGAGATTCATCTTCCCCCATGTGGGCTTCCTGGTGTGATTTCTTGCCCTTCTCTGAGCTCCCTCTGGATCGCAGATGGCCATGGTCCATTTCACTCCCAAACTCTGTCTTTGTCCTTCCTACCTTCTTAGTTGTGACCTCTTCTCTACCTTGATTGTGGAATTTGCTCTGCTGGTCTTTGGGTTGTTTTCTGGGTTATTTACACTAATGTTAGTGTTATCTTCTTGAATCCATGGGATGAGGCAAGCTCAGGGTTATCCTACTCTGCCGTCTTCCTAACCTCCCCAGTTGCTCTTTTTAATACAGGATATAACTCACTGGATTTGGTAATCAGGCCAACATCTGGAGTTTCCTTAATGTTAAGTTTTGTCCAGACTGTCTTCAGTAGGTCTCTAGGGATCCTCAGGAAGTTTGTATATAATCCATTTTACCCCTAAACTAGCTCTTGAGTAATTTTCATAGGGTTAGTGAGGCAGGCACATTTACTATCGTCCTCCTGCCTTTTACACATTTTTCACATTTCATTATAGAGACTTCATGATGGGGTGCATACAGTGCATGTGTCAGCTGTCCTGGTCAGAGTATCAAGGGACATATTACATAATGCAAGTGTCAGGAGAAGCCTGGCCATGGGAATTGGCTTTTGGGGGTACAATTTAATTCCAAGCCCTAACCTACACAAATGCACGTATTGCCCTAAAGGCAGAGCTGTACTATTCTTTGAGGGTGGGGCCAGGCCAATAGGTCTGGATATCCTCCAATGAGAGGTACCTGTGAACCTGGATTTTGGAGAAGCCAGGGAACCCATCAGGTAGCCAGTCCAAAAGCTGACACCTCAGAAAGGTTTTCAGGGGGTAGATTCCCAGTATGCAGGAAGTGATGCAGGTAGTGGGGACCAGCAGGAGCTCCACAGGCCTGGAGGGCCAGGTTGTCTAAGGCCAGATGATGGGGTACGTACTGCACTTGTACAAGTCCCACAGGTCAGGGACCTGGAACAGGGCAAGTGTAAGGAGAGCTAGGTTATGGGAGGAGAATCTTGGGAATCCACAGTATCTACCTTGTTCTAAACCTAACAAACAGAAATGTACATATTCCCTCTGAAGACAGAGTTGGGAGATACTAGTCCCCTGACCTCATGGTGGGGCCAGGCAAGCCGTCTGGGATATCTATCATCTAATACGAGACACCTAGGAGTCTTGGTTGCTGGAGAAACCCAGGACCCCTTCAGGAAAAATGTCCAAATCAGAACTGATGGTGGCCAGTTTGCAGCTTCTGCCTCAGGGTGATTTTCAGGGCTGCACCCCCTCCATACTGGAGCCTAGGCAGGTATTGGAGCCTGGCTCTGGCTCCATCCTTTTGGACTGCCTGGGCTATTTCAGGCAGTGTGTGTGTGCTTAGTGCAGTTCATGGTAATCAGGCATCTGGACAAGGGCATTGGTATTGAGAGGTAGGGTTAGAGGTTTTATGGATATTAAACTTAACATAGCCAATTATTGTACTAGCAAAACGAATTTATTCAGGAATAGCAGAGGAATTACTATTCAGGAGAAGCAAACTATGGCAAACCACAGGAAAGACCAAAGAGATAGAATGAAGGTCAGCCTTTATTGGGTTTTAGGAGAAAATGGGGGAGGGTTGTCTTGAAAGAATGTTCATGGAGAACAAGAGTTTGAGGTTGTGGTGGTTTCTTATTGGCTGCAAGGCAGCTGCTAGTGCATTGTTGCTGGGGCAGGGAGAGATCTTTCTTTTTCTTAAAAGCAGAAGATAAATTCTACTGTAAAGTGTCCTCCCTTGTCAAGATGAGAATTATCTTCTTACTTCCTATTGGTGATATACACTGCAATAAGTGATGTGTGCATGAAAGTTCTTCTTTCAGGGCTTCCTGACCCTATTTTAAATGAGATTTCTTTTACTCATTTTCACGTTTTCCCTTTGTGATTCAGACCATTCCTCAAAAACATTGCTGATCGAGTCAGATTCTCTGCTTGTAGTGGTTTTGTCCCCTGGTGCCAGGAACAATCTTTCCTGGCTGTCACGTCCTCTTTGAGGAAAAGTGCACTGATTGGAAACCATCAAGGCCACACTGAGTAACAAGGAGAGGAGGGAGAACTTTCATGCATCTTTCACCTAAAGTCTCTATCTTCTCCAGGGTATAAGCTTTGGAGGTCATCTCAAAGCACTGGGCCAGTATCATCCGACTTGGTGCATCACTTCTGCACAGATTGGACAGGCAATAGGTACAAAGTTTAAAATTGATTATACAGAATAAGATGAGAAGAGAATAACGACTCCGGTTTGTGTGATAGTCCAAAATCAGGAGCCCAAGCCTGAAGGCAACCCACTAGATAGATGAAAGGACCATGGATCATTAGGTGGAATTTTTGTACCCAATGTACTCATTGCCTAATTTTGTGCAGCTTGAGTTTCTACTTCTTAGGGGAATTTATCTATGTGCAAAAGGTACTTGCTATTGCACAAACACCTCCTTATTGAGTAAGTAGGTAAATCAAAGACTATATGATCATGCAGAATTACTTTAGCCAATGAGTCAAGTGATCCTCGTTGGGCTGTTACTGCTTTAGTTGTGGACTCAGCTAGTTCTCCTAAATTTAGGAAGAGATTTCTGATTATGCATCCACTGGCACATACTATGATTCAAGGGACAAAGGCTCTCTGTAGGGAGACAAACCCAGAATCCATGTGTGCCTCCTTGACATTCCCATTTATAGCAGATAGGCTCAATAAGGTGGACAAATGGGAGGGTTCTGATTTGTGATAGATGTTAACAGGGATAGTTAAATGCCCCAATACACATTCACTTCCAGTTTACCAGCTATCTAAGCATTCGTGTTTCCCTGGGAAATGATATCCACTGCAAACAAAAATAAACCCACGTGGAGCATAGAGGATGCAGCAAAGGTCTGGTTATTGATTTATTAGGTGGAGTTTCCTGACTGGACCTTTGAAGCCATGGGTCAGAATAGTTGGGATGACATTCTGTGAGAGGTTATCCCTTCCTAAAGGGGTCTTCTCTAAAAGCCTCTCAGAAAGGTATAGATCTCTTTGTATTTCCTTAAGTTGCTGGGGAACAGATTGTATTTAGGTAAGGCGAAGCATGAGGGGAGCAAGTGCTGTACAGTTGACAAAGATGGAAACGTTTGGTTGAGCTACTAGGGTTATGGAGGGGGGAAAGGTTAAAACAAGAAATTGAAACACCTAGTTATAACAGCCTAACCATATGGGTAGTATCCATAGGCTTGTAGGTAAAATCAGCAGTGGTGTTTGGGACTAAAGAGAAATTAATTACAAGTAAGACAAGTGATCTCTGACATTATGAACAGATTAGAGTCTCTGGTGACAGATCCAACAGTCAGAGAGGTTTACCACTTTTGCAATACACTAAGAAATGTGGGTAAGACCATTACCTCTCCAAGAAAAAGAGGGGAGGAAAAAACAAAGTAAGAAGCAGCAACAAGAAAAGGCCTGGTCTTGTCATCCTAGGAAAGCTGTCTCCTTCAGCTGTCATTTGCTTCTGATCTTGGAAATCTTTACTTTCAGGTCACCAGTTGATATGCAGGTCCAGAATGGGTTCAGTACTTTCTTTAGATGTAACACATGAATCCAAATGTCTATTGGTGTTTGGCTGTGCAAGAGTTAGTTAACGGTACCTGATGGGATCTTTCCATAGGGGTGGAAGAGTCTTTGTAGAGAAGTCTTTTTGAGTAGATGAAGTCCCCAGGTTGTGAGGTGTGATGTTTATGGTGTTATCTCCAGGAAGTACTCTGAAAAAAATGTTCTACAAGCATGGATAGTTTAATAGAAGCAGGTAGGCCTTTTTAGTATTGAAGTATATCTCCTTTTATCAGCTGGGGTCAAAGAGGCAGGGGCTAGGTCCACTGAAAGTATTGTTATAAGGAGAACAGCTTCTTATTGAGCTTATGCAAATATATACATAGTCATGAAAGATAAAAATAAGTTTCAGAATTTTGGAGGGATCAGGAAGGTAGAAAAAGATAAATGCTTCAACATTTGTGGTAAAGCCCTAGTTTACCAAATTGCTATAAATTATAGATAGCTTGAAGGAGAGGAGAAGAAAGGATTTTTGGAGTCTGGAAAAAAGTGAAACATTGAAGCAATCAGTTTTCGTTAAAGTTTTAGGAACTTTTATTCTGTTCAGTGCCATGATCTTAAATTTATCAAAACCTGTGTCCTAGAGTATTTGCTAATGTCATTCTCATGAATGTCTTTGAAGATGAAGCACTTAAGATGATAAATGTGCATAAATTATAAAAGACTTAAAAATAACAATTGTTAGAGAGCTGATGAGAGTTCATTATGAAGAAATTGAGAAGGAAATTTTGTTATTTCTGTGACATACAGTGTTTCACGATAATCATTTTATGATTGATTACATTATAAGAAAACATTTCAGAAATTTAGGGATTTTTTTTAACAATTTCTAGAACATTTACATAAATAAAACATAAACAAGGCTTGGTATTACTTCTCATTTGATAGTACTTCCCATGTAATTTAACATTATTAAAAGGTGGAGAAGGGGCTGTAAAATATTCTCCAAACTAATAAGGCACTTTGATACAGAAAAAATGAAGCATGTGACTCCATATAGTTTACATAGAGTTTTTTTTGTTTTTGTTTTTTTGTTTTTGTTTTTAGAAAAGGGATGGTGTAGGTCACATGAAAGGCAAAATAACTGAGACTACCTTAAGAAAGTTCATGTACATCCAAGGAAGTCTCATGTAATCTGTTCTGGTTTTTAGCTTCAGCAGTATCTTAGATAGAAAGATTAAAGGTATTTATTTGAGCAGAAGCACAATGAGATTCTGGGTGTATTTTCCTTTTAACACCATGGATGTGTTCTTGAAAAGTCTGGTATAGCTGACTATTTAAGTTACTGAGGTTTTTTTGTTTTTTTTTTTTTAATTAACATATAATGTATTATTTGTTTCAGGGGTACAGGTCTGTGAATCATCAGTCTTACACAATTCACAGCACTCACCATAGCATATACCCTCCCCAATGTCCATCACTCAACCACCCCATCCCTCACACCCCCTTCCAAGCTCCAGCAACCCTCAGTTGGTTTCCTGAGATTAAAAGTCTCTTATGGTTTGTCTCCCTCTCTGGTTTATTCAGGGGAAGTTACTGATAGAAAGGATGGGGCAGAGAATGAACTGGAACTGTACAGCTATTCTCCTTCGAGTCCAGACTTTAGCCTACAGATTTAATAGAGTGAATGGATGCACAAAAGGACAGTGTAGCAAGATCAAAGGGTTCAAGTGCACCTGACAGCTAACATTTAATTAGGTCTTGTGGTGCCAACTGTCTATTGGTAAAGGGGAAAAACTGTTAGCTCTAACAGATTCATGGGAGACCAAAGTAATCCTCCCCCATTCCAGCCTAGGTGGGCATTTCTAATGTTTATATATTAATCTACAAGGGTCCTGGAACACATAGCCCCAAAGGAGGTCATCGAGCAGACTGGAACAAGATGGAGGGCCAAAGATGGGGTTGGTATTGTCAATACTCCTACACGTATCAACTATCAACTAATCCTAACTAAGGAAATAGCTCCCTTTTATATTTATAAGGAGAGGAAACAAGTCTTTTGGAAAGTTCCAGGGACCCTTTGGAAATTAATCTTTTTGACCTAAATGTAACTTTGATATTTAGAATTTGATTTTAGGAAGTTTGTCAAAAAAAATCTCAGAAGCTTTTAGACCCCTGACCAAATACAACCACAGATCATGAAACAATAGTTAATTGTCCACTTGAACAAGTGACAATAAAAAATGTCAAAGGCAAAACAAAGGGTCACATGGTTGTAAGCAAAACTTAGTTCTCTTAGTAATCTGGAAGACTCTGTTTACGTGAGTAATCAAAGACCTGATGATACAAACAACATGATGTGTAAGAAATTATTTTGATAAAGCACAAAACCTTTGCTTTCCATGTAGATTACTTTAAAAGGTAAAGAAAATCATTCACAATATCTTTTCAACAGCAGACCAATAGTCCAAGAAAACTTTGTCCTTTCAATAGAGATAAGTGTTAGTACATTTTTGGTATTAAGGGTTAATTTTAAAACCCTTATAGTAACAATCCAATCTTTTGCCAACTTGACCATATAAAAATTTCTTTCTCAAGATTCCTTTTCCGTAAGCCTTCAAAAATTTTCTATGTTGATTTAGGTTTCATCCTGTATTTTTCTTATTCTGGAACAATCATTTCACTTGAGGACAAAATTTATTTTTTTTTCCACACCCAAATACCCAATGTCCTTTATATCTTTCCTTATCCAAAAACAAACCCACATCTTCTTTTCCTTACTTAATTTTTTTTTAAAGATTTTATTTATTTGACAGAGAGAGAGAGAGAGAGAGATCATAAGTAGGCAGAAAGGCAGGCAGATGGAGAGGAGGAAGCAGGCTCCCTGCTGAGCAGAGAGCCCTATGCGGGGCTCTATCCCAGGACACCAAGATCATGACCTGAGCGGAAGGCAGAGGCTTAACCCACTGAGCCACCCAGGTGACCCTTCCTTACTTATTTTTTATAGTCATTTTCTTTCATTCTTATAGTATTTTTGTAGGAAAAACCCTTTTGCCGATAATTTTATCTTTATTAGTTTAAATGTTATTTTATCAATTTAAAAACTTATAAAGCTTTTCTAAAAAGAAATGTAAGGCAGTTGTCACAAAATAATTCCAGATTTAGTCTTAGAAGATAGTGTAATTGCTTATGCATTGCATTTAATGAATATAAACGCCTCTATAATATCGCTAAACCATGCATTTTTTTGGAAGTGGCAGTACAAGGTTTATTCAAGTCTATGGGCTCATCCTGACCTATCTCTTAAACTGGGGAGGACAGAACAGGCAGGGGCAACAGTATCCCCTCATTATTGAAGAAGAGATTGCTCTAAATTAAGTAGGAAAAATAACGACTTGACAAACAACTTCTAAACTGAAGGCAGAATTATCAATACCTGGGAAGCCCCCACCAGAATTAACAGCTTTGTAAGTAAGTAAGTATTTTTTTTTCCACACCCAAATAGATTGCTGCCTGGCAATGAAGCATGACCCTACCGTACAGGGATTACAGCTTGGTCTTGAGAAGTTAATTCTAGAGGTAGAAAGATATCACATATCTATAACATATTTAACATAGACATACATACTATTTAGATATACAGAGATTTTATAGCATTTGTTTAGAAATTTTAGCCATGGTTCAGGGCAAAACTCAAGAGAAAATATAGTTGACCCTTGAACAATGCAGGTTGGAACTACAAGTTCACTTATATGCACTTTTTTTAAATGGACAAATACAGTACAGTACTGCAAATGTATTTTCTTTTATAAATTCATTGACTTTTTTGCTCTTTTTTGTAAGAAGACAGTATTTAGTACATATAACATACAAAATATGTGTTAATTACTTTTTTTAAAAGATTTTTTTATTTTATTTATTTCACAGAGGGAGAGAGATCACAAGGAGGCAGAGAGGCAGGCAGAGAGAGAGAGAGGGGGAAGCAGGCTCCCCGCTGAGCCCAATGCGGACCCTGAAATCATGACCTGAGCCCAAAGCAGAGGCTTTAACCCACTGAGCCACCCAGGCGCCCTGTTAATTACTTTCGTTATTTGTAAGGTCAACAGTAGGGTAGTAGTTAGGTTTTGGGGGAGTCAAAAGTTTATGTGTGGATTTTTGACTGTGTGGCAGGGGGTGGCATTCCTAACCCCTGCATTATTCAAGGCTCAACTGTAATGGGATCCAAACTGTGCAGATGTTTACTAAAGATAGCTTTTATTTGCCTGCTCTAAGGATCCTTTCAGAACTGTTCTTCAAATCATTTTGTCTCTAGAAGATTCTGCATATCAATCAAGAAATGCATGCCTTCCTCTCCCAGAAGTTTGTAATCTTCTCTTTTAAGGGTGCCCCTTAAGGTGGACTTATCTAAAACAAAGTTTTGCCAGAATGGCCATTACAATTCAAATTCTTCAAAAGCTCACCTGTGTTTTCTTTTCTTTCCTTTTCTTTTTTTTTCTTTTTCCTTTTCTCTTCTTTTTCTTAAGATTTATTTATTTATTTGTTTGAGAAAGTGTGTGCCTATGATTGGGGGGAGTGGCAGAGGAAGAGGGAGAAAAGCAGACTCCCCCCCTGAGCTTGGAACCCTGGTGGGGCTGGATCTCAGGACCTAGATCATGACCTGAGCCCAGATCAAGAGTCAGATGCTTAACCAACTGAGCCACCCAGGTGCCTCTGGCCTAATTTTCAAGAAACACCCAAAGGGACCAGGTAGAGCCTATCTTGCCTTTGGATTCCTTAAGATGTCCTTAAGGGGCCCTGTTTTCCAACAGCTATTCTAAAATACCAGGAATCATGTGTTTTCCAACATTTTGAACAGGATGGGTGACTTACCAGGAAGCTTCAAAAACCAGAAACAAAAAGAGTACTCACTGGGAAGGGTGATACCTTAAAAAGCAAAGAGAGATCCCAAATAAGCCCAGAGAGCTCACAATAAAAAGAGTGGATTTCAATATCCAGGAAGGATACACCCTTAAACTCCATGGTCAGCAAGAAAGCAATGAGCTCAATGGGTTTTGTGGGTACTGGCACCTGGTCGTCACCAACCTCCGAGTTGTGGGGGTCTTTTCTGGAGACCTCATCTTTGACATCATTTACTGTCAACCTTAAAATAGCCAGTTATTTTATTAGCAAAATGAGTTATTCAGGTTATTTATTTCAGGTTGTTTCAAGGAGTTTATAGCAGAGGAATTGCAATTTGGGACAAGCAAACTATGGCAAACCAGTGGTGAGTCCAATGAGATAAAAGGAAGGTCAGCTTTTATTAAGTTTTAGGAGAAAAGTGGGGAGGGTTGTTTTGAACAAAAGTTCATTGAAGAAGACTAAGAACTTGAGGTTGTGATAATTTCTCACTGGCTGCAAGCAGTGGTTAGTTTTTGTTGCTGGGGCTGAACAAGATGTTCCTTCTTTTTCTTAAAAGCAGGAGATAAAATTCCTGCAAAGATGTCTTACAGTATCAAGATAAGAATACTCTTCCTTCTGCTGCTGCTTATACAGGCTGCAAGGAGTGATAAGTGTGTGAGTGCTCCCCCTTTCAGGGCTTCCTGACTTCATTCATTCATTCATTCATTCATTTTTTACTTATTTGAGAGGGGGAGATAGAGCGCATGAGAGAAAGAACACGCATGAGCGGGGGGGGGGAGCAGGGGGAGAATGAGAAACAGACTCTCCACTGAGCAGGAATCCCAATGCTGGACTGGATCCCATGACCCTGGGATCATGACCTGGGCCAAAGGCAGACACTTAACAGACTGAGCGACCCAGGTGCTCCTTCATTCCATTTTAAATGAGGTTTCCTTTACTCATTTTCACAGGGAAAATGTGTATAAGGACCCACAAGCTCTAGCCCACCCAATGGGTAATAACCCCTTTGAAGGCAGAGCTCCAGGTGACTAGACAGCCTTGGCAGGGCAGGGCTGGGAGGGCTGGCTAGGGTATCCTCTCATAAGGACTCCTGGGAGACCTGTGTCCTGGGAAAGCTCTGGAACCCCACAGGCAGCAAGTCCAATTGGCAAGGGACTGTCTCCAATTTGCAGTTACTGCCTTGGGGTGATGTGTAGTGGTGGTACTTTCCACACTGAACCTATGCAGATATTTGGGGTCAAGACCCAGCTACCCTGACCTGCTGGGCCCTGGCTTCTGGAGGCTGGCTGAAGGGCTTCCAACTCCAGGTGCCTTGACAGCACAGTTCAGGGGAGCTGAGAATCTGGAACTTGGCAAGAGTCAGGAGAGGCTGGGTCATGGGGGTGAAATACTGGAGGTTCAAGGCATGTGCCTAAATCCAAGTCCTAACTTCCACAAATGTACATGTGGGGTCAAGGGCAGGCCACCACAAAACATGCCCCCTCAGCATATTGATTATTTTGAGTTAAAGTTCCTTATAAAATAGCCAGTGCAAAGATAATACCCTGACTTCTCTTTGTCTCCACAAAGCAAAAAATAAATCTCCCAGGTAAAATGTACCTTCCCTTTACCAGGTGGTAAAGAGACATCAATATCGCCAGAGATCTGGAATTCAGAGCCAAGAAAGCTGGGTAAATCCCTTGTTACTTTTACTAATTTTACTACCCCAACTCAAATTCTGTTAGAATTTCTTTAAAGTCGAGGCTGGCAAATACAAGTTTTCTTTGTACTGTCAACTCATCACAGATGTATTATTTCTATGTCTAAAAAAAGTCTCATAGCTGCCCACCTTGATGGTTTCCTTGGATCTCAGTGTTCCTATCAGGCCTCTCTGTGCATGGAATTAAACTTTCTGTTTTTCTTCTGTTAATCAGTGTCTTGTCAATTTAATTCTTAGATCACCTGGAAGAATCTTGAAGGGTGAGCATACTTTTTCCTCCTCAACAGCTGGCTGAGTCAGCAGGATACATGCAACTGGCTGGACACTGCTGCAGCTGAGAGGTGATGGGACATCTGACAGAAGCTGGCAGAAGGTAAGAATCCTCACCACCACATCACCTCCTGGATCTCTGCCTGCACGGGCTAAATTTAGGTGAGTAGGAGAAAATATTTGTGGAACTAGTTTTTTGGCTTTAAAAGGACACTGGTGACATTGGTAGAGTTCTTTTGGCTTGAGAGATCCATTTCCAACCAGAGATGGCCATGATTTCTCTTTGTCCTTGTCTTTTGTGTCATTTGTCATAAAAAGAATTACTATAGAAAAGAACACAGGCATAGGTCCAATCAACTGGTGTTTGAGTTTGCCTCACAGACTGATGGGTTCACAATTACCATCACACCTGTGTCTGATTAGTCCAACATTGCTGTGGGTCCTCTATATAAAACCCAGAGGAGGTTTTTTCTTTTGTCTTGTTTTATGTCCTAAGAGCTTTGGTTTGTGACTAGTGAGAATATTCTCTCTGGTCTCCACCATCCACAAGATGTAATTACCAGAGTGCATCTTGGTGGCCTTTCAAGTCGAACAGGGCTCTGAGTCTCACAGTTACAAGCAGTACTCTCATTGTCCACCCATGCCAGCAATCAGGGGAGCATGTTCTAAGAGGTTCCATCCCATAAGGGACATTTGTCATCATAACCTCCATTAGTGCTGGAAAAATGTCATTACAGTAGTTCCTGTCCCATGTCACAGATTAGTGAGTCCATGACTAGAGATGTCTCACAATTTTGTAGGAGACTGAACATACTGTTTTCTCTGTACCATCTTTACTGCCTGTGCAATGAAGGCCTTTGGTGTGTTAGACTATTTTGGCGAGTAAAATTTTGGGTCATGGGGGATGCATCATTTATTCCCTCTACAGGGATGCCTCTTGTGTCAATGGTCTGAGCCTGGAAAGTTGCCTGTGTCTTCCCATAAAAGTGCTTGTAGGTTTGAATTACTACTGAGATTCATAAGATCCTATTCATCATTGCCAGATGACAGATGCTTTATATTGCCTGTATTTGAAAGAAAAAAAATTCTTTATAGAAAAATTTCAGTTGTCTTATTCATATAATGGCTAGCTTTTGGGACTCTGTTGAAGATATGAAAAAACAAAAATTAGACTGAAGACAAAAATTAATGTTTACATTAGTATAAGTTCCCCTTCTCAAAATCTGGCCACATTTGCCTATTTTAATTTCTCTTTCCTAACAAATTGTATAGAGAGCACTCTGACCTAATCTCTAAGTTCAAGGTATATAGGTTATTCATGTAAATGCTGAAAATCAAGGAATAAATTTAACAAAAGCACCCATGACTGGCAGTAAGACTTGCTTTGCTCCTACTTCAAAGGGCTCTGGGGCACCTGGGTGGCTCAGTGGGTTAAAGCCTCTGCTTTTGGCTCAGGTCATGATCTCAGGGTCCTGGGATCGAGGCACACATGGGGCTCCCTGCTCAGCGGGGAGCCTGCTTCCCTCTCTCTCTCTGCCTGCCTCTCTGCCTCCTTGTGATCTCTCTCCCTCTGTGAAATAAATAAATAAAATCTTTAAAAAAAAAAAAGGCTCTGTAATTTTTTTTTTTTTGCTTATGTAGAGCCACATGTAAGTGAAATCATATGGTATTAGTCTTCCACTCTGAGATTTACTTCACTTAGCAGAATAGCCTCTTGACCAATCATGTCATCATTAATGGCAAGATCTTATTCTCTTTTGTGGCAGAGTAATATTCCATTGTAAATATATACCACATCTTCCTATCTATTCCTCTATTGATGGATACTTAAATTGCTTCCATATCTTGGATATTGCAAAAGGAAATGAAGTGGTAATAAACTTAGAGTGTGTATATCTTCTTGAAGTCATGTTTTCCATCCCTATGACCAAATACCCAGGAGTGGAATCACTGGATCCTGGGGTATGTGTTTTTTCACTTTGTGCAGAGTCGCCATAGTCTTTTCCACTGCCATTGCACCAGTTTACATACTTACCAGGAGAGAACAAGGGTTCCCTTGTGGATATCGTTGCAAACACTTTCTCTTTGTTGTATGTTTGATCCTATCCTGTGTGCTTTGTGTGAGGTGGTATTTCCTGGGGTTTCCTAGTGGACTTTCTTAATGATATCTGATGTTGAACACATCTTCCTAGGTCTGGTGGCTAGCTGAATCTCTCCCTTGGGGAGTAAAAAAAAAAAGAACCCTATGCCCAATTAATCATAAAGTATTTGGGGGATTTTGTTGGTGTTGAGTTGTACTAGCATGTTACATGGTTTGTTTATTAACCCCCTATGGCATATATCAGTTGCAAAGCACTTCTGCCATTCAACAGGGTGCCTTTCATTTCATTGATGTTTCCTTTTTTGGGGCAAAAGCTTTTCATGCCAGTGTGCTCTCGATAGTTTATTTTTGCTTTGGTTTCTCTTGCTTGGGGAGACCTATCTAGAAAACGATTACTCTGGCTGTTGCAAGAGATTACTGCCTACCTCTACTTGAGCAAGTTTGATGGTTTCGGGGGTCACCTTGGGGTCTCCTTTTCACTTTGGGTTTGTGCTTGCACATGGTGTAAGAACATTGTCCACTGTACTTCTTTTGCGAGCAGCTGTCCAGTTGCCCCGGCACCACATAATGAACATGCTGTCTTTCCCCCCTTGTCTATTCTTGTCAGTTTTGTCCTAGACTAATGGACAATATAATGGTGGGTTTATCTCTGGGTTCCCTAGGTGGTTCCATGTATCCATGTGTCCCCTTGTTTGTGCCAGGACCATACTCTTCTGGTTATATACAGATTTTGAGTATATCAGGAAATCAGGGATGGTGATAACTCCCACTATGTTCATCTTCCTCAGGATTGCTTTGGCTCTTTGGGGTCTTTGGTGATTTCATGTTCATTTTAGGATTACTTACTCTAGTTCTCTGGAAAACACGATTGCTCTTTTAATAAGGATCACATTAAGTCTGTCGATTACTTTGGGTAGAGCAGACATTTTGACAGTATTGATTTTTCCACCATGGGTGTTCTCTCTCTTTCTATTGATTTGTGCTAGCTTCAGTTTCTTTCGTCTGTGTTTTATGGTTTTCAGAGTAGAGTTCTTTCACTTTCTTGGCCTTTTTTGGTATTTTTGGTTTTTTGGGGGTTCTAATGTAAAGGGGATTTTTTTCCTCTTTTTCCTACCTCCTTATTCTTATGTAGAAATGCAGTGAATTTGTGGGTATTAATTTTAGGTTCTTCATCTTTATTGAATTCATGTATCAGTTTAAAGAGTTCATTGGTGAAATCTTTAGATTTTCTGTTTATGATATCATGTCTTTTTAAATATGACTCTTCTCACCTTTACTTTCTATGTCTTTTCTTTTTTGTGTCTTTGCATCCCTTTAATAAATCCCCTTTGTTCTTTTTAATGGTTCTTTCAATGTATTGTTGAGTTTGTTTTGGTGTGGATTTTTCCATCTATATTCATCAGGGATATTGGTCTGAAGCTTTCTGTTTCTGTAGTATAGAAATAGAAAATTTTGTGTGTGTGTTTTGTTTTTGGGGGGTTTTTTTGTTCCTGGTTTTTTTTTTTTTTTTTTTGGTCTTTGTAGACAAAATTTTGGTCTAATTTTGGTCAAGGTGATTTTGATCTCTAGAGTGAATCTGGAAGTTGTCCTTTGGCTTCTATGTTATATGCTGATTTAAAAGTTAGGTATTGGGCTTCTGGGTGGCTCAGCAGTTAAGTGACTGCCTTCGGCTCAGAACATGATCCTGGTGTCCCAGGATAGAGTCCCACATTGGGCTCCTTGCTCAGTGGGGAGTCTGCTTCTCTCTCTGACCCTTCCCATTCCCATGCTCTCTCTCTCACTCTCTCTCCCAAATAAATAAATAAAATCTTAATAAAAATAAAAGTTAGGTATTAGAAGTTAGGTATTTTTAAATTTAATTTAATTTTTTGTTTTACAGTAATTTTATTTAAAAAAATTTTTTACATCATTTTCGATATAATGTTCAGTGATTCATTAGTTGCATATAACACCCAGGGTTTTTATTAACATTTGGTTAACATTAATGTTAAATTAGCTTCAAGTGAGCAACATAGTGATGTAATAGCTCTTGACATTATACAGTGCTCAAAACAAGTCCATCTCTGATCTCTTATCACAGAATGCTATTTCAGTACCATTGACTATATTGCCTATGCTGTACTTTAGTTTTCATGACTTTTTATATCATAATGGGAGTTTTTACCTCACATTTTCTTCACCCATTGTTCCCTTTTCACTCTCCTCATCTCTGTCCATCACCAGTTTGTTCTTCGTTCTTATGGATTTCCTTCTGTTTGTTTCCTTTCTTGTCCATTTGTTTTGATGTTGAGATTCCGCGTATAAGTAAAAGCACATGGTATTAGTCTTTGTCTGATTTATTTCACTTAGCATAATACCCTATAGTTCCATCCATGTTGTCACAAATGAGACATTCTCATTCTCTTTTATGGCTGAGTTACATTCCTATGTGTGTATGTATATACATATATATGGATACTTATGTATATATATACATAAAACATCTTTCTTATCCATTTATCTATGGATGGACACTTATGTCACTTCCATATGTTAGGTATTGTAAATAATGTGGCGATAAACATAGACATACCTATATCTTTTTGTTTTCTTTGTGTAAATACCTAGGAGTGGAGTTACTAAAACATGGTATTTCTCTTTTTAATGTTTTGTGGGAACCACCATACATTTTTCACGGAGCTTCATAATGTACACTGCTATTAAGTGTGCACAAGGCTTCCCTTTTTATACATCCTGGCTGGCACTTGTTACTGCTTTTTGATCCCAGCTAGTGTGACTGGTGCGGGATTATACCTGATTTTGGTTTCATTTTGCATTCCCTTGATGATTAATGATGTTGAGCATTTATCTTTGCGTTTGGATATTTCTGTTGGCCAGTTGGATAAGTTCTTTGGAATAATGCCTATTCAAGTCTTCAGCCCATTTTTTAATTAGAGTGTTTGGTTTTTTGTGTTGAGTTGTATAGTTTCTTTACAGATTTTAAATATTAAGCTTCTCTGATATAGCATTTGCAAATATGTTTTGCCATTCAGTAGGTAGCCTTTTGTATTGTTGATGGTATCATTTGCTGTGTAAAGGTTTTTTGTTTTGTTTTGTTTTGTTTTTGAGCATCCTTCCAATAGTTTTTTTTTTTTCTTTTATTTCTTCTGCCTAAAGTGGCATATGTAGAAAAATGTTGCTAAGACCAATGGCCATGGATTACTATCTGTGTTTTCTTTTAGGAGTTTAATGACTCCAGGTCTCATGTTTAGGCCTTCAATCCATTTTGTGCTTATATTTGTTTATGATATAAAAAATGGTTCCATCTGATTCTTTTGCATATAGCTGTCTAGTCTTTGTGCAATTTATCGAGGAGACTGTCTTTTTCCTATTGACTATTCATGCCTCTTTTGTTGTAGGTTAATTGACCTTAGAGTTGTGGGTTTATTTCTGTGCTTCCTCTCCTGTTCTATTGTTTTATGTGTCTGTTTATGTTCCTGTACCACACTCTTCTGATGGCTATACATTTTGAAATCAGTGATTGTGTTACTTCCAGCTTTGTTTTGCTTAAGATGGCTTTGGCTCTTTGGAGTGTTTGGCAATTTCCATATGCATTTGTAATTCATTTATTCCAGTTCTTTGAAAAATACTATTGTAATATTAATGGAGATTGCATTGAAACTTTAGTTTGCTTTTTGTAGTGCAGAATTTTAAAATTATTAGTACTTGTTAAGTGGGGTATTTTATATATATATATATGTATCTCCATTAGTTGTACTCTCTTGAATTTCTTTCATCAGTGTTTTGTAGTTTTCAGAGTAGAAACCTTTGTGGTTAAGAGCATTTCTAGGTATTTTTGTCTTTTTGGTGCAATTGGAATTTTTGTGTGTATGCAATTTCTGTTTCCCCTACTTTGTCCTCAGTGTATTTTGAAACACACCGATTTGTGTATATTAATTTTGTATCCTGCAACTTTAGTTATGCATTTGTTCATTCTCATAGTTTTTTGTTGGAGTCTTTAGTGTTCTTTATATATATATATTATTTTGTCTCCTGCAAATATGACAGCTTCTATCTTACAAGTCTGGATGTTGTTTTAATTTATTGTATGATTGCCGTGGCAAGAGTTCCAGTACTCTGCTGAATTAAAGTGGTGAGTGTGGATATACTTGTCTTGTTTTTGATTATAGAGAAAAACCTTTCAGCTTTTCTTCATTTACTATTATGTTTAGTTGTGCATTTTTCTTACGTGGCTTTTATTATGTTTCTCTATACCCCCTTTTTTGAGAATTTTTATCTTGAACAAATGTCGAATTTTGTCAAATATTTTTGAGCATCTTGTGAGATGATCATATGATTTTTATCTTTGCTTTCGTGTTAATGTATTATATTAGATTGATTGATTTGGAATATTGAATCTTTTTTGTGTCCTGGTAATAAATACCATTTTATCATTGTGAATCATTTCTTTAATATGATTTTGAATTCAGTTTGGTAATATTTATTTGGTAATATATTTGCATTTGTGGTCATTAGGGGTATTGGTGTGAAGTTCTCTTTTTCTACTGTGTGTTTGTCTTGTTTAGGTATTAGGGAAAAGCTCACCTTGCAGAATGAATTTAAAACTTTGCTTTCTCTTCCTTTTTTTTTAACTAGCCTGATGAAAGTATGTATTAACTCTTCCTCAGATGTTGGGAAGAATCATCTGTACAGTCATCTGTCCTGGACTTTTGCTTCTGGCAGGTTTTTTGTTTTTGTTTTTTTTCTCTACTGATTGTATTTCCTTTTTTGTAATTTATTAGATCTTCTATTTCTTCCTAATTCAATTTGGGAAGATTGTGTGTTTCTAGGTATTTATCTATTTCTTCTAAGTTGTCAGTTTTGTTGGGGTTTAATTTTTCATATTTTCTTACAATCCTTTTTGTCTCTTGTGTAGTCTGATGTTATTTCTCCTTCCCTTCCCTTCTCTTCCCTTTCCTTCCCTCTCCTCTCCTCCCCTCCCCTCCCTTCCTTCCTTGTGATTCTTGCTGAAGATTTATCAATATTATCTTTTCAAACAGCTCTGCTTTTTATCAAACTTTTTTTTAGTATCTTTTTGTTTCTGCTCTAATCTTTATTGTTTTCTTTTTTCACTAACTTTGGGACCTTTCATTTTTCAAGTTCTATTAGGTGTATGGTTCAATTGTTTGAGATTTTTAAATTTCTTGAGGAAGGCTTGTATTTCTATTAACTTTCCCCTTAGGACTGCTTTTGGAGGGGTGCCTGGGTGGCTCAGTGGGTTAAAACCTCTGCCTTTGGCCCAGGTCATGATCTCAGGGTCCTGGGATCGAGCTCCGCATCAGGCTCTCTGCTCAGCAGGGGGCCTGCTTCCTCCTCTCTCTCTGCCTGCCTCTCTGCCTACTTGTGATCTCACCCTCTGTCAAATAAATAAATAAAATCCTTAAAAAAGAACTGCTTTTGGGGACACCTGGGTGGCTCAGTCGGTTGGGTGTCTGCCTTCGGGTCAGGTTGTGATCCCGGGGTCCTGGGATCGAGTCCTGCACTGGGCTTCTTGCTCAGCATGGAGTCTGCTTCTCCCTCTGTCTGCTGCTCCCCCAGCTTGTGCTCTCTCTTTCTCTGAAAAATAAATAAATAAAATCTTAAAAAAACCCCAAAACTACTTTTGCTTTGTTGAAAATATTTGTATCATTTTGTTTCCATTTTTATTAGTCTCTATGTAATTTTTAATTTCTTCTTTAGATTTATTGACCCATTTTTCTTTAGTATCATATTTAACCTACATGTGTTTGTATTTTATGTAGTTTTCTTGTAATTGATTTCTAGTCATACTGCTATGATCAAAAAACATGCTTGATAGGATTTCAGTCTTCTTAAATTTTATTTAAAGATTTTATTTATTTATTTATTTGAGAGAGAGAGAGCATGAGAGGGGAGAAGGTCAGAGAGAGAAGCAGACTCCCCATGGAGCTGGGAGCCGGATGTGGGACTCAATCCCAGAACTCCAGGATCATGACCTAAGCTGAAGGCAGTCACTCAACCAACTGAGCCACCCAGGCGCCACTCTTCTTAAATTTTTTGAGGCTTGTTTTGTGGCCTAATATGTCATCTATGCTGGGGAATGTATCATGTGCACTTGAAAAAAATGTGTAATCTATTATTTTTGGATGGAATGTTCTGACTATACCTGTTAATTCTTTGTAGTATAATGTATTTTTCCAAGCCACTGTTGGTTTAGTTTTCTGCTGGATTTTCTGTCTGGGTGATCTATCCTTTGTTGAGTGTTCCCTACTGTTATATTACTGTCAGTTTCTCCCTTTTTGTCTCTTAATATTGCTTTAAGTTTTTAGGTGCTTCTATGTTGGGTACAAATATATTTACGATTTTTATGTTCCCTTATTTTGTTGATCATTTTATCATTATGAATTTCCCTTCTTTGTTTTTTGCTACAGTCTTTGTTTTAATGTCTATTTTGTCCAATAAAGTATTTTGTCCAATCTAGGACAATACCCTAGATAACAATACCCTAGATATTATACCTTCCATTTGCATGAAATATTGTTTGTTATGCCTTTACTTTCAGACTCTATGGATTTTCAGGTTTGAAGTGAATCCCTTGTAGATAGCATATAGATGGGTCTTGTTTTTTTAGTCCATTCAGTTACCTTATTTCTTTTGATTGGAACATTTAGTCCATTTATTTTTAATGTAATTATGGAATGTATGTATTTATTACCATTTTGGTAATTATTTTCTGAATTGTTTTTGTAGTTCTTTTCTGTTCCTTTTCTTGCTCTCCTTTTTGTGGTTCGATGGCCTAAGTGTTATGCTTTGATTCCTTTCTTTTTATGTTTTTGTGTATTTATTGTAGGCTTTTGATTTGTGGTTACCATAAATAACATTGCATGTATATAGCAGTATATATTAAGTTGATGTTGCTTAAGTTCAAACACAAAATAAAAGCACTGAATTTTTACTACCCCCTCAACATTTCATGTAAATGAGGTCATATTTTACATCCTTTTATTTTGTGTACCCCTTGTCTAATTTTAGTACTTATAATTTATTTTACTACTTTTGTGTTTTAACCTCCATACTGGCTTTATAACTAATTAATATGCCACCTTTACTATGTTTGTTTTTACTAGAGATTTTTTTTCCTGTCATAATTCTCATTATTCTATTATGGCCTTTTCTTTTCACTTCAAGAATTCCTTTCAACATTTCTTATAAGCCTTGTTTAGTGGTGATGAATGCCTTTAACTTTTGTTTGACAAATGCTTTATCTTTCCTTCAATTCTGAATGATAACCTTGTGAGATAGAGTATTCTTATTTGTAGTTTTGTTTTTGTCTTTTTGTTTTGTTTTGTTTTCCTTTCAGCATTTTGAATATATCATGCCACTCCTTCCTGGCCTCCAAAGTTTCTGCTGAAAAATAGCCTTACAGGATTTCAGTTGTATTACTTGTATGTTAACATTTGCTTTTCTTTTGCTGCTTTTAAGATTTTCTCTTTGTCATTAATTTTTGCCATTTTAATTATGTGTCTTGCTGCGGACTTCCTTGGGTTTATCTTGTTTAGGGGTTTCTCTGCTTCCTGGATCTGGATGTCTGTTTCCTCTAACAGATTAGGAAAGTTTTCAGTTACGATTTCTTCAAATAAGTTTTCTGCCCACTTCTCTCTTCTCCTTTTGGGATCTCTATAACATGAGTGTTATTATGGTTGATGATATTACAGAGTTCCCTCTGTAATATCAACCTAGTTTCATTTACTATAATTTTTCTTTTTGCTGTTCAGCTTGGTTGTTTCCATTATCCTGTCTTCCAGATTAATGATCCATTCTTCTGCATCTTCTAATATGTGGTTAATTCTTTCTAGTTAAATTTTATTTCATTTATTCTTTAGCTCTAACTGGTCCTTTTAAAATATTTTTTATCTCTTTGTTGAAGTTCTCAGAGCTCATCCACTCTTTTCTCAAGTCCAGTGGGTATCTTTATGAAAATGACTTTAATCTCTTTATCAGGCATATTGCTTATCTCCATTTTGTTTTGCTCTTTTTCTGCAGTATTGTTCTTTCATTTTGGGAGATCTTTTTTTCCTCATTTTCTCTCTGTGTTTGTTTATATGTATTAGGTAGATCAACTATGTTTCCTGGTCTTGACAGTGAGGACCACGTGTAGAACAGGTTCTGTGGTGCCCTGTAGTGCAGTTCCCCTGGTTACCAGAGTCAGGTGCCCCAGGGTTATTCCCTGTGTGGACTGCCTACACCCTTTTGTGTGCCTGTCTTGTGATTGCTGTGGGCATGCTAGTGGGTGGGGCTTGCCTGCAGCCCAGCTCCCTGTAATTACCCAGTTTACTTACTCCAAGTGCTTTGGGCAGGGTTTGATCCCTGTGCTGATGAGAGGCCCAGCTGCAGCCACTGTGGGAATCTGTCTGGTGGGGCTGGTACTCAGCCTGTCTGTAATTAGCCTCTACAACAGCTGCAGATATGTCAATGGGCAGGGCTTCATCCCTATACAGTCAACAAAGAGGCCCAGCTGTTGGAATTGAGAGTGTGCTGGTGTGTGGGGTTATCTCTTCCACCTCAGATCAGAATCCCTTTGGAGGGGCCCTGGCCCCAGCCAGGGCTATCTGCCAGGTGTGGCCTTTGGAGAGGTGTATTTTCTCATAGAATGTTAAGGCGAGACTTTCATTTGGTTGGTATATGTTCTCAGACAATGGGAACTCCATAGTGTAAAGCCTAGTCAGGTGAAACTTGGGGTTCTGTGGTGTCTCAGTCCACAGTGATGCTGCTGCAAACTCTCGTGAGTATAGGCACTCTATATTTAGAGTCCTCATTAGCTGGTGCCAATGTTTAAACATTCCGACAGCATTTTTCAAAGGAATAAAGGCTGTGTCTTGAGTCTCTATCCATCTAAATTCCTTGCTCTTCCTTTTTATTTCATAAATGTGTTTTAATATTATCCCCATAGGTGGTATGGGCTGTAGCCAATATCCAAATAGTTCCTATCAGTTTGAACTGCTTCTGTCGTGGTAGGAGTTGATATGCAATCTGCATTGTTCATGACTGGGTGTGGTATTTTTATGCCTTCAGATGATTAAATTTTGCCTAGAACTGTAACTGTAGCCTGAGGTCATTGGCCCTCACCTAGGTCAATTTTCCATTTTCTGAGGGTAAGGAGTTCAGTTCACTCTATTCTGGCCCTCGTCTGTTTTTCCTAGGTGTCACCATAAATGAGGATGCCCTCAATCTATAGGAAATACTGGGTTTTGTGTGTGTTTTCATCAAAGGCCTGGATGTCTTGTTGTTGGAAGGTTGTGTTGTGAGCCATTACTGGGCTGCTAAGGTATCCTTGTGCTAGCCCAGCAAACTGATCTCCTCTGCCTTCCCATGGAAATGCAGTCATGGGTTGGCTCTCGTCATCCATTGGAACAGCAAAGAACATGTGACCTAAGTCCCTCACCATGTCATAGTGTCTGGAGCCAGTGTGGTGTAGGTTGTGATAGTGCCTACATCCCGAGTGCTCCCTTAGTTTGGGGAGAGTGTTTCAGTTCCCATCATCTACTGTGAAATGATATGGCCTGTCTGGCTTTTTAACAGTCCAGATTGGGTTAGTATGTAATGAAACAGTGGGCACATTAATTTGTTCAACTCGGAGTTCCTGAAGCTTTTCCTGGTTTTGAGTATGCTCCATTACATCTATGCCAGGAATGTTTTCTGTATTGGGAAGCTATAAGGCATTTAACCTCAATGGGTGGTCTACCATCTCTTGTTAGGAATCTCCATAGCCATGTCCCTGGGCTTAATTTTCCTCCTAATGTTTTCATTAGTCCCTTTTTGTTGTTAAGTTTTTGTAGATGAGCAGACTAACCTTATATCATTGTTATGAACCCTGTATGTAACAACATGGCAGTGTAGGTAGTATTTTTATTTACAAAGGGGTTTCTAGTGATATGGCCAACATAACCTAGGCATCACTGCCTCCAGTATGGGCCAGGAGGGCTCAGGGGTGTGTTCTACTCTAGCTCTCTGTGATTCCTCCAGTAACAGGATTAGGTTCTACAAAGGGGTTGGTATTGACAGTAACTGGGTTAATGGGTCTATGTGGCCTGCCTTACCAGGGCTAAATTGAGTGAACTGGCTGAAGTACCTATCAGTAAGAGACACACGGGAGCCTTGACAGGTACAGAAACCTACGAACCCTACAAACAATAAGTATAAGTTAGGACTGTGGTTCAAGTAATCAAGTATTAAATAAGTCATTTCTATAGAGAGAGGAAAGGAAAATAACGGTTAATAATTGGAGCAAATTATAAAACATTTTCTCAGTTCTTGAGAAGATTTCTAGGTGTCCGTTTCAAAGCATCTTTAGATAGAGCGAAGGCAAGGAGTCACAATCAGATTTTTCTGGTTTGCTGTTTATGTGCCATTGGTGATATTTGTACTGGTTGCTGTGTGATCACTCACAGGTTATCCATACATAAACTGTCATGATTTCTCTGGTCCCATGAAGTCATTCAATTCAGTTTTCAATGCTTCAGAAAAAAAGGGGGGGCAGGATTTTATTTTTCAATGATTTGAAATCAAAAGAATGGAAGATTATCAGAAATTTTACTTCGGAAAGATGTAACCAGATGTTTGAGAAACTAGAAGGATTCAGGATCTAGTTTACAGGAAGAAAACAAAACCTCAAAGACAAGTAACAGAACTAGAATCTAATATCTAAAAGTTCACATAGTTTCAGTTAAAATATTTTTTCTCTCTATAATTACTCCCATTTCTATCAATTATACCCATAGTAAGACAATTTGTTTGCAAATAAGGCTAGTTTCAGTGAATTGAGCTTGATTATATACATAAGTGCAGTGAGTAGTGACTGATCATGCGGGCTCTTTTAAATCTGCTTTGCTGGAAGTTTCCATAAGGCAGCAAACACAGAATTTTTAACAGCCTCTTCAGGCTAAGAAATAATGTCATCACACTTTGCCTGCAATACCTACTGACTTGAGTTACTTCCTTTCTTATCAGTGTCCCCCAAATATCCTGCGGTTCCTGCATCTGCCTGGAAGTGGCCTTTACTTACCAGGTAAGGATGTTGAAAACCCTATGAGCAAGGTATCACACTGATATTTTCAAGGAGTGTTGTTGGTTCCATAAAGTTAACCTTAGTTCCTTAAAGCTGTCTGGTCATATCTGAGCCTCTGCAGATCTCTCTTAAATATGACATTCCGTTCAAAACCTTAGTATTAAAACCAGTGTTCCCAACAATGTCCTAAGGAAGACAGATTATAATTGAACATAAATAAATATATTTCCTTGAGTATATAGAGAGTATGAGAGTTTTCAAATTCTGGGGAAATCAGGTAGGCAGAAGATAAATGTTTCAATTTTGCTTACAAAGGAAAACCAAATTTACCAAATTGCTGAGGAAAAGTTTTCCTACATCTGGAAAAAAAGTTTAAAAAATTTTGAAAAGCTGTATTTCAAACAAAAAGTCATAAAAATTATAATTCTCCACTTATTCAGTTCCATTTGTAATTAATTTCTGTTGGTCTTATGAAGCTATGAGTTTCTCCATTAGAGTTCTCTAAATTCTTACACTCAGTTCAGTGGTATGCTCTTAAGTTATTAGAGATCTATAGTTTAGAGATTCATCAGTCTTTTCCCCGAATCTTCTTGAAGATGAAGCACTTTTGCAAAAGCATCAAGGTAAAACAATAATTGTCTGTAAGTGACAAAAAGGTTTAGAAATGGTAATGGTTAAATATCTGATTAAAATTCATTACATACAATTGACAAATTGAATTATTTCTATGATGCTCAGCACTCCAAGATAACTAGAATTATGCAACATAGAATTATATATTATATACCCAGACATATTAGATTTCTAGGACTTTAATACAATTTCTAGAACACTTTATTCTAATTATATTTATGGAAATACAATCTAAGAAGTTCTAGCATCACTTATTTGACAATTCTCATGTATTTTAACATACCATATAAACATAACTAATATCTTTCTTTTATGTGGAGAACAAAGCTTTGAAATCTTCCAGGGAGGGGTGCCTGGGTGGCTCAGTTGGTTAAGCACCTGCCTTCGGCTCAGGTCATAACCCCAGGGTCCTGGGATCAAGTCCCGTGTTGGGCTCCCTGCTTATTGGAGAGCCTGCTTCTCCTTCTTCCTCTGCCTAATAAATAAATAAACTCTTCCAGGGATCCTCTGGGAAACTTTAAACTCAAAAAGTCTTCATTTTAGAATTTTATTTTGGGAGGTTTGTCAAAAAAGACTTGTCATTAAACAGAATCACAGATCATTATAAAATAATACTTAGTTATCCATTTAACTAAAGTGGCAAAGATTTCACAGGTAAATACAGAAAGTTACAGTTTTTCTAATTAGTCAAGACTTGATGAAGATAAAACAGATTTTTTTCTAGATAGATTACATTAAAAGTTAAACCTTTGTTTATAATTTATTAGAGGCAGAACAATAATCTAAGAAAATATTGGCCTCTTTATGTTAAAATTCAAATAAATCATCTTAATCTTATCCACCATGACCATACATTAAAATTCATTTTAAAGATTCCTTGTTCACAAATGTTTTAAGACTTTTTTTCACATTTAGATCTTTTCTTGTTTTTTCCTCTTTAAATGGTCTCAGTTCAACATATCTTCATCAAAAACACAGGTCCTATTTTTCTTGCACATGAAGAGGTTCTCCTTGTTTTTGTAGTTCTAAACCACATATATTAGAATTTTTAACCCTTAGAAACTTTATAGTGAAAAATAAGTTGTAAACAATTATAAACTGTTTACTAGAGACTCAAGTTTGTGATAGGGAGAGATATTAATTATGTTTATTTGGTATGTTAAATTACATGGGAATCATTGTCAAATAAGTGATGCTAAAACTTCTTAGATTGTATTTCCATAAACTGCTGTAAAACTGTTTACTTAGAGACTCAAGTTTGTGAGTAATTAATGTTTTATTATTCTCTTATTGGGAAATAAGTTAATTCATTGAATATCTAGATGAGCTCATCACTTAGCAAAGCTTTAAGGTTTCAGGCTACCAAAAAGATTATGTGGAGAAATTATTTTAAAAGTTTATCTACAAACTTTTAGATTACCCACAAAAACTTCACAAGATATCAAAGTCAGCCACTCTTTCAAGTTTTTTGTTGTTGTAGAAAAATTCTATAACCTAATCAAACTTTCAGGGAAGATGCCAGAGTAGGAGGATCCTAGGCTTATATCATCCCCTGGATACACCGAGATTACACCCACATCACTGTAAATACCCCAGAAAACCAAACCACACAGGGACTGACAATCTTACACAAGAAGCCACATCAAGAATGCCTAGATACAAGGACGCCAAACCTCACCCCAACTTTCTCCTATGAAAAACTCACAAATATCATGCTCGATGGCGAAACACTGAGAGCTTTTCCTCTAAGATCAGGATCAAGAGAAGAATGTCTACTTTCATCATTTTTATTTAACATGGTCCTACAAATCCTAACCACAGCAATCAAGCAAGAGGAAGGTATAAAAGGCATCCAAATCAGTATGGAAGAATAAAACTTTCATATTTGCAAATGACATGGTATTATACCAAAAACTATCAGAACCTACCAAAAAACTACTAGAACTGATAATTCAGTAAGACTGCAGGATACAAAATCAATGTACAGAAATCTGTTGCATTTCTATATGCCAATCATGAATTAGCAGAAGGAGAAATTAAAAAAAAAATTCCATTTACAATTGCACCAATACACACACACATGCACACCTACGAATAAACTTAAACAAAAGGGTGGAAGACCTGTACTGTAAAAGCTGTAAGACACTGGTGACAGAAACTGAAGATGACACAAATGGAAAGGTCTTTCATGCTCAAGTTCTGAAAGAATATTGTTATGTCCATACTACCCAAAACAATCCACAGATTTGATGTAATCCTTATCAAAATACCAATGGCATTTTTCACAGAATTAGAACAAATAATCCTAAAATTTGTATGGAACCACAAAAGACCCCAAATAGCTAAAACTACCTTGAAAAAGAAAAACAAAACTAGAAGTTCAGAATTCCAAAATTCAAGTTACTACAAAGCTGTAGTAATTCCAAAATTCAAATTACTACAAAGCTGTAGTAATTAAAACACTATGGTACTGGCATAAGAATAGAGACATAGATCAATAGAATAGAAAACCCAGAAATAAATCCACAATTATATGGTCAACTAATCTTTGTTAAAAGAGGCAAGAATATGCAAGGGGGAAAAGACTGCCTCTTCAACAAATCGTGTTGGGAAAATTGGACAGCTATATGAAAAAGAATAAAACTGGACCACTTTCTTATACTATGCACAAAAATAAACTCACAATGGATTAAGGACTGACATGTGAGACCCAAAAATCATAAAAATCCTAGAAGAGAGCACTGGCAGTAATGTCTCTGTCATCAGCCATAACAGTATCTTTCTAGATATGTCTCCTGAGGCAAAGGAAACAAAAGCAAAAATAAACTATTGGGACTACATCAAAATAAAAAGCTTCTACACAGAAAAAAAAAACCCAATCAACAAAAACTAAGAGACATCCTATTGAATGGGAGAAGATATTTGCAAATGACATATCTGATAAAGGCTTTGTATCCAAAATATATAAAGAACTTATACAACTCAACACCAAAAAAAACAAATAATGCAATGAAAAAATGGGCAGAAGCCATAAACAGACACTTCTTCAAAGAAAACCTACGGATGGCAAACCAGTACATAAATAGATGCTCACTATCACTTACCACTAGGGAAATGCAAATCAAAACTATAGTGAAATCTCACCTCACACCTGTGAGAATGGCTAAAATAACAGTAGAAACAACAGATTTTGGTAAGGATGTGGAGAAAAGGGAGATTTTATATATATATGAATATTAGTCATAAAAAAGAATGAAATCTTGCCATTTACAACATGATGGAGCTAGAGTATAATGCCAAGTGAAATAAGTGAAATACCACATGATTTCACTCATATGTGGAATTTAAGAAATAAAACAAGCAAGGTGAAAAGACAAGGGAGAGACAAATCAAGAAATAGACTCTTAACTATAGAGAACAGAGATGGTTACTGGAAGGGTGGGGCATGGGTTAAACAGGTGTAGGGATTAAGGAGGGCACTTGTAGATCAGCACTGGGTGGTATAAGGAAGTGTTGAATCACTATATTGTTTGTACACCTGAAACTCACACTGTATGTTAGCTGGAATTAAAAACTTAATTAAAATAATTTTAAGATTTAAAAGCATTTAAAATTTTAAAGACTTAAGAAAATTGTAATTTTTGTCCCAAGAGTTTTGGGGTATTTAATTTTTTCCTTTGTTTTTTTCCCAAAGTACAGGATAATTTTCGTCCTATATCATGGTCTTCTATAATACCTAGAAACATTTGAAAGGAATAAACAAGCTTTGGGGATTGGTAAAGACAGGTGGGAGCTGAATGGTTTCTAGAGTTGCATTTCTGGTTTATAAGGATTTGGAAGACAAAGTCTTTGTTTCTAATTTCCCCAAAGAACTGGATTACATCCTGAAAATCAAGGGACTGAACCACTTTTCTAATTTAGTTTGCTACTTTATACCTGGGAAATTTTTAACTAAAATTGGAATCAAAAGATTTATGTCTTTGTAAAGTCTGTATAAAGCGTTTTAACAAAAGCCTTCTTTCTGAGTATAAAATTCAATCTTGGCTTCTGTCAGCCCCTGAATATTGGCCTTTAGCTGATTAACGAAGGAGAGCCTAGGAGAAATTTTGGTCATCTGTTTCCTCTGTGAAGGAGGGGTTGTGAATGGCTAGTAACCTAATTTCTCTCTAAATTTGGTAGGATCTTCTTAAAGTGGAGGTAAAGGGCCTTATAATTTTAAAGATCTGTTGTTGTTCAGGGGACATAAGTTCTTTTTCAGTGAGGGGTATAGGATACATCTGCAAAAGACATTGCATAAAAATATCCAAAGTTGACAGAACCTGATTACAGAGCCCTGAAATATAGGGGGAAATGCAAGGAACAGGTTCTCCTAAATTTTCTTCCTGGCTTTTAAGCATTTACAGGAGTAACCTGTGTATCTGGGGCCTATACATTAGGCCAGACTGCTCTCGGTAGGATACAAACACAAGTTAAAACAGGCAGTTGGGAGCCAGATTTGATGTGGACATTAATTTCCGTCTTAAGTCTATCTAATTTCTGTTTTTCCATCTTGTCAAGAAAGTCCCTAAAGCTAGCCATTATGCTAATAATAAAACTGGTAACCAAGGAGTTAACCAGGCAGATAAGCAAAGATCTGCTTGTTCTTGGAATGCTCTCTGCCCCCACGTTCTCATAAGATGATAATATTCTTGCCTGATGCCATGACCACTAAGTGTTAATTTAGTTGGTTTTGCAGGAACTCAAGTCTTCATCAAGAAGCCAGCCAGAGGGCGCCTGGGTGGCTCAGTGGGTTAAAGCCTCTGCTTTCGGCTCAGGTCATGATCTCAGGGTCCTGGGATCGAGGCCCGCATCGGGCTCCCTGCTCAGCGGGGAGCCTGCTTCCCCCTCTCTCTCTCTGCCTGCTTCTCTNAAAAAAAAAAAAAAAAACTTAAAAAAAAAAAAAAAAAAAAAAAGAAGCCAGCCAGACCCAGTCAGGACCACTGACCTCCTCTTTGAGCACAACAAAAGGAAATTAACCCTCCTTGACTTGGTTACTTCCTTTATCTGATTTTGAGTAGCATAGCTCCTCTCCTTTTTACCCCGACTCTCTTCTGCTTGCCTTTAAAAAAATATCCCCAAGTCTCCCTCTCAGAGAGATGGTTTTGAAGTTGTTCTCCCATATCCTCATTTGACAGCCTTTCAAATAAACCGTTGCCACATGTTCAATGCCTCAGTGATCGACTTTGATGGACATTGGGCCATGAACTTGAGTTTGGTTACAATAAGACAATTAAGAACTCTCCATAAAGAGGGTGCCTGGGTGGCTCAGTCAGTTAAGTGTCTGCCTTCAGCTCTGGTCATGATCCCAGTCCTGAGATCAAGTCCTATACTGGGCTCCCTGCTCAGCAGGAAGCCTGCTTCTCCCTCTCCCCCATTCCCCCCACCCCCCCACCCTGCCTCGTGCTTAGGCTTGTGCGAATGCCAGTGTTCTCTCTCTCTCTCTCTCACTCTTTCAAATAAATAAATAAAATCTTTTTTTAAAAAAAAACTCTCCATAAAGAATTTTTTCCTTCAAATATAACTCATTTAAAGGATCCATCATTCAGTCACTCATGAGTAGAGTCTTAAATCTCAATAGCAACTCAAATAAGCCTCTTTCTTTCTTATTAACATATAATGTCTTATTTGTCTCAGGGGTACAGATGTATGATTCATCAGTCTTATACAATACACAGTGCTCACCACAGCACATACCCTCCCCAAATAAGACTTTTTTTTTAAAGATTTTATTTATTTATTGACACACAGAGAGAGATTACAAGTAGGCAGAGAGGCAGGCNTGCTGAGCAGAGAGCCCGATGCGGGCCTCGATCCCAGGACGCTGAGATCATGACCTGAGCCGAAAGCAGAGGCTTTAACCCACTGAGCCACCCAGGCACCCCCCAAATAAGACTTTTTTATGGAAAGACCCAGTGGAAACTTTCCAGGCTTAGAGCATGGACACAAGAAGTATTTCTAGAGAGGACAAAGATGATCAGCCCTAATGATCCAAAAGCTTTCTCCCCAAAAATAAGACAGCAAAAGCCCTCAGTGCATGGGTTGTAAGGCTAGGGTAGTAAAGAGTATCTCTGGTCTCCCGTAAATATGTGAGATGCCTCCAGTGAAACTCCTAGGTTTCCAGTGATGACTCACTGACCTGTGACACTAGGCAGGCACTACTGGAGGAATGAAGGTTGGGACCACAAAGTTACCCGATGTGCTGGGACCTCTTATGAGATACTCCCCTGAGCACAGTTGGATCAGGAGACTGCTGCCAACTTCGTGCCTCAGAAACCATCCTTTTGGCCACCACGGTACACCACAGTGAGGGCACCCTCCAGATGACAGTGACCAGAGAGAATATTTCTCACTGGTCACAAAGCCAAGTTTTCAGGACATTAAAAATGTGAAAGGAAAAAACCCTTTTCTTTTGTCTTAACATAGAGGACTCAAAGCAAAGTTCATCTCAACAGATGCCAATCTGATGAGAACCAGTAACTCAGCTGTCTGTATGGCTGTCTTCAACAATAGGCTTATAAGGCCCCTACCCCTGCATTCTTTCCCTATGGTAGTTCCTTTTTATAATAACATAAAAGATGGAGACAAAGAAAAAGTGACCATCTCTGGGAGGAAATAGATCAGTTAAATTAAGAGTACTCCACCAAACTTACCAGAGTCGTGATGCCTAAAGAAAGAGCTGATATAAATTTAGAAAGAGAAAAAGGGATCTCACTCCTTTGGACTCTGCAGACAGAGATCCGGAAAGCTCACAAATGAACGATGTCCAGCCAGGGAAGTTGATCCTGCTCACCACATAAACTGTTGGAAAAGAGAAAGAATTCTCTACCTCCTGGTACAGGAAAGGTACCTTTCACACATGGTATTTATTTCACACAGGAGCTTACTTACTACCCCATTTCTTAAGTAACTTTAATTCAAAATAACTAATATGCCATTGTGGAACACTGGGGGTGCAGCCTTCCCCAGGCCCCTATACCACTAAACCTGGGACTCTATCAGGCAGCTAGACCAAGTGGGGACTGACTGTCACCAGTTTAAAGTTGCTGCCTCGAAAGGTTTTCCAGGGCTTGGCATCCCACCCTGGAGGCTCTGCAGGCCTGCGGGGACGGACTAAGCTCCCTAGCCCCCAAGGGCACAGCTTCCCGAGGCCAGCTGACAGGCACGCAGTGCACGTGCATTGGCCATGCAGCTCGAGGAGACCAGGGACAGCCCAGGTTACACCAGTGGGTTTGTGGGGCTGTAACTCCTCTAATTCCAAGCCCTAACCTACACAAATGGGCATGACCTTCCTGAAGGTGCAGCCGCAGGACTGGACTGCCTTGCTATGACAGCGCTGGGTGTGCTGGCCTAGATATTTTCCACTGGGACACCTCAGAGCCTTCAGTACTGGTAATCCTGGAACCCCAACAGGCAGCCTCTTCAGATGGGGACTGTCACCAGTTTAAAAACGTTGCTTCAGAAAGATTTTGGGGGGTGAGTTCTCACGGCCCTGGAGTCTACACAAGTGGTTTCAAACAACTTGAGCTTATAAGCCTGGATAATATTGCCCAGCTGCCCCAGGGCATCTGAAAGGGTGCATACGCGGGGTGCAAAGCTCAGGGTAGCCAGAGACCTGTTAAAGCACAAATGTCAAGAGAGGCTGGAGCACAGGAATGGGCCCTAAGGGGTACACAGAGTCTACCTCAATCCAAGATTTAACATACATAAATGTCCATGTCAGAGATAGAAGAAACTGGACTGCCTTAGCAGGGTGGGGCCTGGGAGACTGATGAGGCATCCTCTAGTAAGAAATACCTGTGAGCCTTGCTTACTGGCTCTGTTCTAGAACTCAGTCCAGGTTTCTTCAGTGATGCCTTCAAGGTTATTATGCTCATTTGTTTAAGTAAGGGCTTGGAATTGGCCAGAAGCTGTGGATCCCTAAGGCCCATTCTTGAGACCTGTATTCTCCTGACATTGTCCAGTTCTAGGTCCCTGGCTTCCTGGACATACATGACTGGACATACATGCCCAGTACACACCTGCTCTGCCAGGCTAGGGGAGCCAAGGCCCTCCAGGGCCTCCTCTAGTCCCCAACCACTAGCATAGCCTCCAGAGCAAAGGAAACCTACTCCTAGAAATCATTCTGTGGCAGCAACTTTAAGCTGGTGGCAATCCCATTTGACCTGGGTGCCAGTGGGGTCCTGGGCTTCCCAGCAATCAAGATTCTCGGGTATCTCTTAGTGGAGGATACCCTGGCCAGCCAGACTAGACCCATCCTGGTAAGACAGTCCAGATACCTCCACGTTTGCCTGTGTTGTATATTAGTTTGATCTAATTTTAAGTATACTTGTTTATAAAAAAGAAAAAAATGTTTTTCAAAGTAGAGTTATTTTCATAGAAGAATAAAGTAAGTTGGTCAGGAATCATCTCGTCCATTCTGACAACAGCTAGTAGCTCAGCTGCCGAGGGGCCCCCTTCATAGTTGAAGAAGCAACTATGGCAAGGAGACACGTAGACTGTAAATACTGAGAGTGTGTGAGGACTAATCCAGAGTGTTCAGTCTGGGCAAGGCTACACTTTGCCGATCTAAAATGGGTCTCTGAAGACCTTGGGACAATCAGCTCTTGCAAAAGTAAGGGCAACTCTTTGGCCAGCAGTGCTGACAGCCATGCAGCAGCTTGCCCATCACGGTCAGCATCGGTGTTCCCTAGCGCTGTGCACTAGCTACAAGGGACTATTTCTTGTCCTCTGGCCACTGGACATCAGCTTGCAATTGGCTAAGCCACCTCTCCCAAGTACCATCTCCTGTAAAGGTACATCTCAACTAAATTTGTACTTTATTCCCTTCATCTCCCCTTGCCTGGAACAGTAGTTTGTTTCATTTATCATTGGTTTGGAGTCTGTAATTTCCTCATTGGCTTATCTTATTTGCTTTTAGCCTGTGAAATTCCACAGTGAACCTGTGTTAAAGAAATTGTGGGTAAAGACCGACTCAATCTCTGAGCATCAGTTTGCCTACCAAAACACAACAACAGAATTGGCAACCCACTCCCCAAAATAATAATTAACAGTGGTTGGCACTCTAGGCCAGATCCTACTCTTTGCCAAATTTGAAATACAGGTTGACAAATTACACTAAATGTATAATTGACCAAACTATGGTACAGCCCAAACCAGACTGACAAACTTTTAATACACTGTTTACCACCTATGGCATTCTACTGAAATTATAAACAGCCTTTGCATAGACAAAATTTATGGAACTATTACAGTGTGTATACTAATACTGGCCACAACAACTAATATTGCTTTACCATATTATAAAACACTTGGAATCCTCTATGATGTCTAAATAAAATATGTCATTGAACACTAAACAGAAATATAGGAAGGCAGTACCAAACGTGCCCCACTAATTCTACCAAAATTGCCTAAGAGGTGGTTTAGGGGTACAATGGATTATATATTATTTCCTGAGGATCCAGGGAGAACTTTTGAAGACTTAGGCCAGAGAAAACTTATAATTAAGGAAAGTCCAAATGTTGGCCCAATCACCAGTGCAGTGAGTTATAGCCTGTATTTTAAAAAGCAATAAAGAAGTTTTTCAGTGCACTTATTAGAAGCCCAAAGTAACATGCCAATAGACCGAAAAGTACTAGCACAAAAAGTAATTTCCAGAGAAGGAAGAAATCCAGATCCTTTTGTTCCTAAGAGCACCAATCCACACCTTAAGGACAATGAATACTTTAACCCTTTTCGCGCTGGTAACTAACTTACTAGAGGCTAGGCCCAGGAAAATAGACAAAACTACAAAAAATGATACTATGAAACCAATCAGAGTGATGGAAGGGAGAGACTGTAACAAGTAAGAAATGACAAAACTAAAATGGAATTCCAACAAACAGATCTGGACCCAGAAATCCAGTGGCTATGAAAGCTAGGGTTCAAAGGAAGACAAAACCTGATCCTTACAAAGATTGTGCAACTTGGGCCCATTGCTGCTGATGCTAAATTTAATCAAAACCCTCAAGCATTTGAAAAATATATTACTAATTTACAAGGATTTTCATTCGGCTGGGTAAAGCCACCTAAAGATTAAAATGGCCTATATGTAATGTATTATTCCTTCAAACATCTCTTCAGAAAACAGCATAGGAAGCTAAGACAATAACGAAATAGGTCTATAGACTATGACTTATAATAGAGGACAGATAACCCTCACCGCTCCGCTCCGTGCAGAAGCAACAGAACAAATTTAGAAAGTCATCCTAAAAGCTGCACCCCCACAGGCAAGAAAGCATTATTTACAGTATTTGTAGGTGCCAGAAACACTTGGAACTGATTGACTTGATAAGAACAGCTGAGGGACTGAGTCAAGATAAAAGCTTTAATACACATGTATAGAGCCAAAACAGGCCTACACCTAATATAAACAGACCTCATCAGAATAGACTCTATAAACCTAAATCTCCAAGGCCCTTTTGGCCACATAAAACATTTAGACTACCCCACTTTGACAAATTATAAAGATAGAAAACCAAACAGACACCCCAGAAACCACAACAGTGGCAGAGAAATGGAAACAACCAATGTTTTAGAGCACAGACCCATTAACCCAGTTACTGTCAATACCAACCCCTTTGTAGAACCTAATCCTGTTACTGGAGGAATCACAGAGAGCTAGAGTAGAACACACCCCTGAGCCCTCCTGGCCCATACTGGAGGCAGTGATGCCTAGGTTATGTTGGCCATATCACTAGAAACCCCTTTGTAAATAAAAATACTACCTACACTGCCATGTTGTTACATACAGGGTTCATAACAATGATATAAGGTTAGTCTGCTCATCTACAAAAACTTAACAACAAAAAGGGACTAATGAAAACATTAGGAGGAAAATTAAGCCCAGGGACATGGCTGTGGAGATTCCTAACAAGAGATGGTAGACCACCCATTGAGGTTAAATGCCTTATAGCTTCCCAATACAGAAAACATTCCTGGCATAGATGTAATGGAGCATACTCAAAACCAGGAAAAGCTTCAGGAACTCCGAGTTGAACAAATTAATGTGCCCACTGTTTCATTACATACTAACCCAATCTGGACTGTTAAAAAGCCAGACAGGCCATATCATTTCACAGTAGATGATGGGAACTGAAACACTCTCCCCAAACTAAGGGAGCACTCGGGATGTAGGCACTATCACAACCTACACCACACTGGCTCCAGACACTATGACATGGTGAGGGACTTAGGTCACATGTTCTTTGCTGTTCCAATGGATGACGAGAGCCAACCCATGACTGCATTTCCATGGGAAGGCAGAGGAGATCAGTTTGCTGGGCTAGCACAAGGATACCTTAGCAGCCCAGTAATGGCTCACAACACAACCTTCCAACAACAAGACATCCAGGCCTTTGATGAAAACACACACAAAACCCAGTATTTCCTATAGATTGAGGGCATCCTCATTTATGGTGACACCTAGGAAAAACAGACGAGGGCCAGAATAGAGTGAACTGAACTCCTTACCCTCAGAAAATGGAAAATTGACCTAGGTGAGGGCCAATGACCTCAGGCTACAGTTACAGTTCTAGGCAAAATTTAATCATCTGAAGGCATAAAAATACCACACCCAGTCATGAACAATGCAGATTGCATATCAACTCCTACCACGACAGAAGCAGTTCAAACTGATAGGAACTATTTGGATATTGGCTACAGCCCATACCACCTATGGGGATAATATTAAAACACATTTATGAAATAAAAAGGAAGAGCAAGGAATTTAGATGGATAGAGACTCAAGACACAGCCTTTATTCCTTTGAAAAATGCTGTCGGAATGTTTAAACATTGGCACCAGCTAATGAGGACTCTAAATATAGAGTGCCTATACTCACGAGAGTTTGCAGCAGCATCAGCATGGACTGAGACACCAAAGTCTTGCCTAAACATTCTATGAATCCCTATGATATACAGAACCACTGACAGAAATAAACCAATTAAACTGCAGCAACCCTCCTGGGATAGGTAAAGCAGACCCCTGACAAATAAATGAGAACTAATCATAAGTATAAAGTCCTAAGACAAAAATAGTACATATCTGAGTGGGGCATGCAGATGCAGATGATATGCTGACCTCTGTATTAACTGAAAAAAATGTCAGCAATGCCAATATGGACTCGCTGGATTTCAAGGGATAAGCTTGAGCAGTTGGACAATAGGGACCACCCTGGTCCATAGCAGTCAATGATGTATTGTTTCAGATAGATCAGGCTCCCTGCCATCATTCAGAGTGTGCTGGCAGTCTGTGGCCTTGAGAACTAAGAATGGTCTATCAGAATCAGGCTGAAGGTAACCAGTAAAATAGACTATATTAGTAGCCATAAAATTGGTAACTGAGCAGTGTGTTAAGGAAAATCAGAATGTGGTGTGTGTGTGTGTGTATTTGGACCCAAGGGCAGTAAGTGAATGAATAGCTCTTTGGTTAGGTCATGGCAAGAAAATGGGAACTAGGATACGAGAACATATGGGATAAGGACATATGGAAGAAAATAGCACTGGATGACTTCTCTATAGTGATTACATAGGTCTCCGCACATCAGAAGGACAACTCTGAAGTAATCAATTTTAATAACCAGGTAGCATATCTAAACAAGAAGGACAATGAAACATAAAACACGGACTCACAGATAAGCCAACTGAGAGGATCACTGCTTTGGCACATCACCAAATAGGTCATGCTGGCATACATGGCACTAGAACACTGTTGGAGAAAAGAAACATGTATATAACTACTAAATAGCTTCAATTTTAAATTAGGAAATGTGAGAAATATCAACATTCTGAAGCTTATTCCTTCATTCTTCATTACATTAATGAGTCATCTGGGTAAGATCAAAGATAACAACCTTGGCAAATTACACAAAGTAATTACATGGCCTAAATCAGAGGATAAACTATATGCATGACCATTGTAGGCACATAGGAATACAATTACCCTAGCTTTGCTGGAGAAATGATCAAAAATCCACCATCTAAGCCTTAGAAATATGGATTGCTTGCTCTGGTTTTCCAACCATCATAAAACCAGATCAGAACACCTACTTCACGGGAAAGCTAACACAAGAATGGGTTAAGAAATAAGACATAATATGGAACTTCCTCTTACCCTATAACCCAGCTGCCTCTGGATCAATTGAAAGGTATCACGGCTTGCTTAAGCAAAAGCTTAGGTTACTTACTAACAATCTACAATATGAAAGCTTAGACTAAAACAATCTGAGAGGCACAGATCTAGAATGAGTGGAAAAACTTACAGTGAATATGAAATATTAATTCTGTTAATAACCCTTATTCTGGGAAAGACCACCAATTGGCATCACCAAGCTCAGAATTGCAGGCACCGACAGAGATAGGAATCAGCATTAACAGAACTCCAGAATCTCAAAAATATTAACTAAAAAACAAAAAAACATATTAACTCAAAAACAAAACTGGGGACATAGCACTGGCCATGATGACACCTACCGGGTGACCAAAGGAGAAGGCGTATTACAGAAAATAAAGACCATAATATGCCTCTGTAAAAGTTTCAGCCATGTAGAACACCGTTCTATATTTTATCAAAACCAGACAAGTATTTAGCACAGTATAATGAAGGGCGATCACGCTCGCACCAAGATGGTCAATAATGACCATAACAACAATAGATTTCCTTAGGTGGCAAGAACAACAAGAAGGAATCACAAATTTGTAGGGCACTGCATTTTGCTGTCATGACTCCACTCTGCATCTTTAACCCTATAAATACTAAACAGGCCAGTGTAGCATGCTGCCTGTTGGCGATCCTCTTTCGCCTGTTGTTCATGAACGGGTTCAGGCCAGTCACCCCAGAATGTACCACTTCAGCATATCTCTCTTTTGTTCTGAAGACATTTGAGATCATGTGGGCTAAAGAGAAACTTTTGTCCCTTCCCTAACCACCCAGAAGAATCTAAATTGGTGGTCTTTCCCAGAATAAGGGTTATTAACAGAAGCAAATTTTATCTGAGTGCCCCATCTACATGGAAGGGCAAACATCTAATTACCAAACACCCACTCTTCATATTGCCCTGTGCAGTGCATTCTTTCCTCTGAAACCCCAGACCCCTGCCCCCTTCTCCTCAGTTCTGAACTTAACTACATTACTGGCATCACCAAGCTCAGCGGTTCCACCCCTCCCTTCACTATCAGCACCATGTACTTATTGGGAAAGCTTCAGTCAGTGGAGAAACCAAAGCTGTTGGGGCAGTGATAACCTCCACTTCATCTGTACAAGAACGAATGAGGATCGTGATCAACACTTCCTATCTGACAGACTTGGATTGTAAAGATTGACATGACTACTGATTGTCTCATGGTAATACAACCCAGCATATAGGCCAAGTCTGGTTAGTACAGATTTCTACTTCTCCCTTATCTTACTGAATTGAGTGCAGTATTGGATACATGGCAGAGACTCTGAAAATGGCCTCAATTTAACTTCTGATTTACTTTGTGTGGCAGCTGTTTATTCTGAAAGAGGAGCAGCTGAATATACTGAATGGGCTATTACATGTTTAAATATGAAAAAAAATCATTTACAACACTCTCAAACTTCTACTGTTTAATCCATTGTCACCTATTAGAAAATTAGCAATAGATCCATGGGCACTGTTTCCAGACTTTGAAAAAAGAGACAACTTGTAAGGTATATAGAGGACACATAGAAAACTAAGCATATAACATATCATTATTCTTGGTGGTACACATCAGGCTTCTATCTCACACTGCAGATTTCTACCCCAAGAACATGGGAACCCATGTTAATAAGACCTCTCATGGTCATACTGGAATTGACATAATTGCTTATACCCTGAAATTTTATATTCAGGACTTTCAACCAGAAACAGATCCCCAAATTGTCCTCAGTTTTGTGCATCTTTGTTACTGTGCTATTTACAACTATGCCAATAACAGGTTCACTAAAAGGAAAGAAACCTTACAATTCCTTACTGGACTGGCAAGAAGTTCACCTGAGGAACAACAGTAGCTGCTTTTTCTTGATTGCAGATTAATCACATCACATTGTTTCCAAAATTCTGAAACCAAACAATCTGAATTTAAAACATTGTCAATGACAGCTTTGTCCCTCTTGGGCACATAACTGGATAAAATTAGCAATATATTAAACAAACCAATTTCACATGGAAATACAGCAATGGAAATTTGACATTAAACAGAAAATACTAAAACTAACATAATACTAAAAAGGATATAAAAGATTTTTTTAAAGTTTATCTGAGAGAGAGTGAGAGAGAGAGAACATGAGCTGGGGGAGGGGGAGTGGGAGAGGGAGAAGCAGGCTCTCAGCTGAGCAGGAAACCCCAGGCAGGGCTCCATCCCAGGACCCTGGGACCACGACCTGAGCCGAAGGCAGACTCTTAATCAACTGAGCCACCCACACGTCCCAAAAGATGTTTCTTTGAATGTAGATTGTGAATTGTTGTCATTAAGATTGGTTGACATGTGGAATATTCTTAGAACAGCTATCATCTTGGGGTAAAGTGGTCACCTGAGATTATAAAACCCAACCAGAAATAAAGTAGATACCATACATTCTAGGAGCTGAGATTCAAGGAGTGACTGTGGAAATACAATATTGGCTCTCAAAGGAGGAAGGGGACATTGGGGTACAACAATTTTGTGGCTTCTCCATATCAAAATGCCACAGAAAGCCACCTTTTTTTTTTTTTTTTTAAAGAAAGCCACCTTAAGATAGAAGGAAAACATGTACTGGATATGCTGGTGGAATGGATCCAAAATAACTTCATTAGTGCGAGACCTTTGGACATATGTGTAGTAACAAGTACTGAGGACTATGGCCTTGATGCCTCCTCAGCTAGTTACATATAATTTGGGAAATTGGACCAGGATAGTGTGCTCTAAGCCAAACCTCACCCTAACCTGTTGGGAGTCAAGGGAAAAATACGAACACAACACGATGGGATGCATAAAAATAGAACAGGTAATGAATGTGACAGAAGGAAAGTTATTATTTGAGGCCAAGAGAAAAGGTCTATAAAAATAACTGGAGAAATATTTCACATTGAACCTCTTAAAATTAAGAAATGTAAATCATGTGTTAGAAAACTTAAGTAAAGGAACACGAGGAAGATGGGACCAATAAAGTGAAAATAACTTCGCAAAATTGGAAACAGAACAAAAGCATGCCTTCCCTAGAATAATCACAGCCCTGAATTCTGATGTTATGCAGTCGGACATGTGCCTGATGGGGCCATGCAAGCCTGTTCTCCCTGAAGCTTGGTAAAAATATCTTCCCTTGGAAATGTCATTGTCAAAAAAGTTAAACTACCTTAAGAAAATCTTTTGGTTGCTTGGAGATTGGATATGGTATCATGGTAAAGCGTTCCTTGTTAGGCTTATATTGTCATAATTAGAAATATGGTTGCTTAGGGTGCCTGGGTGGCTCAGTTGGTTGGGCGACTGGCTTGAGCTTGGGTCATGATCCTGGGGTCCTGGGATTGAGTCCCACATCAGACTCCCCCTGGTCTGAGGAGAGGTGTCTGCTTCTCCCTCTCCCTCTGCCTGCCACTCCCCCTGCTTATGCAGTTGAATAAATAAAATCTTAAAAAAATATATGGTTGCTTAAACTCATCATTAAACTATGGTGTAAATGCTTCTGTGTCAAAGGAAAAAACTCCCCAAATATGTTTTTTTGTGATTAAGAATGTGATGTAGAGTCACAGGGTGGATGGATATTTTTGTGAACTTAGATTTGCATAGGATGTTAGGCTCTGAGTATAAATAAGCATGTGAGTGATTTGAAATCACCAGATGGATTGTTGTGTATTGGCTTGATTTGATTTCAAATCCACTAGTTTATGACAAGGACTAGAGACAGTTGTTTTTAGAAGTAAAGTTGTTTTGATACAACAATGAAGAAAGTTGTGGCAGGATGTCATCATCTCATCTGTTCCCACCCATAAGAACTTGGTACCTCTGCTGAGGGGCCCCATGGGGGGCTTCAGAATAAAAACATAAGCAGCAGCAACGATGGCAAGGGGATGTTTAGACTGTAACTACTGAGAGTGTGCGAGGACTCCCCAGAGCGTTCTGTCTGGGCAAGGCTGGGCTTTGCTGATCTAAACGGGTCTCTGAAGACCTTGGGGCGATTAGCTCCTTTTGAGATAAGGGGACTCTTACAATGACGAAAGCCATGTGGAGGCAAGAAGTTCATCGTGTGGTCATCACCAGTGGCCTTGTTCTCTAGCAGTGTGCTCTATCAGCAGAGGCTTCTTTCTTTTGCACAGGCCGCTAGCATGTCTGCTCTTCATTGGTTAAGCTTTCTCTCCCGAGTGCCAGTTCCTCTAAAGGTACACCTCAATTTATGTATTTAAAAGATTCTATTTATTGGGCGCCTGGGTGGCTCAGTGAGTTAAAGCCTCTGCTTTCGGCTCAGGTCATGATCTCAGGGTCCTGGGATCGAGGCCCGCATCGGGCTCCCTGCTCGGCGGGGAGCCTGCTTCCCCCTCTCTCTGCCTGCTCTCTCTGCCTCCTTGTGATCTCTCTCCCTCTGAAATAAATAAATAAAATCTTTAAAAAAAAAGATTCTATTTATTTATTCATAAAAGGGGGTTTTACAGAGGGAGAAGCAGTCTCCCCACTGACCAAGGAGCCCAATGCAGGGCTTCATCCCAGGACTCCGGGATCATGACCCGAGCTGAAGGCAGATGCTTAACTAACTGAGCCACCCAGGCATCCTACACCTCAATTTAAATTGGACTTTATTCTTTTCATCTCACCTTGCCTGGAACAACAATGTCATTCATCTAACACTGGGCTAGAGTAGGTTATGAATTTACTGGCTACCAGAAGACATTATATTGGGTGTTATTGGCTTGTGAAATTTGCGGCAGACCTGTTACATACACTGTGCAAAGACAAGATCAGTCTGCAAGCATTATTGGTCTCCCACCATGAAACAGCCTTCAGTGGGAGTATGTGCATTAGTGTGGTTAGGGCTTAGAATTTAGGCAGAGGCAAGGTACCACTGATACCCTGTTCCTGTGACCCAGCCTTGCCCCACACTGCCCAGTCCCGGAATTCCAGCTGCCCTGACCTGGCTGGCCAGCGGGGACAGTCTGCACACTGTCAGCCATACTTGGCAGCCGGCCCAGGCCTGTGGAGTCTGTGCCCATCCCCAAACACTGGCATTGCCTCAAGGGTGAAGGGAGCCCACCCCCACAGTAGTTCTCAGGCATCCACTGAAATGGCCAAAAGTCAGTCACCATTGTACTTACTGTTTGCTGGGGTCTCAAGCTTCTGTAGTTGTCCAGGCTCCCAGGTGTCTCTTTCCAGAAGGTATCTCAGCCCATTCACCCAATTTAGCCCTGGTAGGGCAGGCCAGATTCCCCTTGCTCTGACTTCAAGTGGAATACGTGCATTTGTATAGGCCAGGGCTTGGAATTAGGTGGATTCCAGGTAGCCCCAATAACCCCCTTCTGTGAGCCAGACTTGTCAAGACATCGTCCTGTCCCTGGTCCCTGGCCTCCCTGACCTGCACCTCCCAAGCATGTGCAGTCCATACCCATCACCTGGGCTTAGGCCTTGGTGCCCTACAGACCCGTGGAGCTCAGGCAGTACCAGACCACCTACTTAGCCTCCAGGATGGAAAGCGTGCCTGCTGAAATCTTTCTGAGGAGGCACCCTTAAATTGGTGACTGTAAATCCTCATTTGGATGGTGTCTGGGCTTCTCTAGCCAACAAGGCTCTCGGGAGTTTGTTAGTGGAGAGGACCCTAGCCAGCCCTCCCAGTACCACCCTGGCAAGGCAGTCCAGATTTCTCCAGTTCCGCTTTAGCAGGAATATGTGCAATTGTGCAGACTAAGGCTTAGAAGTAGAAGGATGCCAGGTATGTCCAACAGCGTACTCCTGTGAGCCAGCCTTGCATGACAATGCCCAATTCTAGGTCCCTGGCAACCTTGACCTGTGCTGGCCTATGCATGTGAAATCTGCTCAGTGTCTGCCCCCCTTGGGCTGCTGGGGCACACCTGCCCTGTGGAACTCCTGCTATGCCCCAACTTTCTGAAAGGCCTCAGGGTGGGGAGAGCCCTCCCTTCAAAATATTTCTGAGGCAGCAGCTTTAAACTGCTGATCAGAAGTCCCTATTTGGACCATCTGATGCTGCCAAGAACTTCTCCAGGAACCAAGGCATCCAGGTATCTGTTATTCGAGAAAACCCTGGTCACTATTCCCAGCCCTGGTCCATCAAGGCAGTCCAGATTCTTCCAGCTACACCTTCACGGGGTATACGCACATTTGTTTCGGTAAGGGCTTAGACGTAGGAAGAAACCTTGTAGCTCCAACAGGCCCCTCCCATGAGCAGACCTCTCAAGACACGTGTCCCATCTCAGGTCCCTGGTTACCCTGACCTGCATCGCTCAAACACATGCAGACCTGGTGGTCTGCCTGGCCAGGTGGTCTTGTGCAGCTGGGTCCTCCAGGGCTGTGGAACCCAGGCCACCTGCAAACCCTGGCATAGATGTCAGGCTCAAAGTATTTTCAAATGACATGAAGATAGGCTGTGGCAGTCTGACAAATTTTTCTGCTTTGTTGTTTGAATGTCTCTGGTGGTTTTTTGAGTGGCCCATAGAGTAACAGGGATTGCGTATTATGAGCTATTGTGATTTCTCTGAAGGTTACATCAAGTCATCCATATTCAGTTTGCAGGGCCTCAGGAAAAAGGTCAGTTTTAGTTCTCAATGACTCCAAGTTAAAATGATGGGAAAAATACCGGAAATGTTAGTTTGGAGAGTTGTAGCCAGACATTAGAGAAAATCAGAATTCAGAATCTAGTCTAGTTTACAGATAGAAAACAAAATCTCAAAGACAATCAATAGAACTAAAATCTAATATCCACAAAAGTGTTACTGACGTAATTATTCTCTCTAAATTCACCCTCATTTTCAAAGTTAGCCAAATTAAGGCTAATTTGTTTATAAAATAAATTTACTTTTAATAAACTTGGCCTGATTCTTTACATAAAGGCACCAAAAATAGTGATGGGTCCTACAGGCTCTTTTAAATCTTCTTTGCTAAATTTTTCATTAGGAATCTGCAGATTGAACTTTAACAGCCTCTTAAGGCAAAGAGGCCATGCCTAGTGCTTGTCATCAGACTTCATTTACAATACCCACAGATTAGGGTTACTTCCTCTTTTCTCAAAGCCCCCAAAATATCCTATGTTCTTGCACCTCTCAGGAAGTGACCTTCTTTATGTACCTGGTAGGGCTGCTAGGAACCCAGTAAGCAAAACATCAAGCTGATATTTCCAAGGGGATTTATTGGTTCCATAAAGCCATCCTCAATTCCTTAAACTTATACAAATAAATATATTACCATGAAAATATAAAAATACTCACTGAGTTTCCAAATTCTGAAGGGATTCGGTAGGGAGAAGTGTTTGAATTCTGCTTGCAAAAGTGTAAATCAGCTTAAGAGAAAGTTTCTTTAAATCTAGAAAAAGAAAACATTAAAAAGTTCAGCAACATTTCAACCCAAAAGTCATATAAGTTATAGTCCTCCCCAGTTTATTCAGCCCCATGTAATTAATTTTTGGCTTGAATGCAGGGTTTTAATTAATTCTGGAAAATTTTTTTTACCAGTTCAATTTTATGATTTTAAGGTTAATAGAATCTGTATTCTAGAGATTTTTCTTGAAAATGAAGCATTTTTATAAGGACACTTTTGTAAAAGCTTTTGGGTAAAAGTATAGCTATCTGTAAATAACAAGTCTTAAAAAGGACGATTAAATATCCGATTAAGAGTTAATTATAACACAATTGAAAAGAGAATCTGACTATCTATGACATACAACACTTCAAGATATGTAACATCACAAGTGATAATATACCAGGATGTATCAGATCTTTTGGAATTTTATACAATTTCTACAACACTTGTTTTAACAACATATACCTACACAAATATAATCAAAGCAGGTTTATCATTACTTATTTGACAATGTTTCCCATGTAATTTAATATACCAAAGAAGCCTAATTAGTTTCATATCTCTTTTCTGAGGAGAATAAATTTTTCTAAATGTTTTGTGGACCCTCCAAAAAACTTCAGTTAGTCTGTGGTCAGTAGACTTCATTTTAGAATCTGATACGGGAAAGTCTGTCAAAACATATCAAGAAGTGTGGGCGAGTGGGGGGAAGATGGCCAAGTAGGAAGATCCTGAGCTCACCTTGTGCCATGGACACTCTCAGACAGCAACTGCATCTACTACAACATTGAAAATGACACAAAGATGGGCAGAAAAGATGTCCCCCAGCTAGTCAGAGGGAGAGGACCACATCAGAAAGGGCAAGAGGGGTAGAGACATGATCAGGTACCAAAACCCAGCAGGACCAAGCACAAATGGGAGAGACAGCCCAAGCACAGAGGAATGAAGACATCAGAAGCCACCCTGGCCATCTCCACCCCCTGGGACCTGCCCTGGGAAGAGGACTCCCCATTATTTCTGGCTTGGAAAATCTATGGGGCTAACTCCAGGAGCTTTAAAAGTCAGTGGTGCTTAATCCTGGGAGAGGAGGAGGATGACCGGAAACCCAGTCCCTCCCCTTAAAGAACCAGGACAATAAATAACTTGGCCTGAGACAGCAACCAAATAGCAGTTTTTGAGAAGTGCCTGGGGTATATATGAGAGGGATTCATTCATTCATCCTAGAACATGTGCTGGAGGGGCAGAAATCTGTAGTAGATTTCTCTGGGAACGAAGGTATGGGTGGGCGCCATTTTGCTTGCCCTCCTTCAGCCTAGATAGCTGGGCTCTGGCAGGAGCCAGTTCCAACACCTGCCCCTCCTCAGCATCCTCCCCCCCGCCCCTTGCAGCTCTGCCCCATCCAATCCACCGGCTTTGGTAGACACCCCTCCAAAGTGGCTCCTGCCCTGCCCCACCTGGCAGGGCCAGCAACCCTCTAAAGGGACTCTTGCCCTGGGGCAAAGGGGAGATAACCACACCTACCCTTCCACCCACAGTTACCACAGCTTAGCTGGCCTCCCAGCAAGCAAGCAGCGCCCGTTGGTGCACCTGCAACGACCACAGAGGCTAATTGCAGACAACTAGGCTGAATGCCAGCCCCACCCACCAGCAATCCCACAAGGCCTGCAGCTGGGCCTCTCATCAGCACAGGGAGCAAACCCTGCCCACAGCACCTGGAGTGAGTAAATTGGGTCATTACAGCAAGCTGGGCTGCAGGCAAGCCCCACCCACTAGCATGCCCACAGCAATCACAGGACAGCCACACAAAAAGGGTGCAGGCAGTCCACACAGGGAATAACCCTGGGGCACCTGATTCTGCTGACCAGGGAAACTGCACTACAGGGCAGCACAGAACCTGTTCTACACGGGGTCATCACTGTCAAGACCAGGAGACATAGCTGATCTACCTAATACATGTGAACAAACACAGAGAGAAAAGGAGGAAACGAAGATCTCCCAAATGAAAGAACAAAACAATAGTGCAGAAAAAGAGCAAAACAAAATGGAGATAAGCAATATGCCTGATAAAGAGATTAAAGTCATGTTCATAAAGATACCCACTGGACTTAAGAGTGAATGAACTCAGTGAGAATGTCAATTAAGAGATAAAAAATATATTTAAAAAATGAGTTAGAGCCAAAGAATAACTGAAAAAATATAAATAAAATAAAAATTAAAGAATCGAACAGTTTAGATTATGCAGAAGAATGGATCATTAATCTGGAAGACAGGGTAATGGAAAACAACCAAGGTGAACAGTAAAAAGAAAAATAATGAATAATAAATGAGAACAGGCTTAGGGGCCTTTGCTATATCATCAAGCATAATAATATTCACATTATAGGGATCCCAGAGAGAAAAGAATGAGAGAAGTGGGTAAAAAACTTACTTGAAGAAATAATAATGAAAATTTTCCTAATCTTGGGAAGAAAACAAATATCCAGGTCTAGGAAGCAGAAAAAGCCCCCAAAATGATAAACCCAAGGAGGTCTGCACTAAGACATATAATACCTAAAATGGCGAAAACTACTGATAAGGAGAAAATCTTAAAACCGGCAAGAGGAAAGCAAACAGTGACATATAAGTGAAACCACATAAGGCTATTTTTCAGCAGAATCTTTGCAGGCCTGAAGGAAGGGAGCAGGATATGTTCAAAATGATTAAAGGAAGAAACCTACAACCAAGAATACTCTACCCAGCAAGTGTGTCATTCAGAATTGACAGATAAAAAGTTTCCCAAACAAAAGCTAAAGGAGTTCATCACCACTATACCAGCCTTACAAGAAATGTTAAGGGAGATTCTTTAAGTAGAGAGAAAAAAAATTTCCATTGCCATTTGCAACAACTTGAATGCTCCTGGAAGGTATAATGCTATGTGAAATAAGTCAGACAGAGAAAGACTAATACCACATGATTTCACTATTATGTGGAATCTTAAAGAACAAAAGAAACAAACGAACAAAGAAAATCAAATCCATGAAACCAAAGAACAAACTGGTGGAGGCCAGAGGGGAGGAGGGTGAGGGGATGGACAAAATGAAGGGAGTGGGAGGTACAGGCTTCCAGTTGTGGAATAAATATGTCACAGACACAGAAGGTACAACACAGAGAATGAAGTCAATGGTACCGTCATAGTGATGGATGGTGACAGATGGTAGCTACGACCATGGTGAGCCTCACAGAACATATGATTATGTATCACTCTGTCGTGCCCCTGAAACTCATACAGTAGTGTATGCCAAGTATACTTCAATAATAAGAAAAATATATCAAACGGTTTGAAAATTTATCTAAATAGCCTCACAGGCCAGTATGAAACAATTAAATTATCTTTCCAAAGTGACAATAAAATATCTCAAAGGCAAAAACAGAAGGTTGTATAGTTGTGAGCAAAACTTAGCTTTTAGTATTAAAAGCATTCTTTGATAATTACAGACCTGATGATAAAGATATGCAGCATAGGAAATTATTTTGATAAAACAGAACATTCTTATTTTCTAGGCAGATGACTTTAAAAGGTAAAAAGCAAAGAAATAAACAACTTTCATAATCTCTTATCAAAAGCAGACCAATTGTTCAAGAAAACATCATCCGTTTAACAAAGAGAAACCCAAATTTTAGTTTTGCATGAGTGTAGTTTTGACATTAAAACTTACTTCATTCCAATCTTATTCAGTGCTGACCACACATACAATTCCTTTTTTAAAATTCATTTTTGAATCTTAACAACTTTTTTACAATCAGATTTTGTCTTATTTTCTTTAGCCTTCTTTAGGACAAAATTATTTTCCTTTCCCTCAACAAAAAAGCATTTCTCTTCCTCATACTTTCTTTTACCAAAGGCATATATCCTGTTTTTCCTGCATATGGAATATGGACATGGTTCCCTTATTATGTCTGGCATCTTTAACTATATATATTACTTACTATTCTTAACTCTTAGAAACCATAATTCCTCGTGAAAATCAAGTGGCAAGCTATTGTGAACTGTTATGGCAACTTTTTTTTTTTTAGTTTGACAAATTTATGAATACTTCATAATTTCTAGAAACACATACTTCTTCATAGGACAATCTCTCAGTAAAGCACAAAATATGTTACTCTGTAATGGGGAAGCCAAAAGTAGATAAACCTGTGTTTAGTAATTAATGTTTCATTATGTTATTTGGAAATGATCTGGATATTCAATAAATTCAACTTAAAATTTTACTAAATTAAGTGATGAGTTAAGATTTCAGATTACTAAAAGGTTCTGCAAGTCTTTTTTTAAAAAATACCATTAAATATCATTGTTGCTAAAAAGTTTATAAACTCTTATTCTACTTACCTAATAATTTGTTGCCAAGAATTATGTTTAGATCACCCAAAGAAACTTCAGGAGATAGTAAACAAAATCAGTTATCATTTCCCTCCCTCTGCACCCCCTGCCCCCAAATAAGTAAATATTAAAAAAATATACCTACAAGCATTTGAGAGGACAAGGCACACTTCAGCAACTGGTAAAATAGGTGGGCTTCAACTTGTTTCCACAGTTATATTTCTGATTTTGTAGAGATTTGCAAGACAAAAACAGTTATTTTTAATTCCTGCAACAAACTACATTACAACCTAAATATCAAAGGACTCACCACTTTTTAAAACTTGCTTCTTTATATCAGGGAGGTTTTAAAATAAAATGGGAATTAAAATATTTATGCCTTAGTAAGTCTATACAAAGCATTTTAACGAAAGCCTTCTGATTACACAATTCAACCATGGTTTCCATTAGCCCCTGAACATTGACTTTGCACAAGTTGTTTGCAACAGGGCCTAGGAACATTTTGGTCATCAGTTTTCTCTGTGAAGAAGGATATGGTTAATGGCCACTAATTTTCCTAGTTCTTCTCTAAATTTGGTAGGAACTTCTGAAAACAGAGGTAAAGGTAAATTATTTAATAATTTAAAATACCTGCTGCTGTTCAGGGACACAAATTGTGTATGTGTGTCTGTCAATGTGGGGATGGGGGTGTCCTAGGATACACCTACAAAAGACATTGCACAGAAATGCCTGAAGCTGGCAGAGACTGATGACAGAGCCCTGGAAAGTAGGAGCAAGGCAAGATTTACTGCCAGTCTTTGGTGATTTTTAAAAATTCATTTCCTGCCTTTCAGGATTTATATAAGTAACCAGTGTTAGAATTAATAAAGGCACCAAAATGGAACTAAGAGGTTTGGAAAGAAGAGCTCTCACTTCCTACCACTCACTCCTGGTTGTCAGATGCAGAACCAACAGAAAGCGACTAGACCTTGCTCAGGGAGGGATAGGACTTTACATTTCAAGCAGGAGGAAGGAAGGCTTCCTCCTCCCCCCAGCAACAGCCCAGCAAATAAGAGACAGTCACAACTCAGCCAATGGAAAGCCATTATACTTTTAGCACCGAGTTTACTCCAATGGACTTTTTGTTTTCAACAGCCAAACCAATTCCCCACTTTGCTCTATAAAAGATCATTCTTCTCCTTTGTTCCAAGGACTTGCCACATGCTTACCCCAGGTTAGAATTTTTTGCTACTCCCAATAAACCCAACTTTTGATGGTAAAATAACTGGCAATTTAATTTTTATTAAAAACTTTTTTTTTCAATTTATTTTTAAGGTTAACACCTGCATATAAAACTTTGAGATTAGACCACAGTGCTCTCTATAATCCTGTTGGGAAAGGAAAATTAAAATAGACAAATGGGGTCAGATTCTGAGAAGGGGAATTTACATTGGATGTGGACATTCGTTTTTTTCTTAAGTCTAATTTCTGTTTTCTTTTTTTTAAAGTCTTTTCAAGGGAGTACCAAAAGCTACACTAATAATTATTATATTATTATTATATTATATTATATTATTAATTATTATATAATTAATTATTATACCGTAACCTCACTTTGTCTCCTCAGAGCAAAAATCTCCCATGTAAAATGTACTTTCCCTTTACCAGGTGGTAAAGAGACATCAGTATCGCCAGAGAACAAGAGATCTGGAATTCAGAGCTAAGAAGTCTGGGTAAACCCCTTGTTACTTTTACTTATTTTACAACTCCAACTCAAATTCTGTTAGAGTTTCTTTAAAAATTGAAGCTTGCAAAACAAGTTTTCTTTGTACTGTCAACTCATCACAGATGTATTATTTCTATGTTTAAAAAATAATTGAGAACACTCTATAAATTTTTTCACTAAAATATCAATTTAGAGTCTCCATCATCTGGCAACGATGAGTAGGATCTTATTAATCTCAACAGTGACTCAACCAATAATCCTTTTTATGGGAAGACAAAGAAGCAACTTTTGAGGCTCAGATTATTGACACAGAGGCATGCCTGGAGAGGGAATAAATAATGCATCCCCCATGACCTAAAATTTTACTCCCAAAAATAGTGTAAGACAGAAAAGGCCTTCATTGCACAGGCAGCAAAGATAGTGTAGAAAAAACGCTAACTTCAAGTCTCCCAGAAAAATGTGAGACACTTTCTCACAAATCTGTGACATGGGGCAGGCACTACTGTAATGAGACTTTTCCAGAACTAACAAAGGTTAAGGTGACGAATGTCCTTAATCCACTGGGACCTCTTAAAACACACTCCCTTGTGAGCTGGCATGAGCAGACAATGGGAGTACTGCTTGTAACTGTGAGTCTCAATACCCCACTCTACTTGACGGGACACCAAGGTGCACCCCGATAAGTGAACCCTTTTTGGTGTGGAGACCAGAGACCATATTCTCACTGGTCATAAAGCCAAGCACTTAGGACGTAAAAAAGACAAAAGGAAAAACTGTGGCCATCTCTGAATGGAAATGGATCTTGCAAGCCAAAAGAACTCTACCAATGTCACCAGTGTCCTTAAACCCAAAGAACTAGTTCCACAAGTATTTTCTTCTACTCACCTAAATTTAGCCCGTGCAGGCAGAGATCCAGGAGGTGATGTGGTGGTGAGGATTCTTACCTTCTGCCAGCTTCTGTCAGATGTCCCATCACCTCTCAGCTGCAGCAGTGTCCAGCCAGTTGCATGTATCCTGCTGACTCAGCCAGCTGTTGAGGAGGAAAAAGTATGCTCACCCTTCAAGATTCTTCCAGGTGATCTAAGAATTAAATTGACAAGACACTGATTAACAGAGGAAAACCAGAAAGTTTAATTCCATGCACAGAGAGGCCTGATAGGAACATTGAGATTCAAGGAAACCATCAAGGTGGGCAGCTATGAGACTTTTTAGACATAGAAATAATACATCTGTGATGAGTTGACAGTACACAGAAAACTTGTATTTGCCAGCCTCGACTTTAAAGAAATTCTAACAGAATTTGAGTTGGGGTAGTAAAATTAGTAAAACTAACAAGGGGTTTACCCAAACTTCTTAGCTCTGAATTCCAGATCTCTGGCGATATTGATGTCTCTTTACCACCTGGTAAAGGGAAGGTACATTTTACCTGGGAGATTTATTTTTTGCTTTGTGGAGACAAAGAGAAGTCAGGGTATTATCTTTGCACTGGCTATTTTATAAGGAACTTTAACTCAAATAATCAATATGCTGAGGGGGCATGTTTTGTGGTGGCCTGCCCTTGACCCCACATGTACATTTATGGAAGTTAGGACTTGGATTTAGGCACATGCTTTGAACCTCCAGTAGCTCACCGCCATGACCCAGCCTCTCCTAACTCTTGCTAAGTTCCAGATTCTCAGCTCCCCTGAACTGTGCTGTCAAGGCACCTGGAGTTGGAAGCCCTTCAGCCAGCCTCCAGAAGCCAGGGCCCAGCAGGTCAGGGTAGCTGGGTCTTGACCCCAAATATCTGCATAGGTTCAGTGTGGAAAGTACCACCACTACACATCACCCTGGGGCAGTAACTGCAAATTGGAGACAGTCCCTTGCCAACTGGACTTGCTGCCTGTGGGGTTCCAGAGCTTTCCCAGGACACAGGTCTCCCAGGAGTCCTTATGAGAGGATACCCTGGCCAGCCCTCCCAGCCCTGCCCTGCCAAGGCTGTCTAGTCACCTGGAGCTCTGCCTTCAAAGGGGTTATTACCCATTGGTTGGGCTAGAGCTTGTGGGTCCCTGTACACATTTTCCCTGTGAAAATGAGTAAAGGAAACCTCATTTAAAATGGAATGAAGGAGCGCCTGGGTCGCTCAGTCTGTTAAGTTTCTGCCTTTGGCCCAGGTCATGATCCCAGAGTCCTGGGATCGAGTCCAGCATTGGGATTCCTGCTCAGCGGAGAGTCTGTTTCTCATTCTCCCCCTGCTCGTGTGTGTTTTCTCTCTCATGCGCTCTTTCTCTCTCCCCCTCTCAAATAAGTAAAAAATGAATGAATGAATGAATGAAGTCAGGAAGCCCTGAAAGGGGGAGCACTCACGCACTTATCACTCCTTGCAGCCTGTATAAGCAGCAGCAGAAGGAAGAGTATTCTTATCTTGACACCATAAGACATCTTTGCAGGAATTTTATCTCCTGCTTTTAAGAAGAAGAAGGAACATCTTGTTCAGCCCCAACAACAAGAACTAACCATTGCTTGCAGCCAGTGAGAAATTATCACAACCTCAAGTTCTTACTCTTCTTCAATGAACTTTGTTCAAAACAACCCTCCCCACTCTTCTCCTAAAACTTAATAAAAGCTGACCTTCCCTTTGTCTCTTTGGACTCGCCATTGGTTTGCCATAGTTTGTTTGTCCCAAATTGCAATTCCTCTGCTGTTCCTGAATAAACTCATTTTGCTGGTAAAAAAACTGGCTGTGAGTCCCTTTTCGGTTTTGAGCTCTGCTCTCTTCATATTGTGAGCTGTCTGGGTTTATTTGGGATTGGTTTTTGTTTTTGTGAAGGCATCACCCTTCCTGGTGAGTCTGCTTTTATTTCTGTTGTTTGAGGCTTCCTGGTAAGTTACTCATTGTATTCAAAATGGAGGAAAACACAGGATTCACAGTGTTTTAGAAGAGTTGTTCAAAAATAAGGCCTCCCGTAGTTAAGACATTTTAGGGAATACAACAGCAAGTTAGCTTCCATCTGGCTCTTTAATCAGCATCTTGTGCCTTTCTTGAAAAATGGGTAAACTTTTGAAGAATTTGGAATTATAATGGCCATCCTTGCAAAACTTTTAGACAAATTCACCTTAAGGAGCCCCCTTAAAAGAGAGGGTTACAAACCTTAGAAAGATTATGAAATGCATTCTTTGATTGATGTGCAATATCTTCTAAAGACAAAACGACTTTTAAAAAAGTTCTGAAAGGGGACTCCTGGTGGCTCAGTTGGTTAGGTGGGTGCCTTTGGCTCACGTCATGATCCCAGGACCCTGGGATCTAGCCCTGTGTATGGCTCCCTGCTTCTCTCTCTCTGCCTCTGTGGCCCTGCTTGTGCTCTCTCTCTCTTTTTGATAAATAATTAAATCTTTTAAAAAAAAGGTTCTGAAAGGATCCTTACAGTATGAGAATAAAAACTTTAATAAGAGACTTTGGACATCTCCGCAGGAAACTAATTAATCTACCTGCACAATTTGGACCCCATTAAGTCGAATCCTTGAATAACACAGGGATTAGGGACTCCAACCCCACACAGTCAAAAAGCCATGTATGACATTTGACCCCCCCCAAAACTTAACTACTAATAGCCTACTGTTGATGATGTAGGAAATATGTTGGGGTTTGGAGCCTAAGGCCAAGAAAGAATTCTTGAGACATCTTTGGTGCGAAAAGGTAGTTCTATTAAAGCATAGAGACAGGACCCGGGGGCAGAGAGAGCTACACTGGGGTCACGAAAAGTGACTGATTATATACTGTCAAGTTGGGAGGGGTTGGGATAGCGTTGTCTCTAAGGAGTTTTGGAAGCAAGGTTTCCAGGACCTTGAGGGGCTAGCTGTTGTTAGGAAAAGGTCATTTATTACTGTCTAATAAAACCTGACTCATGAAACCCTTCAGGTGTACATCGGTGGGTGTATACTTGGGGGATGATTGCTAACATGTACCTTGGGGGGCAGAGATAAAAGAAATTTCCAAAGGAATTTTTATATGTTAAAGTAGACTCACAGAATCCTGCTGATTGTGCTAAGATTGTTTTTTGCCCTTAGCAAAGTTTTAAGGGCAGCTGAGTTTCTAGAAGAATGTCACTGTGTCTGTTTCAAGGACTTGTCAGTGGGTTGTAAGCAAGAAGGAAAGTTAATTTTTTTTTTTTTGCCTTTGTTTCCCACATCATTGACAATAAGCCTTACCAATAACATAAGCAGTCAATTACCAAATTTTGTATGTTATATGTGTTATATACTGTATTGTTACAAAAAGTCAGAGAAAAGAAAATATCATTACATAAATCACAAAGAAGAGAAAATACATTTATAGGGATGCCTGGGTGGCTCAGTCGGTTAAGCATCTGCCTTCAGCTCCTGTCACGATCCCAGGATCCTGGGATCAAGCTCTGCATTGGGCTCCCTGCTCAGATGGGAGTCTGCTTTTCCCTCTGATTCCTCCTGCTTGTGCACACTCTGTCAAATAGGTAAAATTAAAAAAAAAAAAAAAAGAGAGAGAGAGAGAGAAAATACATTTATAGTACCAATGGGGGAGCAGAAGTCCAGCTGAAGACAAAGCATAAGCTGACACCAAGCCCCCCACTTCAGATTGGGACAAGTGTGACATTCTTTCAGGAAACTCGCCACTATCTTAATGCCTTGTTAGAGGGAAAAACAACCTTAACTTGACATTGGCAAGGCCTCCTGCATCTCCTAGGTGCTCTTTAGCATATGAAAGTTCTTTTTGAAAACCTCCCTTTTTCCTTACCTCTCCCAACCCCATAGTATATAATCAATTGCTCCTCACAACCCCAGGGCTGCTCTTTCTGCCCTTGGGCCTGGTCCCCATACTTTAATAAAACCACCTTTTTGCACCAAAGATGTCTCAAGAATTCTTTCTTGGCCCTGGGCTCTGAACCCTACCCTAGAGAACCTCACCTGTATTCCAAAACTACATCAGTGCTGTATTGTATTTATTGGGAAAAAAAAATCCACATGTAAGGGAACCTGCACAGTGCCAACCCACATTGTTCAAGGTCAACTTTATTTTCTCTTGAGTTTTGTACCTGAGACATGGCTAAAATTTCTCAATGAAAGCTACCATATATCTGAATCTATAGGTTATGTATGTCTATGCTATGTGTTACAGATATGGGATATTTTTCTACCTCCAGATGGTATTACCAAAGTTAATTAGTAAAGAGCTTGATTTAATTGGCTTAAAGAAAACTAAACATTTATAAATATTTATTTATAAATAAAATATACTTTCAGAAACATAAACTAGCTCAAATGTTTTTCAAGTTCATATGCTCTCAGATAATCTGATTAATTGGCAGTTTAAGTTTATTAAAGATTTTTTTTTAAAGATTTTTATTTATTTATCTGAGAGAGAGAACACAAGCCAGGAGAAAGGCAGAGAAACAGGATCCTCGATGAGCAGGGAGCCCAATGTGAGGCTTGATCCCAAGACCCTGAAATCATGACCTGAGTCAAAGGCAGTTGCTTCATGACTGAGCCACCCAGGCGCCTCCCCCTTGTTGGTTTAATGTTTAAAAAAGCCATGTCTTCAGAGTTCTCCGCATTAAGTATAATGCAGATAGACAACTTTTTCTAACTGAGTCTACTAATCAGATAGCCCAGACTATCTTTATATTACAAAATTTGTGGAGCGCCTGGGTGGCTCAGTCCATTAAGCATTTGCCTTCGGCTCAGGTCATGATCTCAGAGTCCTGGGATCGAGCCCCACATCAGGCTGATGAGGGAACAGAAGGCTAGCTGAAGACAAAGCAGAAGCTGACAACCTACACCCCTTTTTCTCTCATGTAAGAACAACCTCCTCTTCAGATGTCCCAATGTTAACGAATCTACTTCTGACTGCATACTTGTTTTCTTGTCCCCCTCTGTTTCACTTTACTCAGACCTACAGTTCCAGTCCCGAGTGACTCCTGGCATACGAGGTCGTCATGCCACAGTACCCCCCTTGCTATTAGGAGCTGGAATACTTACAGAAGTTGCCACCGGGGCATCGGGTCTTGGACTCCTTAACATCCTTGCAAACACAGCTCACAAGCTTGGCCGAGGTTACTCTGCAAAAACCGACAAGCCCTAGATCTCCTCACTGCTGAAAAGGGGGGAATCTGCCTCTTCCTACAGGAAGAATGTTGTTACTACATCAACCAGTCTGGAATCGTCACTGCCAAGATGCAAGAATTCCGAGATCGCATCCAGCGGCGTCAAGAAGAACTTGCTACATGGGGTTTCAACCCCCAGACATGGACATCATGGTTACTTCCTCTTGCTGGCCCCCTCCTGTNTGGCGTCAAGAAGAACTTGCTACATGGGGTTTCGACCCCCAGACATGGACATCATGGTTACTTCCTCTTGCTGGCCCCCTCCTGTCCCTATTTCTCCTGATAACTCTGGGGCCTGGGATCCTCACTGACCTCATTCATTTTATTAGGGAAACCATCTCTCAGCACATGACCACTCGTATCCTCGCCCTCTGGGGATATCAGCCTCTAGATGTAAGTGATGATCTCTAGGGGTGTCCCTGTCGACCATCAAGAGGGGGGACATGAAGCGGAAAAGCCAAAAATGGCCACCTCACTGAGATGGGGCCCCCCAGGGATAACTTGGCACTTCTCTACCAAGTCACTCCTGCATAGACAAAGACCTGCTGTGTGGGCCCAAGCCGATCAGCGGTGAGACCCCGTGAAAAATTCCTAGTTTGCCTATAAATACCCTCCCCAGTCGAAACTGGGTGCTCAGCCTTTGGGAAATGATTCTGCTGGGCCCGCCAGCGTTAATAAAGCTGTGTTCTCCCAGCTCTCCACATGCCACTTGAGTTTCTCGGTTGCCTCTGAACTTCTGCAACAAGGCTCACTGCTCAACCAAGAGCCCGATTCTCCCTGCCACTCTGCCTACTTGTGCTCTGTCAAGTAAATTAAAAAAAAAAAAAAAATCCAAAATTGTCAACTTCTTGTTTTTCAAACTATAGTCACTGGCCTTTGATGAATTATGGTTAACATTTATATAAATAGAAAATATATGTATTGTTAATGTCTACATAGATAGATAGCTTCTATTTTATCTATAACTAAGCAATGGATTCACTATAGATTATCTCCCATCCAAGTACTAGCCTGGCCCTACCCTGCTTAGCTTCCGAGGTCAGACGAGATCAGGCATGTTCAGGGTGGTATGGCCGTAGATCACTATAGATTATCTACATATGAACAAAGTAATTTCATAAATCCTATAAAATGCAAAAGAGTAATGCATGCCATATACTGGAAGTAGGAAATAATGTTAGTTTATTAAACTTATTTCAGTTACTTATACATATACATACACACGTACCAAACCATAAAACACTCTTTCTTACTGTAGAATGACCCAGCATGTTTGACAGTCACTGCTCTTATATCACAGTAAATTGTGCACCAAAAAGGTTTGCGTGACCAACTGAAAAGGCCAGTAGAACCACCACTTCTTCCATTTTGTACTTACACAGCGAGAACTTCTCAAGACCAAGCTGTAATTCCTATACGGTAGGGTCATGCTTCATTGCCAGGCAGCAATCTATTTGAAAGAACTTCCTCCATTTCTTATAACTACTTACAAAGCTGTTAATTCTGGTGGGGGCTTCCCAGGTATTGATAATTCTGCCTTCAGTTTAGAAGTTGTTTGTCAAGTCGTTATTTTTCCTACTTAATTTAGAGCAATCTCTTCTTCAATAATGAGGGGATACTGTTGCCCCTGCCTGTTCTGTCCTCCCCAGTTTAAGAGATAGGTCAGGATGAGCCCATAGACTTGAGTAAACCTTGTACTGCCACTTCCAAAAAATGCATGGTTTAGCGATATTATAGAGGCTTTTATATTCATTAAATGCAATGCATAAGCAATTACACTACCTTCTCAGACTAAATCTGGAATTATTTTGTGACCACTGCCTTACATTTCTTCTTAGAAAAGCTTGATAAGTTTTTGAAATTGATAAAACATTTAAACTAATAAAGATAAAATTTTCAGCAAAGTGTTTTTTTTCCCCTCAAAAATACTATAAAAATGAAAGAAAATGACTACATGAAAAAGACATAAGGAAAACAGAATGTCGTGAGGTATTTTTGCAGGGGCATAAGGAAATGTATGAGGGACATGGTTGTTTGTTTTGGTAAAGGAAAAATAATAATTTTGTCCTCAAGTGAAATGATTGTTCTGAAATAAGGAAAAAGACAAGTGAAACCTAAATAGATACAGAAATTTGTTGAAGTTTCATGGAAAACAAATTTTATGTATGGTCAAGCTGGCTGAAAACCGAATTGTTATTACAAGGATTTTAAAACTGACCCTTAATACCAATAATGTACTTTTGTAAAACTAACTCTCTTACGTGTTAAAAGGGCAAAGTTTTCTCGGACTGTTGGTCTGCTTTTGAAAAGATAGTGTGAATGATTTTCATTATCTTTTCAAGTAACCTACTAGGAAAGATTTTATGTTTTATCAGAATAATTTCCTGTACTTCATGTTATTTTTATCATCAAATAAACTGAATCTTCTGGAAATTAAGAAAGCTAAGTTTTGCTTACAACCACATGACCCTTTGTACTTTTTTTTTGGAGATTTTATTTATTTGAGAGAAAGAGAGAACAGGGGGAGAGTGAGATGGAGAAGCAGACTTCCTGCTGAGTAGGGAGCACCAAAGGGGGGGCTCTATCTCAGAACCCAGAAATCATGACCTGAGTGGAAGGCAGATGCTTAACAACCTGAGCCACCTAGGTGCCCCAACACTTTGTATTTGCCCTTGACATCCTTTATTGTTGCTTTGTTTGAGTAGACAATTAATTATTGTTTCATAATGATCTACAATCCTATTTGGTCAAGTCTCCAAAATCTATCGATTTTTTGTTCACAAATTTCTGAAAATCAAATTCTAAATAGTCTTTTTGACCTAAAAGTAATGATAAATTTCAAAAGGTCTGACACATTTCAAAAGATTTGTTCCCTTTCCTTATAAAAAGGGAGAGGTTTTACTAATTAGGATTAGTTGATGTTAAATTACATGGGGGGCATCGTCAAATGAAAAGTAGTATTATGCTTTGTGTTGTATTTGTATGAGTATACATTATAAGGGTTCTAGGAATTACCAAAAAAAAAATCCCTAAAATTCTATTATGTCCTGGTATAATGTGATCAGTCATAATTCTCATTACTATCTTGAGCTGTTGTGTGTCACAGAAATAACCAAATTTCCTTGTCAAATACATCATAATGAACTCTCATCAGCTCCTTAACTATTGGTATTTTAACATCTTGTCATTTATATCCAGTTATTAAGTTTTTCATCTTCAAAGACATTCATGAGAAAGACTTTGACAAATACTCTGGAACACAGGATTGATAAACTGAAGATAGTAACACTGAACAGAAGAAGAATCTCTAAAACTTTTCATAGAAAACTGGTAGCTATAATGCTTTGTTTTCCAGACTTCAAAAACTTCCTTTTCTCCTCTCCTTTAAGCTATCCATGATTTATAGCAATTTGGTAAAAGGTTCCAATTTTAGTATAAGTGCTGCCAAAGTGAGCACACAATTTAGTAAAATGTATCTTTACGAGGGTTGAAGCATTTATCTTTTTCTCCTTGATCCCTCCAGAATTCTGAAACTCTTATTAAATATTTTTATTTTTGACAATGTACATTTTTGCATAAGTTCAATAAGAATCTGTTTTCCTTGTAACAAAACTCTCAGTGCACCTAGCCCCTGCTTCTTTGACCCAAAGCTGATAAGAGATTTTCTCAAATACTATAATGGCCTAATTGCTTCTATTAAATTATCCATGCTTGTGATAGAGCATTTTTTAAAAATTATGTTAGTCACCATACGTAGTACATCATTAGTTTTTGATGTAGGGTTCTATGACTCATTGTTTGCGTATATCACCCAGTGCATTCTTTTCACAGAGTGCTCCCGGGAGATGAAGACCTTAAGCATCACACCTTTGCAACCTGGGGACTTCACCTATTGGCAAAGACATCTCTACAAAGACTCTCTTCCACCCCTTTAGAAAGATCCCATCAAGTACTGTTAACCAGCCAAACACCAAGGAAGAGACACTTGGATTCATGTGTTACATCTAAACAAAGCACCAAACCTATTCTGGACCTGCATACCTACCGGTGACCCACAAGTAAAGATTTCCAGGAATTGAAGCAAGTGACAGCTGAAGGAGACAGCTTTGCCTATAATAACAAGACCAGGCCTTTATACCCTTTTCCTGCTGCTGCTTTGTCTCTGTCCCTGCGAACCCCTCCCCTTCACCCACACTGGGCGCCACCTTCTTTTGGAGAGGTCATGGTCTTACCCACATTTCTTAGTGTATTGCGAAAGTAGTAAACCTCTCTGACTGTTGGATCTGTTATCAGAGACCCCATCCTGCTCTCAATGTCAGAGACCCCTTGGTCTTACTTGTAACTAATTTCTCTTAAGTCCCAAATACCACTGCTGATTTTACCCACAAGCCTATGGCTAGTACCCGTGAGGCTAAGTTGTTAAGGCCTGGTGTTTCTCTTTCTTGTTTCAACCTTTCCCCAGTCAGAATTGTGCTAACTAAACATTTCCACATTTGTCAGTTGCACAATGCCTGCCCCCCCAATCTATTTTTCCTTTTCTAAATATGATCTGTTCCCCTATACTCTAAGAAAATACAACAGAGTTTATACCTTTTTGTGAGGTTTTTTGAAAAGACCACTTTAGGAAGGGGTCACCTCTCACAGAATGTCATCCCAACTCTTCTGACCCATGGCTTCAAAAGGTCAGTCAGGAAACTCCAGCAAATCTATCAATAACCAGATCTTTGCTGCATCCTCTATGCCCCACTTGGGTTTATTTTTGTTTGCAGTGGGCAACATTTCCCAGGGAAACATGAATGCTTAGATAGCTGGTGAACTGAAGGTCAGTGTGTGTTGGGGCATTTAGCTCTCCCTGGTAACATCTATAACAAATCAGAAGCCTCCCATTTGTCCTCCCCACTGAGCTTCCCTGTCTGCTGTAAGCAGGATCTTCCAGGAGGCACATGATTCTGCATGTGGGGAGAATTTCTCCCACCCATGGATCCAAGTACATGCCAAAGATGCATGATCAGAAAGCTCTTTCTTCCTCAATTTAGGAGACATAGTTGACTCCACAACCAAAGCAGTAACAGCCCAACAATGATCCCCTGACTCACTGGTTGAAGTAATTTTGCATAATTGCATAGCCCTTGATTATTTACTTGCTCAACAAGGTGTTGGGCAATAGCAAGGGCCTGTTGCACTTGGATAAATTCCCTGGGAAGTAGAAACCCAGTTGCATAAAATTAGAGAATAAGCACATTGGCTCCAACAAATTCCACCTAATGATCCATGGTCCTTTATTTAACTGGTTACCTCTTTGGTTTGCACCCTTGGTTTTGATTATAGAAACTAGAGTCATTATATTGCTCTTTGTCTTATTCTGTATAATCAATTTTAAACTTTGTACCTAACTTCGTACCCAATCTCTACATGAACAATGCACCAAGTTGGACGAAGCTGGCTTAGTGCTTTGAAATGACCTCCGATGCTTACTTACACCCTGGAAAAGATACAGACTTTAGGTGGAAGTTGCCTAAAAGTTCCTCCTTGTCTCCTTGTTACTCAGTGTGGCCTTGATAGTTTCTAATCAGTGCACTTTTCCTCCAACGGAGGATGGGACCACCAGGAAACCTTGTTCCTAGCAGCGGGGGACAAAACCACTACATGCAGAGAACCTGACTCTTGACCAGCAACCCTTTCAGGAAAAGATCTGAATCAAGAGCAGGAAATGTGAAAGCGAGTAAAGGAAACCTCATTGAAAACAGGGTCAGGAAGCCCTGAAAGGAGGAGCTCTCAGACACATGCCACTCTTTGCAGCCTGTATAACCAGCAGGAGGAAGAGAATTCTTATCTTGACAAGGGAGGACACTTTCACAGAAGAATTTTATCTCCTGCTTTTATGGAAGAGGAAGATCTCTCCCTGCCCCAGCATACCACACTAACCACCGCTTACAGTCAATGAGAAGCCCGTCAGAACCTCGGACTCTTGTTCTTCTCCAGTAAACTCTTGTTCAAAATAACCCTCCCCATTTCCTCCTAAAACCCAACAAAAGCAGGCCTTTCCTGTGTCATCTTCAGTCTTGCCTGTGGTTTGCCATAGTTTGCTTGACCTGAATTGCAATTCCTCTAACTTACTCTTTCTGGTAAAAGAACTGGCTATTTTAAAGTGTGATATCCTCCAAGAGCCACTCCTCTGAGCAGCCACTTCAGACCAGTGCCCTTTTCCCAGTCCCTGGTTACCCTGAAGTGCGCTGACCTCATGTGAGCAGTCTGCACCCTGTCAGTGGGCTTGGGGCAGCGGAGGCCCAGCTCCAAACACCTGCATTGGCTCAGGGTGGAGGGGGCCTGCCCATGAAAGGCACCCTGAAGCAGGAGCTGCAAATTGGCCACCATCAGTCCAGGTTTAGACCAACGCCCCCCCTCCACCAAGGGTCCTGGGCTTCAGCAACCAGGACTCCCAGATCCAGAACTAGATGATAGATACCCTAGCTCACCTGCCTAGCCCTGCCCTCCATTGTCCTCCAGCTCAGTCTTCCTGCAGAATATGCATATTTGTGTCCTGAAGATCCTCCTTCTGTGGCACAGACTTTCCCTGCACTTGGCCTCTTTCAGGTGCCTGGCTTCCCGAAGCTGTGTGGCTCACACATGTGCAGTACACACCCTGTCAGCAAGCCTCGGTGGCTGGGTCCCACTAGCACTGTGGACAATGGGCTAGCGCCTAACCACCTCAGAGCCTCCTCAGTGGAGACCCCACCCTCTCAAAATCTTCCTCAGGCGACGGCTCGGAAATGGTGAGAGTCCGCACTTGGACCGGCTGCCCGATGGGTCCTGGAGTTCTCCGGCAGCCTTGATTCCTACTGTCCTTCCTACTGAACATCTTGGCCAGCCCGCCAGCCCCATCCCCTAAAGGAAGACCTGACTGTTCCACCTTTGCCTTCAGAAGCAACACATTTGTGTAGGTTAGGGCTCGGAATTAGGCGGATGTCATGGGTCCCCTAGAGTCTGCTCTTGAGAGCTGGCCTCTCCTGACTCTTACCTACCCCAGGTTCCTGGCCACCCTGAACTGTGCTGTGGGGATACGAGCAGTTCCCACCTTCAGCTGGCCTGAGGCAGCTGGGAGCCACCAGGTTGATACACCTGGGGCTTGACCCCCCAACATCTGCACAGGTTTCGTGTGGAGGGGCTCACTTTCAGAAGTCATCTGAGGCAGCAGCAGCAAAGTGACCACTATAACCCCCCATCTGGACTTGCTGAGTGGGTTGGGGCTTCTCTGGCCACTAGGGCTCCCAGTAATCTTTAAAAAAAAGGGGGGGGAGAAGCGAGAATGTGAGGGGGGGAGGGGAGAGAAGAAGAGGGAGACTCTTCAGTAGGCTCCACCCCCAGCACAGAGTCCAGCCCCGGGGGGTGGGGGGCTGGGGGGGCTGGATCTCACAACCCTAAGACTATGACCTGAGCCAAAATCAAGAGTCTGAGGCTTAACTGACTGTGCCGCCCCTCTCCCACCAAGCGCCCCCCAGAAATCCCTTATTACATAGTACTCTGGCCAGCTCCCTTGGCCCCATCCTGCAAAGGCAGTTCAGTAAGCTAGAGCTCTGTGCTCGGTGGGGGTATTGTCCTTTGGGTTGGTTCAGGCTTTCTAGGATACATACACCTTGTCCCCAAGAGCCACTTTTCCGACCCAGCCTAGCAAGACAGGGTCCAGGTGCCTGCTAGCCTGAAAGGCGCTCCACACTCATGCACCGGTCATCCCCTTCGTCAGGTCTGAGGCAGCCAGGGCCTCCAGGGGTGGAGCTGGGACCAGGCTTGGTACCTGCATGGGCTACAGTGTGGAAAAGGGCCCACTTCTGAAAAGTCACCCTGAGGTGGCAGCTGCAAGTGGGTACCTTGGAGTACCTCATGGAGATACCTCATGCTACCTCATGGACTCCTGAGCATCTCCCAGAAACAAGCCTCCCAGAAGTCTTCGAATGGAGGGTACCCTGTCCTGCCAGCTGAGCCCCTTGCTGGGAAAGCCCCGCCACTGTTTGACAGCTCCCCGGGAGCCCCGACCTGCAATGCCCGTGCCTGCGTAGTGCACGCATTCCCAGCAGGCCTTCGGCTGAGAGGCCCGGCAGCTTTGTGGAGCTTCAGCCCATGCCCCCGTCACTGCAGAGCCTCCAGGGTGGAGGGAGCCTGCCCACCAAAATCCTTTGTGAGTTGGCAGCATTAAACCAGAGACTGTCAGTCCGCGTATTGCCAGGACGCTTGCTGGGATCCAGGCTCTTCTGGCAATCAAAGCTCCCAGGTTTCTCTTAGTTGAGGCTACCTTGGCCAGCCCACTGGGCCCCAACCTGATAAGGTGGCCCACTTTCCCCCAGCTCTGCCTCCCAGGGGGTAATATGCACACCAGTGGAGGTTAACACCTGGAAATGGCAGTTGCCGGAGTACCCGAACTAGCATGCTTCCGGGCCCCGCCTGGCCCCACACTCCCCTGTTCCCGGTCTTTGCTACCTAAACAGCTTGCATGTGACCCTTGGGCAGCTGGGGGCCACTTAGGTCTGTGGAGCCTGGGCCTACCCCCAACCACCCTCATTGCCTCCAGAGGGGAGGAAGCCCGTCCTGGGGAACGGCTCCATGGCAGCGACCGAAACGGACGTCCCCACGCATGCTCACCCTCTGCCCGAGCTCCCGGCCTCTGCAGCCGTCGGGGCTCACTCACCCCCGTGTCTGTTACTGGAGGAAATCCCCGCTCGCCCTCCTCGCCCAGCCCCGGGCAAGGCAGTCCCGATTCTTCCAGACTCTTCCGGCTCAGTTTTCAGGGGCCATTTGTGTCGTCAGGCAGGTGTCAGGTACTCCCCGTGGCCCTGTTCTGTGACCCAGTCTCTCCCGACATTGCTGCACTCCAGGTCCCTAGGCACCCTGACCCCCATGGCTCAGGCATGTGCAGTTTACCCTCTGTCACCTGGCCCTGGGCTGCAGGAGTCACTAGAGACCTGTGAGCTCCGGCTGTCTGCCTGGCCTCAGCATGGAGACAGCCCTTCCCTAAAGCTTCCTGAGGCGGCAGCTTTCTGCCAGCACCAGTCAATCCCCATTTAGTCAGGGTGCCCGATGGGCTCCACGTGTCAGCCATGGAAACCAGCTGTCTTTCATTGGAGGGTGCCCGGTGATCCTACCCAGCCCTGCCTTGTTCAGGACAGTCCAGGTTCCCTCAGCTCCACCATCAGGGGGGATTATGTGCATTTGTGGTGGTTAAGACTTGTAGTTAGGCAGATACCAAACACTTCCAATAACCCGCTTCTCTGACCTGACCTCTCCCAACACTTGCCCTGGGCCAGGTCCTCTGCTACCCTAACCTGTGTGTCCATGGCATGCACCGTATGCACCCTGTTGGCCATCCTTGGGCAGCCAGGGTCCTCCAGGTCTGTGGAGCTAGGGGCAGCCCCAACCACCTTCTGTAGCCTCAAGGGCAAAAGAAACCCACCTCCCGAAAATCACAATGAAGTGGTCACTAAAATGCAGGACAGTCAGTTCCCATGTGGGCTGGCTGCCTGATGGGGTCCTGGACTCTGCTGCGAGCCAGGCTCCCAGGTACCTCCTACTAAAGGGTGCCCCATCCGGGCAAGGCAGTGCGCTTTTCTTCCTACTCTGCCTCATGAGTACACGCTGCCTCAGTCAGAAGAGCACGCAACTCTTGATCTCGGGCTCCTGAGTTCGAGCCCCACACTGGGAGTAGAAGTTATTCGAAACAAACTTCGAATATGAGCCATTTTGTAGGTCAAGACTTGAAATGAGGTAGACGCCGGTGAAAGATGAAATAGAGTTACTTAGGTCAAGGAGTTTTAAAGTGGAGTTTGGCAGTCATTAAGGAGATGAGCCTTATGTACATCCTTACTGGTGGGACCATGAACTTTTTTTTTTTTTAAGATTTTCTTTATTTGAGAGAGAGAGAGAGAGTGAACAAGTGAGTGAGCACAAGCAGGGGGAGCGGCAGAGGGAAGAGCAGAGTCCCCTCTGAGCAGGGAACCCGGCAGGGGACTCAATCCCAGGACCCCGGGATAATGCCCTGAGCCGAACTGAGATACTTAACTGACTGAGCCTTCCAGGCGCGCCGGGACCATGAACTCTTTTTGAACTGGGCCAAATTGCACATATTCCAAGGACTCAGCCTGGACACTTGCACCTTACTACAGTAAGAGACTTTGCTTAGTGACAGCCTTAGCAACATATTATATTCAGTCAAGATACCAGTCACTGGATTCAGGACCCACCCTAATCCAGTAAACTTAATTTATTTTATCTGCAAAGACCCTATTTTCAAATTAGGTCATATTCTGAGGCTCTGTGTAGACATGAACTTGGGAGAGACATGATTCAACTCTGCAGACAGCATTACTGATTTTTTCCTTTCTCCTTAGGATCCAGTACGGCTCAGCATGGCACCCCCCATTTTAGTAGCAATCATGGCCACCACCAGGGGAATCCACCCGGCCATTGGCTCTGGGCCCCAGACTAAGAAAACTGCTCCATGCATTCTTCCTGAGAAGTGTCACCTACTTCCCTCCTTCAGCTTCCACATACCTATAGGATGACTCCAAAATCTCTCCCTCCAGCCTCACTATTTTTCTGAGTTCTAGAACTCCTTTTTCCGATGTCTCCTGGATATTCCAACTTGTTAGCCTGAAGGCATCTCATATTTAACTTGTGTCTCACTGAAGCTTTTATGTCTGTCCATTTTGTCTGTTTCCTTTATTGGCATGATTATCTACCCTCACCCCACCAACCAAACAAACAAGCAAACCAACCAACCATTGAGAGTCACTCTCAACTCTGGTCTCTCCCAGCCTCCCCTAACCCCTCTGGCTCCATCTCACAGGGGATTCTGGATCACCTTCCCCTGCCATGGTTCACAAGTCTCTATGGGCAGGCATCGGCCTGGATATGGAGCTGTTCCTATAGATTACTGTGATTGTGGGCTTGTGATCTGCTTAGAAAATCAGAAGAATTGTTTTGACTTTGTTAAGCTTTAGACGTTAAGCCCATTTTGGCTCAGAAATTACAATGAATTGTAGATAATTCTGTAGTTGTCAGAGTGAGTTGGACATTGTTTTGATGTTTGGTATTGCTAAACTTGGTCACCCTAGGCAAATTCCTTCTATTATCTCTCTCACCTATAAATGTTCCCTTCAACTTATTGCTCTCCCAGAAACCCCGCTGGCCCTGAGGGCACTTCTCTCTGCAACCCACGCTAGCCTGGCTGTTCATAGGCCTCCCGCTGCCCTTGGGTCTGCAGGTGGGGTGGGTGCCTTTCCTCCTCCTGGTTACTTCCAGACTATTTCTCCCCCTCCTCCCTACCTCCATATACAGTTTTTAGTTTTATTCCATGCCTCTATAATGCAGTAATTCATCGAGTCCTAGGTCCTTCCCCTTCGCTTTTGGAAGAGTTTTATCTCCAGGCTCACTGCCACTCTCAGAAGCATCCCCTGATTCTGAATATCCAAGTGGATGGTCTTCCAATAGCTGGGCCTCATGATTCCTTGGCTTCTCCTCCAATAATCCCGTCCTCTCCCCTCCCCTTAATAGCTGCTCAACTCCCATGGCCCCATCTAACTTTGGTTGTCACAACACATCCTAGCCATTCCTCGGTCTCCCCCTCCCTCTGCCTGTCTTCACAGCCAGCTCCGAGCTGTTCTCTCCCTGTCACATTCTCACTCTTCTCTCTGCCTGGCTTCACTTCCATGATTAGTCATTATAACCACTGCCTTGTGTAACTCTCCACTCCCAACCTGAACCACTCAGCATAACACAGCTGCAGAAACACACCGCTGTGCCAACTGGGCTTCCACTAAATGCACGACTCCAGCTCCAAGAGAACCCTTGGTTCTATTGAGCAACCACACAGTTCTCTGGAATATTCACCCCTTCCTGATAACCCTCTGGATAACATGGGTACTCTCTTAGATCACTAGTTTTTACACCTTCCTTTTTTTTTCTTTCTAACTTCCGGTATCTCTCCCATCCTTAATCTTTTCCATTTTCTCAAGAAAAGAGAAGCAATCTGAAAAGAACATTATGGCTCTCTCCACCACAGCCACTCACCATCTGCATCTGAGTTGATGCTCTGCCTTCCCTTCTGTTTCTGTGGGTGGACTGTGTCTGCTCATAGCTGAGGACAGAGCTTCACTTGCCCCCAAGATCAGTTGTTATCAATCACTTAATAAAATGATCAGCTGATGGATTATTTTCATCAGTACACAATCTGTACTTTGTCTAATTGAAAAAGAAGCAAGCCTGTCTTTAGATTTCATGTCTTCCCCAGCCACTGCTCCATTTTTTCTGCTCTCCTTCATAGCAAATGCCTCAACATCACTTCAGCTCCTCTCTTTCCATTCTTTCATGGACCCAACTCAAACCGCGTCTCCTCCTGCCGTGTACCAACCTGCTCTTGTCGAGGTCATAATAACCTCCACATACTGGTTAATTCTCACATCTCACCTTTCTTGGACTATCAGCACCTATGACACAGTAGCTCCTAAATGGTTTCCTGCTTGTACCCATATCCTCCTGTAGACTATTCTCAACACAGAAGCCACAGTAATCTTTTCAATACCTAGACCATATTATTTCATTCCTCTACACAATAAATTCTGAATAAAAGCAAAAGTCCATACCGTGTCCTAAAAGCCTCCCTGGACTGACGTCTCCAGAGCTCTGGAAACTTCTGCTGCTCTCTCCTTGGCCACTCCCCACCAGTCATGCTGGCTTTCCAGTTGTTCTTTCACCAAATCTGGGTGTGGTGCTGCTTTTTTTTTTTTAATAAGAAAATTTTGATTACCTTTTTAGCGTACTAGATTGTGGTGAGTTGGTTCTGTACAACTTTTTGGTTTTTTTGAAGATTTTATCTATTTGAGAGAGAGAGTGAGCATGGAGAGAGAGAGTAGAGGGAGAAGCAGACTCTCTGCTGAGCACAGAGCCTAATGCAGGGCTGGATCAAAGACCTTGAGATCAGGACTAAAGCAGAAGGTAGACCTTAACCAACTGAGCCACCCAGGCATTCCTCACACAACTTCTGTAAATAGTATTTATTTTTAAAAATTTTTTTAATTAACATATATGATTTGTTTCAGGGTTACAGGCCTGTGATTCATCAGAGGTATACGACACCCAGTGCTCCCCACGACACATATGCTCCCTAAGGTACACCAACCAGCCACGCCAGCCCCCAACCCCCCTTGAAGTTGCTGGAGACCTGCATGTGCTTCTCCTCAGAACCCTTTTGCAGGGATTTTGCTGTGTGTGGAGGGTTCTCACTATTATTATCTGTACCTTCTTTTCCTTCCTCCTTCCTCATCTGTCTTTAGAATGTCACCCTTCAAAGGCCGGGAGGCTGGTCTCTTCATTTCCTGCTGTAATCTCATTGCTAAGAACTTTGCCAGACACATAGTGGGCCCTCACCCAATATTTGACGCTCGTGGTTCCTCTTCCAACATGTGGCACTGGCCTGGAATGCTCTTCCTCACACCTGGAAATATTCATTTCTTCAGACTCACTTTTTTTCCCCCTTTCGTGAAAAGTCTTTTTCCTTAGGCAGCCACTTTTGTCTCTCACCCATACTGGTGATTTTAAATACACTTAACCACAGTAGCACACTTAGCCTTTATCATCCTTAAAAATTTTAACATTGACACAATAATATTTTCTAATATATACCCCCTATTCAAATTTTCCCAACTGTCCCAGTAATGTCTTTATGGCTTTAAAAAAATTTAAATCAAAGATTGAATCAAGGACCACCTCTTACCTTGTTTTAAAAATCTGCTTAGGGTTCAATGTTTCTATTACCAATTCATGCCCATAATTTCCAAGAGAAGAGTAAAATGCCCCTCAGCAGGGTCAAATAAATGAGATAATCTATTAGTGTTATTTTTTTTTTCTCTCCTGGAGGTGCTATCAGAGCCTGGCCACACAGCTTTCTCCCGCCACTTCCTGTCATCATTGAAGAATTGCCATCACCTCTCTCCTAGGTTGGATTCCATGTGTCCTAGATCTCAGGTTCCCTCTGTCTTGATTACTCCCTGTTTTGGTAGAAAACATCTTCCAGTAGCCTCTTGTGGAAGGGTGTATTGAAGGTAGGTTCTTTGAGGACTTATGTAAACAGACATATTCTACCTTCAAACTCAATTGAGAGTTTGGATGAGTATAGAATTCTAGGTGTAAAAATAATTTATCCTTAATATTTCAAAAGCATTGTTCTAGTGTCTTGTTTCCAATGCAGTTTAGATATCCAATATATTCTGATTACTCATTCTTTGTATATAACTGGTCCCTCAAGGCTTTTAGGATTTTCCCTTTATCCCTTATGTTCTAAAGTTATACAGTGATATGCCTTAGTTTTTTTTTTTAAAGATTTATTTATTTAAAAAGAGAGAGAGAGAGCAGATGGGGAAGGGCAGAGGGAGAGGGAGAGAGAGGAGCTCAAGCAGATTCTGTGCTGAACGTGGAGCCTGAGGCAGGGCTTGATCCTAGGACCCTGAGATCATGATCTGAGCCAAAAACAAGAGTCAGACACTTAACTGACTGAGCCACCCAGGGGCCTGTAGATAGGTAGGTAGATAGATAGATAGATAGATAGTTTTATTTATTTATTTATTTATTTATTTATTTATTTATTTATTTTTAGTTCAGTGACTTGGGTACTAGGTAGATGCTTTCAATCTGGAAACTCATTCCTTTTACTCATTTCTTCTAATCTGAGAGAATGTTCTTTCATTATTTATTCAATAATTACCTCCTTTTGATTTGCTCTCATTTTTCATTCTAGAACTTCTTTGGTCTCATGTTAAAGAGTCTAGATTTACCTCCTATGTTCCTATCATTTTTGTCTTTTCTTTCTTTTTTTTACTTTTTGTTTTAATAGGCAGTTTCCTTAAAATTCTCTTCTAATCTTTCTATTGAAATGATTTTCATCCTGGCTATCATACTTAAAATTTTCAAAATCCCTTTCTTTTTCTCTGATTGCTTCTTTCTTCCCTAAAAAAACAAAAACAAAAAACAAAACAAAACAACAAAAAAACACCCTCTAATATCACCTTAGTTTTGTGTTATGGGTCCAACAAGTTATCTCCTTTTTCAAAGGACACTAGTTTCTTTCTTTCTTTTTTTTTTTTTTAAAGATTTTATTTATTTATTTGACACAGAGAAAGAGAGATTACAAGTAGGCAGAGAGGCAGGCAGAGAGAGAGGGGGAAGCAGGCTCCCCGCCGAGCAGGGAGCCCGATATGGGCCTCGATTCAGGACCCTGAGATCATGACCTGAGCCGAAGGCAGAGGCTTTAACCCACTGAGCCACCCAGGTGCCCCACTAGTTAGTTTCTTTGAAACTTTCTTTTCTTCTATTGTCTGCATCATCTGTTTCTTCTAAATTCTGCTCTCCCCAGCCCCACCTATTTGGTCTATGTCTCTTATGTTGGAAACTTTCCATAGATGTCTGGTGATTCTTGGCTGTCTATCTGTATCTAAGAATCAGGATGGAAAAAACTAATTTTCATGGGAAAGGGGAAGCCTGATGAATGGTGAGCTTCACTGGAGGATTAACAAGCCAGGAGTGAGCCAGTTTCTAGAAGGCTTGCCCTAGTATTAGAGCACAGAAGGACCCATTACTCTTTATCTTTGGAGAGAGCAAGTCAGCCTGGTCTGACAGCTATCTGGGAAATGAGTGGGCAAAGGGGTTGGGAGGTCTTGCAGATCAAAATGTATATTTCCCCCAATTTTATTCTGTTTACAGTTCATCCCCAGCTTTCCCAGGCCAGGGCAGGGGCACATTCAATTTCAGAGCCCCCAGGGTTCTAAGGTGGGATAGTTTGCCTTCTCACGGGTTCCCCATCTCTTAGTGCTTGGGTTTCAGTTTTTTCCTGGGCTAGTCACATTAAGCCACTGGGTTGCCACCTTCCTAAATACGTGACTTGGTCTGCTTGCCTTATCTTTCCTATTCTTTATTTCCTTGTGGATTTTTAATTTTGTGTTTTGTCTTTGACAGGGGAGGTAGGTTGGGAGACAGTAAAGATAAAGAATGTTCAATTCTCCATCTCTTTAGGTAAATTAATAATTTGTTATTCAACTTTTTAGACAATCACTGCACAGTTTTCCCTTAGAAGTGGCCTTTGTCAATCACATATATAATTGAATACGTGGTACTTTATTTTGTCACAGGAATAAATGTTCCACCACTTAAAGGAACTCAGTGTGTGCTAGGGCCACCTAGTGGACAACTTGAATTAGTGCCATAGGCTTGAAATCTGGCAAGTTGCTTTTTGAAACCTAGGAGAAGAGCTAGAGAGGATCATTTACTACCTCCTCAGTGTTTCTATGCAAAACCTCCCCAAAGAGAAGTGTCTTCTCTATTATATGGAAAGAACACACACATATTTATTTTGTAGTTTATTTTAATAACCATTTTATTTCATCTTCGTGGTCATCTTGAAGTCTTACCGTTGAAATGTTTCTCTACTTATATCCTCATGGAGATGGAAAAATAAAATAATAATTATAAAAATAATCTTTTCTTTTAGCAGCCTTTTTATTCAATGAGGATTAAATTCTATTTCTTTCTCCTCTGGGATATTTCACTGGTCCCTGGCTGGCCCTTCCTAGGAATTAATTGAAAAAGAAATGGCAAATATGCTTAGGCTTCTAGACCTGGTAAACTGGTGGAGGCCAGGTACAGGGGTACCTCTGGCTAGCCGAGACAAGAGGCCGGTAAATTATGCTGCTCTGTGGTTATGAAGACTTCACGTTGCAGAGGTGAAGTGAAAAGACAGAAGTTACCCAGTCTCTCAATCTCAGCCTCAATAATTTACTTAAAAAACAAACAAAAAACTGAAGAAGATTGAAGGCAGAAATTTAAAATTACTTCTCTTTTCATAATTTCAAAAGCATTTCATGTCATAGCTGCAGAACCTACTGGAGATATTCCTAAACCCGGATTCAGCCAACTCCTGAGAGTTTCCTCAGTGTCAAGATATATGAATTGCCAGTGCTTGAGCCAAGTGCAAGCCAATTAAGGTTTTAAATAGATCAAATGTGAGCTGAGACAGGCTACATAATTTAAATACCACCTAGTGGCCAAGTGTCATTTTTAGTCCTCAATCAAAACAGTTCTCGTGCCTTCTAATATTTTTCTTAGGGTGATTTACTAAATAGTTTTGAGTCAGAGATATTATAGTGGCTTCTGGTCTTGGAGTGAAATGGAACTGGAATATTTCCACATCATAAAAAAAGGTTTAACAGCTCGGAATGTGCAAAAGTCCCAACTCTTAGGCCAGCTGTCTCTGTTTGTATGGTTGCAAAAGAGACTAGTGGCTTGGTTTGGCTACTTTGTCATTAAATAGCACCAGCAGTTACAATTTATTACTTTGTAATTAAAAAATAAAAAGAAGTATGTCTCTGATGTCAGGTAACTAATATAAGAACAAAATTCTAAATATGGATGGCCAGAGAATTTAAAAGATCAATCTTCAGTCTCACAACATTGAAGAACTATGAGAGAGACACATCATTTCTTAATGAATGAATGCCACGGACGTGCAAATCAGTGTGATAATCATCACAGTGGTGGGAGTGACAGCAGCTAACATGTACTGAAACCTTACCTGCTAGACACTGTTCTCAGTGCTCTGCTTATAAGAATTCATTTGATCTTTACAACCTAATAAAGCAGGTATTATTTAAATACCCATTTTAGAGATAAAATTGAGGCCCAGAGTGGTTAAATCGCATACCCACTAGTGAGAGGCTGACTAGGAATCAGAATATTTAGAGTGTCCTTCGGTCTCTCAGTTGAGTTGGATCTTGATTAGTACCGTTTTGGTTGAAGCATCCTTGCAAAGTCACGAACGTTCCTTTAAGAAAACCAGGACACAATTAGCCCTTGATCGTCTTGGGCTAGGGCTCCAGGTAGAGCTGACTCAAGGATGAGGCTGAGCTCAGGGTTCCTAACCATATCATCTTTGGAGAGACCTGCCTGCTCTTTAGGCTATGTGGAAGTCAACTGTCCCTGGAGAATGGACAGTAGAATTTACTTTTATGTAAGTATGGTCTGGGGGTATGTAACCTTGTTCTCCAGCTCTGTACTCCAGATAGTAGAGAGTTGATGGATTTGAGTGTCACCAAGCTAGCTGTGGTTATGCAGTAAATAGGGCATCATTAAGCATTTTTCTTCTTGTTGGTCACAAATCTGGTTCTATTCTTTCACTTCAGGCATGTGACCATTTAAAACCTTAAAGATAACCAAATGAGTTTAATACCTCACACAGTGCCTCCTTGATTTCAATGAGCCTCACAAAGTGTTTTTGAGGTCAATAACAATGAGTTTATTGTCCTCAGTACAAAGATAAGGAAACTAGGCCTCAGATGAAGTGGCAAAATTCACATGACTACTGACCATAGAATTAAGACCAGAACACTTAGGCATTTCGTTGCATCGTTCACATCCACACATGTGTGTGGGCACGTGCGCGCACACGTACGCGCGCGCGCACACACACACACACACACTTTCACACCTCACACTGCCAAGTGTACACACTTTTCCAAGTATGTAGTATGAGTATGTGTGCGTGCATAAATGACCAAACCAACTGAATGTTAGGGAAGGTAGCCTAGTGTAAAAGTGAAAATCATGCTATTTTTAAGTTTATTATCTATTTTGTCCTTTCTCAGTTACTGTTCAGAGATCTTTAAAAGAAAGTCAGATAACCTAATCAGCTATGTAGGATAAGAAGTTTAGGTGGTTTACAGCCCCAAAGGTAAAATCTAGGTAATCTTTCAAGGCCTATTCAAGTCTTCTAATTTTATTTTTTTGATTTTAAAAAGTAGCATTTTATTCTTTGAAAGAATTTTGTTCATAAAATGGCACACCTCTGTAGCAGTTTTACAAGCTTATCATGCCTAATACAATTTATCCAGAAGGAGGCAGCATTTTACTATTAAATTGATGCTTCTGCAAACAGTCTAACAAGTTGTTTTTTTTCCTCCTTAAAAATGTAGGCTACCTAATCACACATCCAAAAACATTTCAGGGCAAAGATTCCTAGACATCACTAGAGCTTTGCATGTTGAAATAGTTATAAAATCCAAATCCTACTCTGGTCAAATGCATCTAAAATTACAACTAGCATATATGGTGGCCAAATTAATTGGCAGGAACTGTTTTTGCAGTAAAGACACTGATCAAAATACAGAGTTGAAGAGAAGATGGGAGTAGAAGAAAGGTGAAATGAAGGATTCAACTATAGCTGATTTGTAGAAAATAAGTATTTGGTCAATAAGAGATAAACTTTAGAGGGAAAAAAACCCACCTTGAATTCACTCAGAAATAAGGATAATGAAATAGTTTTAATCAGCTACCTAATTTCATAAATGTAATTTGCTTCTTTGTTCCTTGTTTTCTTAGGATCACAGGGTCTTTAGAAGGGACCTTGAAATATCATGTTATACAGCTCAGTGATTGCAGATCAGAATGCCTTTCATCCATGTAGCAAAGTGAGTCTATTTGCTTTCAAAGAATTAGGGAGAAAGGGATTCCAACATGATAGAGGAAATTCAGTTAAAGAATTATGGCATGCTAGGGGGACTTCTCTGTTGCACTGTGTTTGACAGAAGGGCCCAGAACTAAAAGCAGTAATTGGGGTCTGACACTTCCACAAAATATTCCCGAAAGGCTAAAGAACTGGGTGTCAGTCCCCACCTACATCCCCTGCCTCTTCATACTCAGTTACTGCTCTATAAAAGAAGCCAGGGAAGGGGGGGGCAATTCCTCCCTTCCCATTGGCGAAGGTCTTCTGACTGGCATTGCCGAGTGAAGAAAGAGGCTCCAAGACAGTGGCTTTTAGGGACTGCCTCTGGTGACTTTCACTTAGGCAACAGACTTGCGGCAGTGCCCATTCCTCTCAGAGCAGAGAGATAGAAGCTGGGGAGAGCTGGCTGGCAAGGTGGAAGAAGTGACAGAAGAGTCAGATTGCTCACCCATTGTGTGTCATGGCCAGGATGCGGGAAATTCCTCAGGACGAGAGGACATGTAGAAGATAGCTATTCTTTAATCACCTTATTGTACAATTTCCTTCCCTTCCACTACCCCCCCGCCCCCGGCCCCCACAGGACTGTGCACCATGACGGGGTATATTACTGGGATAGTTGAGGGAGTAGATGGAAGAAGTCCAGTTAGAGCTGAATTTTTCCTATGGGGCCCTGTATTGTGGGAAGACTTTTATGACTAAGTTTCACATGTGTTCCCCAAGTGACAGACTTCAAATACTGGCAAGCACTTCTAGATTCACTGGAGAAGCAGAGCAGCCACCAGAGAGAGGGTTACAGCTTTCCCCTTCCTTCCACTTCTTCCTGATTCCCATACTGGAAAGGAGCCAGGCCTGGGACAGGGAGGAAGGGGTGTTTCAGAGCCAAGACTCCTTCCAACCTCACCTCACTTCAAATAGTCAAGGTCCCAACTCATGCCTTCTCTGGACCAGTGGGATATGGAGGAGATAGAATTTACATAGAGGTTGAAAATAAAGTTTTAGATGATCTCTTTTTTAATAACCAAAAGTTAATAGAACGTGATACAATCTGCCCAGGATGCACTGGAGTGATAGGGAGGGAAAATGTGAAGGTGAAGGCAGGGACAATTCTGATCACCAGTTCCAGTGTGTGGGTTTTTCCTTACACCACCAGGCAAAGCTCTGGACACCAGTTGGGTGTCCTACAGTTCAACTCAATTCTAACACTGTTTACATGGAGATAACATCAGATTCCACAGGCTCATTCCTGCAAGACTGCCCCCCCCCACTTCAGATGCTAATCACAAGTCCAGGCTCTTCTCAGTGCTTCTGACCAACTAGCTGTAAATCAGGGTTTTTCACAACCCCCTCTTTGGGTCCGAGAAATGTGTTAGAGTGGATCACAGAACTCAGGAAACCTATTTGCTCACTAGGTTACTGGTCTATTACAAAGAATATTACAAGCATGTGAATTAGCAGCTAGATGAAGAGATATACAGGGTGAGGTCTGAGACAAAGGAACTTTGGTCCTCGTAGACTCTAGAGCCTAGTACAGTGGGGCATGGAAGTATTTGGTTCACCAATCTGGAAGCTCTCTGGACCCCATTCTTTTGAGTTTTTATGGAGGCTTTCTTACATAGGCATGATTGATTAAATCATTGGCCATTGGTGATAGATTCAACCTCCAGACCCTCTCCCCTCTCCGGAAGTGGGGCAAGGGATGCTAAAAGTTCCAATCTCTAATCATGTGGATGGTTCCCTTGGCAACTAGCCCCATCCAGAGGTGCTGTCCCAAAGTACCATTAACATAATAAAATAACCTTTGTGGTTCCCATCATTTAGAAAACTCCGAGGGTTTTAGGAAGTCTAAGACAGGAATGAGACAAGACCAAATTATATATTTCTTATTATAAATCATAGTGTCACAGCAGGGATTAGGAAAAAGATTATTTCATATTTATGCCCCACTGAGTAGAGATAAATTGACCTCATAAGTCTGTAATTAATGAGAATGCTATTTAAAAACTGATATAATTTTAGTTTTTCCACCCTTCACGATTAAGATTTATTTCCCAGGGAAGGAAAGGAGTTCTGAAGGAAATTATGACACGGTTTCCCACCCAATGGGAAGAGAAAGTAGATAATACTTCTAATTTCTAGGGAGCTGTGTGTGGTGAGGGGAGGGTGGGAGGAGGGACAGACAGACATACACACATGTGCACACACTCACACACCCAAGACAAAGAGAGTAAGGAGAACACAGGAGGAGGAAGGGAAATAAAGAGTCAAATAAGTGGACAAATAAGAAGGCTTCATACCTTCATGGCCAAGGGAGAGAAGGAGTTAGAAATAACACTACCTTTTTTATCAGGTTGTGGGAGGTGCTATTCCCAGAACAAAGAGTTTTGTCTCTAGTTTCCCCTGGACACAGACTAGGAAAATTTCAAGCCTTCTAAAAGAATTATCATATCCAACGTGGAACCATCCAGACGGCAAAGCAGAAATGGCCAACGATGGAGTATTTAAGCATAGAGAGTGTGAAATATAGAATCCCTAAAATCCCTTCCTTGGTTTGTTTGTGGTGTGGAAAGATCCAGCAGTTTTTACATGCCTTGATGCAGCAATTGAAACCAGAGGCCTGTACTTACACAATTCACTATAATAAAACAAAATCTAGTTAAAAAATGGAGAGAGAATCTGAATAGACATTTTTCTATAGAAGACATACAGATGGATAAGAAGTACATGAAAAAATTCTTCTAGGGAAGGGAATCCAAAACCACAATGAAATACTACTTCCCACCTGTCAGAATGGCTATTATCAAAAAGACAAAAACAACAAATATGGGTGAAGAAGATGTAGAGAAAAGGATCCCTCTCCTACACTGTCAGTGGGAACATCAACATTCCCTTTCGCTGTTCCCAGAGGTCAGTAATCTGTGCTCTACCGTCAAGTCTCCATCTTGGGAGGAAAGTGGGAGGAATAAGAGAGGAGAGACAAATCGTAGAGGGAGTTCAAACTTCAAACTGGCTGCATATTTACCTGGAAAGGACTGTTTAAAGCCAAGTAGCTGATTGATTCTTAACTGGAAAGTTTGTGCTTCCCTTATCCCACCCCATCCTACAACCTCAAGAAGTGGGAATGAAATGTGTTAGTCAACTTGGGCTGCCATAACAAAATACCATAGACTAGGTGGCTTAAACAATGAAATCTATTTTCTCGCGAGTCCGGAGATGGTAATTCTAAGATCAAGGTGCCAGCAGGCTTGGTTTCTGGTAGGAACCCTCCTCTTAGACTGCCTCTTTGACTATGTCTTCATATGACAGAGAGAGAGAGAGAGAGAGAGAGAGAGAGAGAGAGAGAGAGAGAGAACTCTGGTGTTTCTTCCTCAAGACTTCCTCTTTTTATAAGTATGTTTATAAAATGAGGAAGAGGTTTGCTTCACCCTCATGACCTCATCTAAACCCATTTACCTCCCAAAGGTCTCACCTCCAAATAAGCATCACCTTGAGTATTAGGGCTTCGACATATGAATTTGGGTGGGGACACAGAAGTCCAAAGCAGGGGGCTTGTGAGGATGTTTATATCATCTACAGAAAACCACAATTCCACAGTCTTTTGGTGTGCATAAATTACAGTGTGTCAAGAACAAACAAATTCTACTGCAAGTATTTTCAGTTCCCCACCTCTCTAGCCATGGGAACAATGTGTCTGGGCAGAGAAAGAAACTGAGAGGATATAGGGAAGGGGGAAAGAGGAAGTAAAAAGAGGCTAGAAGGAGAAAAAGAGAAAGAGAAATGAAGAGGGAGAAAGGGAAGAGGGCAGAGAGAAGGGAAGGAGAGAAGCGACAGGGACTCGGAACCACTGGAGCAGTGGGGTTTCCCAGAAGGACTGGAAATTGGAAGAGAGGATTCTCAGGTCGTCTTGCTCTGCGACATCTGATATGACAGCCTCCTAATCTTTGTGAGATACCTTCCGCAAGACAGACATTCCTTTTGTACTCTTGCAGTTGCTTTCCTGTGTTCATTCTGATACCTCTGTGTTGGGACCTGGGGGCCACTTTTGACACAGTGTTGGCCCAGACTACATTTAATAGTTTCCCATTATGCCGAAGTCTGTCTTGTGTCTATTCCCTTACATTTATGACATCCCTTCTTCTCCTGTCTCATTGGAGCGCAGTCTGTCCCTGACCTGCTTATAGTCATCATAAACTGAAGTGTAGTAGGGAATCAGCCTCCAGGTTTCTCTGGCTGTAATACCCCCAGTTTCTTTGTTTCTCTTTGGTTGCTGTAGGTTTTCCTTCTGGGTCTTTTAAGTATCTTTAGCCTACACTGGATTTGCCATGTACCTCTTAGGTGATTAGCCTAGAGTAGGACTGGCAGACACCACACTCTGTACTTGGCTCATATACTTGGGAGTCATGCTCTATCTCTTTCAATGACTTTACATTTATTTCTTCAAATAATTAACTTGGTTAAGTAAAAGGTCAAATTTTAGTCATAATGGTCCCAGTGATTTCAAACTATCTGCTGCATAGTTCTGATTCCTTTAGACTTAAATCTCACTGCCTTTTGTGACAGCATTGGCTAGAGAACATTGGTGTTATATGATTTTTTCTGATAGTCTATTTTCCATGTAAAACTCTTAGTGAATACTTAGAAATTTGGCTTATTACAGAGTTTAGAGTGTGTGTTTACTTAAAATTAAGAGAACTTCAAATCTATCATAAATGTCTATTTTGGTTGATTACTTGCCCAATGAGGCATAATATACAAAAATGTTGAACATTCCGTTCAACCACGTGGGACAAACTGGGAATTCTGAAGGATTAAATGTCAGCAGAAGAAGATGGGAAAGTTCCGTACGGTTGAAAGGAGATGGGAAGAAGGAAATGGCATATTTGTAGTTTCTGGGGGAAAAAATTAGAGACGGTTTTTTCTTTTTCTGTGTAGAAAAGTAGGAGAAAGAGTTCCAGAACTTATAAAATACATTACCTTATGTCTCAGAGTAGATTTTGTGGTCCACTTTAAGGCCTGAACACAGTGTTTGCAAACTAGCTATACTGAGGGCATCTTTCACAGTTAAAGACTAGAGATAAGTCCCAAGGTGTTCAAGAATATCTTCAAATACTTCAGTACTCATGATCCCAGGCACAAAGAATAGAGGTAGTTTAAAAGGCTTTCTGAAGGCTATGTCAAAATTTTTTGGACAAGGTCAAAGGTATTTTGAAATATCAATTACATTATTTTATTGTGACCAGAAGAACAGAAAAGTAAAACCACACTTAAGAATGTGTTACCAGTACAGGGGTACCTAGGTGGCTCAGTGCGTTAAGCCTCTGCCATCAGCTCAGGTCATGATCCCAGGGTCCTGGGATCGAGCCCCGAATTGAGCTCTCCACTCAGCAGAGAGCCTGCTTCCCCCTCTTGCTGCCTGCCTCTCTGCCTACTTGTGATTTCTCTCTCTGTCAAATAAATAAATAAAATCTTAAAAAAAAAAAAAAGAATTTGTTACCAATGCAAAGTGAAAATTTGAGCTGATTATCTAAGTAATTCAAATGTAAAAGTCTGAAATAATCATTTAGAAGCAAAAGTGAGTTGGAAAGAATCCTTTATTGAGTTGACTGTGCATTTTTAGAGAATCAGTCTCAAAATTGGAAAGTCATAGGATTTTTTGTTTGTGTGCATCATTTTGGTTGCAGATTATTTGACTTAGTTGAGAGTTCCTAGGCACTAGGAAATGTTCTCTCTAAATACCAGCTTTGGTTATTTTAATTTGTCTCTTGCCTTATGCCTTTCCATTAATTCTCTTATTTAAAATTGAAAGTGAATGGTCAAGGATGTGCTTTAGTTCTCAAGTTTCCCTATTCATTATCGGAATGTCAGTGAATTCACTAAACATAATACAATCCTTGGTGAGAGAAAACCAGAGATAGGAATTGTGAAAAAAAATAAAAAGATGAGGACACAGAAGGAAGCATACATTTGCCAACACCTAACCCCACACGAATGATAAATTCCATCTTGAAAAGTATGGCACAGTTCAGCTACCTGGAGTCCTCCTATGTCTTCTGGCATGTAATTGTGTCTTTTCCATCACTGTAGGCAGATCAGAGGTGACATCACATTTGAAGTGTAATCAACATGATTGGTCAGCACTGAGGTGGGGCAGGTCAGTTCTGGAGAACTGGACCTGAGATCAGGGGAGAGCAATCTTATAAACACAGAAGAAAGCACTTTCAAATGGTGTACCTATTTTGGTGACCTTGACCTTGCAATAAATCTTATCATAGCATATGCTATAATATTTCCCGTTTGCATAACAATTTTGGTCTAAATATCTTAGAAATTTTTCGAGAAATAACATTGCTATTATAGTTCTGATTTATGTAAGTGGAAATAATGAATTGCAGGGATTAAAGTAACTTTTAAGATTAGTACTAAATGAGACTGGTAGTTGGTAGGAAATATAGAAGTCACTGAGAAATGTATGTAAATATAAAGATATTAGCCAAATAAATCCGGAAATGTGACTCCAACAAGTCTTTACCTTATTTCATTTTTTGCCTCTTTTCCCTTCCTACCAACTCAACAATTTTGTATTTCTTTAAACCTGTTCTTAAGAATGTTCTAGAATAAAATCTGTAAATTTTAGCTAGTATATTACCTTTTCCAGAGTATTTATACTTTAAGCATCCCCTTTCTTTATGAAAGATAAGCTCTGTCCTTAGTAAAAGGAATTTCAAAGTCAAAAGAGGGTAAAGGAGAACTTTTTTTTTTGGAAATAGAGTCCTTTCTAATACAGTTCTGCTTCCTTCATCTAAGTATTGATGGCTTTTGTCTGTAAATATATCTTCACATAAGTCAGATACAAAAAAAGCAAAGAGTTTCATTTGATCAAGTGAAAATTTATCCATTAACTTTGAGATGGTCAATATTAATAGAATTTTTGTCTATTCCATAAGCCAAGAAGTCTTCACTAGCATGTTTTCCGGCAATATTGCAGAGAATACATTACTGAATTAGTAACACAATTCCTCCTCAGTATCTCCACCTCAAAAATACTGAGAGAGGCATTTAATTTAAGAAAAAAGTAGCAAATTTGGAAAATAGAATATGTTAAATGTCTGGACTAGTTTAGAATATTGTTTTAAAAGAATGAATGACTCTACTGTGAAACAATCAGCCATATTCTTTGGTAAAATTAAAAAGGGAACACTTGGTTGAAGATAATAGGAAAGTTGATGTTTTCAAGATCACATATCTCAAAATTGAAATCAATTCATTAAATTTGTTCTAAGGATTTGTCAGTTTCCATATGATTTATTCTTGTTGACAAGGGCATATATATTGAATTAAAGTTTTGTATCAAACCTATGTCCTCGAGGATTTAAAACAAACCAGCCTGGATGACACATGGGTATGATGCAGAAAGTCACTAATGAAACTAAGGCAGGATTCCAAGTGTATCCGATGTCCATGTTTGTGTATGTTATATGTTAAAAAATGGATTTGTGATTTCATAAGTCTAAGGCCTTGGCTTGGGTTTAAGATTTTGATATTTTAGTTACCATCCAGACCCTTTCTTCATCATTCTTTGACTATTCCAAAGCCTCTTTTCCACTTCTTCCAACTCTTGGTATGCTCATAACCTAGAACTTGTCATCACCTGGAAATACTTCACCCTTGCATTTTTTTTCCTTTGGCCACATAATCTTTTCTCCTTCAACAACACCCCTCCCCCCCATTTCTTAACCCCTCTGAAATGGTTCTTCTTTCCATTCCACCCCTGCCACTTTAGCCTGTGGAAAGTCTGTTCCAGCTTCTTCTCTCTCTGCTCACTTGGGGTCTGGAATCTTGTCTGGGCCAGACTTGGTCCTTGAGAATGTGAATTTAGAAAAATGAACAGCCTGGATCTCATTGTGATGTCCTTTCCCTTAACACCTCTCTCTTCTTGTGGTCTGTTGGCCCACCATTTCCTTTGCTTCCAGCTGCATGTTTGGGAAAGAGAGAGCATGGGGAAAGTACATCATCTACCTAACCACCTCTGCTCAGAAGTGACTCACACAAATTGCTGACATTCTATTGTCCAGTAGAGCTGCAAGGGAGGCGGGCAAATATAGAGGTACACAGAGATACTGATGGGCATTAACAGTTTCTTCAATATCCACCTTGTAAGATGGTTTTGAGAATTAAAGACAATAAAATTTGTAAAGATTGGTAGATAGTTTTCTCAGTAATTATTTTGTATTCCAATTTGATTAAAGTTGTTTTTCTCATAGTCAGTTGATGAGCTAGCATTCCACTAGATATTTAGATATTTCTGTGGGTTTGGTTACCGCAAGCCAAAGTCAGAGAGGTCCCCTCATACTCAGAATATTAATAAAACCACATTTCTGGGTCTGTACAAAGACCATCTAGAAACCACTAGAAACACCACCTTGTGGCGTCACTTCTTGAGAGCAGTTGACTCTGAGGTGGAATTGCTCAGTCACAATTGGTACGTTTTTTAGAATTGCACCAAGTTCTATAATATCATTTTTCTTTCTAATTTTTAGCTTGGTTTTCAATACTAAGAGCCAGTGGGCAGAGTATCTCTTTACTTGTTTATTTATTTTTAACATGCAAATGATTCTTTTAATTTTGTTTTTATTTTTAAATTTTATTTATTTATTTTTATTTTCACTCATATGTGGAATAGAGCAGAGGACCACAGGGGAAGGGAGGGAAAACTGAATGGGAAGAAATCAGAGAGGGAGACAAACCATGAGAGACTCTGGACTCAGGGAAACAAATTGAGGGTTGTGGAAGGAGGTGTGGGGGGGGATGGGGTAACTGGGTGATGGGCATTAAGGAGGGCACATGTTGTAATAAGCACTGGGTGTTATATGCAACTGACGAATCGTTGAATGTTACAACAAAAGCTTATGATATACTACATGCTGGCTAACAGACTATCCATTTATATGGATTTTTTAAATCATCCTTAGTTATCCCTAGCAGGCTCCTTTGTCCTTGCTGCACAACAGTCCCTGAGCTTCTTGGAGGATGCCTGCCGTGGAGTTTCCTTCTGCGGTAGCCAGTGGCATTGGCCTGGAGGTCCTGCACTCACTCCATAACCGCAAATACTCCAGCTGACTTACCCTCTAATACTGACTCTGAATGTGTCACCCTTTCTAATAATTCCATACTGTTATATCTTCTCATCTTTCTGCCAACTGCTTGTCAGACCAGGGCACATCTACCCCTAGGAGAGGCATGGCAGGTCTGCCTCAACATCAATTTTACTCATTCATAAGAAATAAAAGCTGGGGCACCTGGGTAGCTTAGTCGGTTGGGCATCTGCCTTCAGCTCCAGTCATGTTCTCAGGGTCCTGGGATTGAGTCCCACATCAGGCTCCCTGCACTGTGGGAAGTCTCTTTCTCTCTCTCCCTCTGCCTGCTGCTCCACATGCTTGTGCTCTCTCTCTGTCAAATAAATAAAATCTTTTAAAAAAAGAAATAAAAGCAGGGGTGCCTGGGTGGCTCAGTCTGTTGGACATCTGCCTTTGGCTCAGGTCATGATCTCAGGGTCTGGGATCAAGCCCAACATCAGGCTCCTTGCTCAGTAGGGAGCCTTCTTCACCCTCTATCTGCTGCTCCCCCTGCTTGTGCATTCTGTCTTTCTTTCTCTCACAAATAAAGTCTTTAAAAAAATAAATTTCATTAGTTATTTAATAAACATATATAGCAGTTACTAAGGGCAAGGCAATCTTCTAAGTGATAAACATATTTTATTTAAAATTTTTTAAAATTTCGGTATAGTTAACAGTGTTATATTTGTTTGTGTACAATATAGGGATTTGACAATTCCTTACATTACTCAGTGCTCATCAAGATAAGTGTACTTTTAATCCCCTTCACCTATTTTACCCTCTCCCCACTCACCTCCCCTCTGGTAACCCCGTTTATTCTCCATAGTTAAGAGTCTGTTACTTGGTTTGTCTTTTTCCCTCTTTGTTTTGTGTCTTAAATTTCCCATATGAGTGAAATCATATTGTGTTTGTCTTTCCCCTACTGATTTATTTCATATTAGCATTATACTCTCTTGATTTGTCCATGTTGTTGCAAATGGCAAGATTTCATTATTTTTTATGGCTGAATAATATTCCATTATATATATAACTTCTTTATTCATCTATTGATGGATACTTGGGCTGCTTCTATAATTTGGTTACTTTAAATTATGCTGCAATAAACACAGGAGTGCATATATCCCTTAAAATTAGTGTTTTTATATTCTTTGGGTAAATATTGAGTAGTGAGATTACTGGATCATATGACAGTTTGATGTTTAACTTTTTGAGGAACCTCCATACTGTTTCCCATGGTGGCTGTACCAGTTTGCATTCCCACCAACAGTGCACAAGAGTTCCTTTCACTTGGGATCATCACCAGTACTTGTTTCTTGATTTTGATTTTAGGCATTCTGACAGGAGTCAGGTGATAACTCATTGTACTTTTGTTTTGCATTTCCCTAATGATGAGTGATGTTGAGCATCTTTTCATGTGTCTGTTGGCCATCTGGATGTCTTCCGTGAAGAAATGTCTATTCATGTCTTCTGCCCATTTTTTAATTGGATTTTTTTTTTTTGGTGTTGAGTTGTAGAAGTTCTTTATATATTTTGGATACTAACCCTTTATTGGATATCATTTCCAAATATCTTCTCCCATTCAGTAGGTTGTCTTTTGGTTTTATTGATTGTTTCCAGCAATGAACATAGTTTAATTCTCACAACCACCTGGGAGGAAAGTATTGATGCACATGTGTGTATAACTGAATGTATCTATATATGTGTGTGCACATAAAATACTGAGGCTCGGAAGTTAAATAACGTTTTCAAAGTCACACAGTCAATAGAAGCCATAATCTGGAGTTGGGATTTGAACTTGGTTATTTGACTTCTACATCTACACTCTTAATCACTATGTTTGTTGTCTCTTGCATTATTAATTTGTCTTTTTTTCTCTAGACTATGAGGGTTTTATGAGAGTTTTATTTATCTCTGTGTCCCTTAAGCCTAGAAAAGGGCCAGCCACACAGTAACAACACAGCAAATGTTAGCTAACAGAGCAGGTGGAGGTGCCTAGCACTGTGTGTGAGGCCAGGTGATACTGTGTTTCATCACCCCATGACCTTCTCTATCTATGTAGCCTGTGGCCTCTAATTGCCAGAGGGGATCTACACACATTTCATCCTGTGCTTAGTGGAACAAGTGAAATTTTTATGCAAGATATCTTTAGACACTTTCCTGGAATATTTTTAACATTTTCTTTGAATGATGGAGTGGGGATTCTAGGATTCCAATTTCTCTCTGCACACTGTTTTTATGATTCTAGGAAATACGACTTAGTTGTGCCCTATTCAAGGTTTGCCTGCTGATACTAAGCTCTAAGATTTTAGTTTGAGTTTGCACCACATGTGCTAGAGCCCTGATGTCAGGGGCAGATTCCACCAAAAACCAAAACAGAACAGGACAGCTTTCGAGGCTTTGGAAGTAGAAGCAAATGCCACTACCTGCAATGTCAGCAGTTTCTCTTGGAACCTTTCCTCAGCCACATCTCAAGAAGGTGGTTTAAGATCACAGTTTTATATTCCCTGTGAGCTGAAGCATTTCAAAAACATTCATTTTAAGTGAAGACTGGTTAGAAATAAATCTACCGAGTGTTAGCTTCATGTAGGAGTCATCATCAGAGCTTAAAAAAATCAAAACCATATTTTTCTTAGAAAACACTGTCTTCATGAAATCTGAGCTGGGGATCTTCCTTATTTTGTTTATAACCAAAAAAGGGCTCTGCGTTACAACAAGTTTTGACTGTATTGTGATCTTCTTTTCCCCTGGCTGGTCCTTTCCCATTACACACACACACACACACACACACACACACACACTTGTGTTGTTTGTTTCTGTTTAGAATATTTCAAGAAAATACTGGTCTCCTGTGGTCAGTCCCCATGTCAACACTTACCGACTCACTAATATGGTAAACATGCTCTGTCATTTTACTGTTGCCTAACTTGCATCTGATTTTCTTTTTCAAAAACTGGAAGACATTACACATGTCTTCCTATGATTAGATAGAATTATAGCAAAACTACTCTCTCTCCTTGTTTCCCTCCTGAGCTTCCTCCCACTCTTCCCCCACTTGCGACTTTGGAAACAAATCATTGAAGTTTATACAGTCAGGGACTACCTTGAGGGAGGAAATAGTTCTATTATCTCTTGAGGGCAATCTAGTAAATTCTGCTAACACATTAAGAGGTGTGAATCAGTACAGCAAGGCCAAGGGGATCATACAGTTGAATTCAGATCCTGAAGCATTGCTCTGATTATAAATGACTTTGCTACTAATTGTTTATGACATATTAAGGACTATGGACTACAAAGATGATAAGTAATGAGAATTTAGTAGTATATTTGAATTACTTGTTGAGCATTATCTATGGTAGGTAGATACGGTGCAAAAAACATGACTGATGGAGCCAAAGGTCAATGCTTCACGTGTTCACAATTAAGACATGAATTAGAATGCATACCTGTATTTATTTATGGCCTTTCTTATCCCAGAAAGGATTTCAGAGTCTTCAAACTACAAACAATACAGAGAGATTAAAAAAACAAAAACAAGTAATGAAGGTACCAAGCCCCAACTTAGAGTAGGAACGATGCAGATAAAGATGGGTGCTATCTGCACATCCAATGTGAGCTTTAAGAATGGGTCTCTTTGCTCATCATGTTGGACTACAAATTCTCTAAACTTCTCAGCAGCAAATAGGAAGACATAGGCCTCACACTGACTTAGCAGGAGAAACATCACTCTTAATTCTACGAAAGTGAGGAATTCTCATAAAGAGCATGTTTGTAAAACAACGACAAAGTCCCCTGCATTATCCCCTGAGAAAGCACAGTGATGAGTTTCCTGCGTTGTCCCACAGTCCTGTGCGCCCTGGGGCTGCTTGGTGCTCCTCCACAGGAGTTGTTTTCTGTTTGTGGAGCTGCCCATAGTTTACAATGACTTGGGTATCTTTGAGGGAAGGAGGATGGCAACATATTTCCCCTTCCTCGTCTCCCTCCTCTCTTTCTTCCTCCTCTTCTTCCTCCCTCTGCTCCTTCTCCTCTACTTTAAGGTGTTCTGCATTCTAGACATGTTAAAATGCGGGAAACAAAGGTAGGATACAGCCCTTTGAGCACAGTTTGAGTTTGGAATCCTAGTGAAAAACTTAGATAAAATCTATGACAATTTTGGCATTAATCAGGGCCACAGGTAAAATAAGAAAAACAACGGTCCTTTTTTCTGGACACTTATCTATGAGATCTACATGTGGGTAGGTGATCTATAATTCCATGTCACTGCTGAGGGTGGGGGTGATCATCTTGGCCACCTCCATGATTGCTCTCAACTGGCCCTCTGTTTCAAGGCCATGGCTGCTAAAAATTGCAACCTTGGAAAGTTGTCTGAATTTTTTTTTAAAGATTTTATTTATTTATTTGACAGAGAGAGACACAGGGAGAGAGGGAACACAAGCAGGGGGAGAGGGAGAGGGAGAAGCAGGCTTCCCACTGAGCAGGGAGTCCCATGCAGGGTTCGATTCCAGGACCCTGGGATCATGACCTGAGCCAAAGGCAGACACTTAAAAACTGAGCCACCCAGGCACCCCAATGTTGTCTGAATTTTATGAGAAGTGGACGTTTTTCTCTCATGAATCTGCTACTTTTGTATATATTGCCATCCTGAGAGCAGGAAAGCAAATGGACTATCAAACATCCATTGTAAGTCTAATTATACCAACTTAAACACAATCTTCAAAGATGTATTTCTAATATATCATATATGCACCCAAATTTTTATCTTGTTTTCCTCCTATAATAAAACACACTGTTACCCAGTTTAGGCCCAATGAACATCTGAATAAGGTTGAAATCTACAGCTTTTGGCATGTCCACTGATTTCCATCTTTGTCTCAATAGTATCACTTTCATGAAACCTATATTTTTCACTAATATCAACCATCCCATTTTCTCATTTTCCACTACTTTTTATAAAATACTAATAGCAAAATATAATAAAATGGTCAGACTTTTTGACAGCACTATCCACTGACACATGCTGGCCGAAGTGAGTGGCTGACTAGCCTCAGGCAGCTCCCCGTATTATGGTTCAAAATGTTTGTCTGGAAGCCAAGGAAAAAATTCAGAATGTGGCCAACGATACTTAGTTTGAAGGCCCTAATGTATAAAGTATGTTAAAAAAAAATGTGAGTTATATGGAAGTTGAATTTAAGAAAGTAGAGGACCACATGTACAAGAAGATGGATTGGGGAGAACCATAAGAACCTAAGATGAAATCTAACCCACCACCACAACAAAATGATTAAGTCGTAAGTATAATAAAGACTTTTATTATTTAGGATACAGGCTGCTATTACCTAATTTAATTTTATTTGGGGTATGAGACATCTATTGAGGCAATAGGAGAAAAGTGAGAAATAGTTCTCAGAACATTGCCATTTTAATATATTTTTCCTGCAGCATCATTGAAGTGGACAGGAAAAAGCAACAATTGAAAGCATAAATAAAAGTGATCAATAGAGAGTTCTTCATTCTCACTCCAGGCAACGCTGTTGAGTGCCTACCATGTTCCGGACACTTTGGGGGTGACGTTGACTGAGATGTAGTCGTCACCATTGAGAAGTTCCAGGTGTATTGTGCATAATACTGAGAGTACAAAAATGAGAAGTGGGACCAGTTCGCATTGAATTTATTTTATTTATTTTACTTTTATTAGATTTATTTATATTTTTTAGATTATTAGATTATTTAGATTAGATTTATTTTATTTTTAAAACAAAAGTTTTATAAAATGTTATATATTATTTTATTAAAAATTCAGAACAGTAAGTAAGAAACTTTCAGAAAAGTTGCAAGCACAGTACAGGGCAGAAAACTCTTTGTTTTCCTGAATAATTGGAGAAAAAGTTGCTGACCTGATGTTTCATCATCCCTAAATACTTTAGTGTACATTTCCCTACAAGTTCATTATCCTACATAACCACAAAATAACCATCAAAATCAGGAAATGAATGCTAAGTCATTGCTAACTTCTAATCCTCAGGCTCTGTGTAAGTTTTACTGATTGTTCTAATGATGTACTTTAGAGCAAAAGGATCTGGTTCAGAACCCCACACTGTATGTAGCTGTCACGTTAGTCTCCTTCAGTCTTGATGAAGCCCTCGGTCTTTGTCTTCCACAACACTGACACTTTTAAGGATCACAGACTATTTTATAAAATGTCCTTTGATTTTGTCTGATGTGTCTTCATGATTACACTCAGGTTATGCAACCTTGGTAGGAATATCACAGTGTTCTCTTTGCATCTTATAGGGGGATGTACAATTTAGATTGGTCTCACTACTGACAAATTTCTCTTCAATCACTGGTTAAGATGGCATCTGCTGGGCTTTTCCACTGAAAGTCACTCTTATTCCCCTTGGCACTTTGAAACTATGTTTCTTATCAGACTTTCAAGTCATTCATTATTTAAATCTGTTTGGATTCATGGTTTCCTACTTTCAATAGGTTATGATTTTTTTTTTTTTGATGCCCAGATTATCCCTGGGCAGTGGGATATTTGGGCAGTGGCAGCTCCTCCAAGCTGGCTTCTGTATCTTTTTGTNCCTCCAAGTTGGCTTCTGTATCTTTTTGTCATTTCCCTTTCATTCTTTGCACACTTCTTTGCCTTCTGATATAATAAGATGTTACAGGCTCATCATATATTCTCTCTACTCCAGCTCTAGAATCATCCATATCTCCAGGAAATATAGGTTGCTGCTAGTGGAGAATCATATTGATAACCCAAGATCTGGTTCCTGGGTGTGTTCATTGCTATTAAAATTTGGCTATTTCCCAGGCCCTCTCAGTAGACAGAGCTAGCGTATGCATGTATGCATGTGTGTATGTATGTATGTGTGTGTGTGTGTGTGTGTGCATACACATTTGAGCACATATATGATACGTTAGAAATACATCTTTTAAAATTGTGTTTCAGTTGGTATAATTAGACTTATGTGTTTGATAAAGCCGATCTATAAAGCATAGAGATAGGTATAGACATATTTATATCTTTGCATAAAGACACATTTGTATCTTTACATAAAGACACACTTGCATGCATCTATATGCTTTTCTGTATCTTCTACACTCATATATATATATATATATATATAAAATTATGAGTTCACACTGATATCCTTCAATTCCAATCCAACACCACGGGTTTCATTCTAGTTTTCTCCCTTCTCTGAAAATGAGGAAGCTGACGCTTAATAACCTTAATTTATTTAATTATTCCATGCATCTCCTCATATGCTACCCAACTCTGCTGCCATATTCTTGCCCACGAGGGTGCTCACCTCACTCTGTGCTGGGCTGTCACCACCTCACCGACACCTGTTGACCCTGCTTGGGCTTCGGCACCCCACGTTGGCCAGCCCTTATCCCTGGTGCCTCCTTCACTCTGCTTGGGCTCTGACAGCCCCTTGTTCGTGGACACCCTCCTTACCCAGCTCTGACTCTGACACCCACGTGGGGCCGCCATCCTGTGTGGTCAATCTCTTGTTTGATTTGAGCTCTGGCACCCTGCTCTGGGGCACTGGGGTTCTCCCCGTCAGGGGCAGATGCCTACTTGACTCTGTCCCACTTCATGGCTTTAGGACTGAGTTGTCATGCAGGAGAAGGGGGCTGCAGGGAGTAGGGAGAGCAAGAGTAAGTTCTATTTTAAATTCTAAAATGTAAAGGAAATAAAACAATGAACACTGCTTATTTGTTTTCCATGCCAAGAAGAGGTGAGGTTTTCTCTAGGTCTTCTAAAAAGACTAAAAGGTTAAAATGTTTTAAGTTTTACATTTATTTTTTTCGGGGGACTTGTGTAATGCTGGATAATTAGACTCGGGTTCCTTATTTATATTCTTACTTGGGGCCAAAAGGAAAGTTTCTTTCAATATACAACCTTTCTTTTTTTTAATATGCCCAGAAGGATTGGAAAATATTGGGAATTAACATTTATTGGTGAAGAGACTAGATTGTAAAGCTATTATAGCTTCAAGTAAGGGTCAACACTGCTCCCTTTAATCCCTCCTGCAGTTTGCCCCAAAGGCATTTATCCCTGTCTTTATCCATTGAAATGCATTGTAAACCCTATTGATTTAATCCAGATGAAGTCGAACAGTTATTTCTGACTCCAGTTTGCCATTCTATTGAGGTAATTATTACCAAGTGATTTGTGATTGAGTCTGAAAAAATTCATTTAATTATTAATTGAATAACCACTGAGTTAATAAAACTGTCCTACAATATTATACTGGATATTAATTGAAAAGGATATAAATATCTACCTTCAATAATTATATCTGGAGGGAGATAATAGAGAAGGAATAATCCTTTCCACTTAAGTGAAAAGACACTTAATAAGTGTTCACTAAATAAAATGTTTTTCTAATATTTGGGAGCTAGGGAGCCTTAGGGGAAATAAATAACAATTTTATTTATGCAAATTCTTAATATGGCAAACATCTCAGAGTAATTTTTAAAAAGTTGAAAAATCTAATGCCTTGTCTGAGAATTTTAATATCCAGCTAATAGGCTGGATTTTTTAAGAAGTGTATCTATACACCTAAGGTCTATTTTCATAGATAAAAAGTAGTAACAAGGTCAGACTAAATTAAGTTGAATACCCTTAAGTCAAAAGGCTTAAAAATGGCCACAAGCCCATTACTTTCTTTTTCTTTTAAAACTCAAGAAGCCTAGCAATTTCTTAAATAATAACATGTCAGAAAATACAGGCTTTCTGTCTCTGACTGGCTTAACCTTGCAATGTTTTAGGATTCTGGCTCTGGATTCTTACTAACCATAACATAAAAGCATTGCAGGGCTTTTAATGCAAGACATGATTCTGGAATTGTTGTCTCATAAATTCACAGACCAGGGGTACCCATGTGGCTTAGTCAGTTGAGTGTCTGCCTTCGGCTCAGGTCATGATCCCAGGGTCCTGAGATCAAGCCCAGCATCAGGCTCCCTGCTCAGTGGGGAACCTGCTTCTCCCTCTTCCTCTGCCTGCCACTCTGCCTACTTGTGCTCTCCCTCTCTCTGTCAAATAAAGAAATAAAATCTTAAAAAAAAAAAAGTCCACAGACCAAAAAAGAAATGAGATGTTTTGCACTTGGTAATGCAGTGAGAGGGTGTGGAGGGTCCTCACAAGTGAGAGCTTCTGCAGAAAACACAGAATCCAGGAAGCCAAGATTTCTCACTGAAAAGGAGAATGACCAAAATACCAACAATATGTTTAGTGATTCATCATTAAAATACATCTCACTTTTCCTTATATGAAGGTGTGTATTTAAAAACATTAAACAGACTCAGAATATAGTTTCAAGGATCCAACAATCCGTGAAGAGCATCAAATAATAGAATCAAAGGAAACAAAGTGAATGAAACTATGCGCAAGGATGAAAAGATCACAGTCTCTGGAAAAAGTCAAGAAAAAAGATCACTACCCCTGGAATGAGACCCCTACTTGAGTTCTGGGGAGACAGAAAGGCCATAAAGTGATAATGGATAGGAAGGGTTTTTTGCTGAGAATGAGGATAACACTCGGGCTTGTAGAAGCTAACACCTCTGAGACTTCAAAGAAAAAAATGTTTTCCTTCTTCCTCTTTCTTTTTGTTTAAATCTTTATGAACCTGGTGGCAGAGCTGTACTGACAATGGATGGTGGACTTTGGGAGCCACTGGCTCATGCTCAGTATTGTCAGTCAGTCATTTGCAATGGTCCTTGTAAGTCCCTGTTCTCCCTACCCTCTCCACCACCACCTCCCCCCTCACCTCCTGGATCATTTCCAGGCAGACCCCATTCTGAAACTGTGTCTGAATTAAAAACATGCTTGCCTGAGGAAACTGAGTTCTTTTAAATGTATAGAACTTAAGGATCTTAAATAGGGAATGTTTCCAGGCACAAAACCAGATTTGGGGAGGGAGGGGACCTGGGTGGCTCAGTCAGTTAAGCATCTGCCTTCAGCTCAGGTCATGATCTCCAGGTCCTGCAGCTGAGTCCTGTGTGGGGCTACCTGCTCCCTCTGCCTCTCCCCCTGCTCATGATCTCTGTCTCAAATGAACACAAATCTTAAAAAAAAAAAACAAAAACAAAAAAACAAAAAAAACCAAAACAGATTAGGAAGGAAGAAAGTGTTGCCTTTGTTAGGGCCAACTTTTGTTCAATTCACAAATATATAACCACTGGGACTCATTTGATAACAATTCAATATCAGTTTAGGAGACTGAGAAAGGAATAGATGGGAGTTCAGACCACTAATCATTCTGAACTCAGAATGAGATTTCGGATAGACTATATCACAGATAATATCAAATTCTCATACATATGAAACCCAAATCATATGTCTATGAAGTTTGTGGTTCCCAATGACAAGAAGTCATTGTATAAGCAGTAATCAGGATTATTGTTCTCAGTTCTGTACTCTCTCCTATAGTAACATGATATATCCATGTTACCTGTCAATGAAATTTGAAATACTTTCCACAGATTATATTTTCACACCCTATTAATGTTTGGCTTAGCCATGTGACTTCCTTTGGCCAACAGAATGTGGAAGAAGTGAATGGATAAAGAAGATGTGGTACGTACGTACACACACACACACAGAGGAATATTACTCAGCCATCAAAAAGAATGAAATTTGCTATTTGCAATGATGTGGATGGAATTAGAGGGTATTATGCTAAGCAAAATAAGTGAGAAAGACAAACACCATAGGATTTCATTCATATGTGGAATTTAAGAAACAAAACAGATGAACATAAGGGAAGGGAAGGAAAAATAAAGTGAATACAGAGAGGGAGGTAGACCATAAGAGACTCTTAATGATAGGGAACAGAGGGTTGCTGGAGGGGAGGAGGATGGGGGGAAACAGGGTAATGGGCATTAAGGAGGGTACTTGATAGAATGAGCCCTGGGTATTGTATGCAACTGATGAATCACTGAATTCTACCTCTGAGACTAATAATACACTGTATGTTAATTAAATTGAATTTAAATAAAAAATAAAAAAAATGTGGGAGGTGGTGACAATGTGCCAGTGTTGAGCCAAGGCCTTGAGGTATTGCATGCTTCTGTACTCACCTCTTGTATTCCTTCATTGCCGTGAGAAAAACATGCCAGACATAGCAGCAGCCCCTTCAGGCTGAGAAAGAAGATCTGAGGAGCACACTCGAACCACCGGAAAGACACCATTTCAATCTGGCCACCCCTGAGGTCAACCACCTTGCAGACCAGTATAGGGATATATAAAGGTTTGTTGCTAAGCCACTGACTAATAAATTACTTGATAAGCTTATTTTCAAAATTTACTTTTTAGAGTACATTTATCTTGATGAGCAGTGAGTAATATATGGAATTGTTAAATCACTTATATTGTACACCTGAAACAGATATAATACTGAATGGTAACTACACTGTAATTTAAAGAAATTGAAAAATTGAAAAATTTACTTAGTATAAATCTTAAAAGTCAAATGACATAACAATGACATCATCAACCCTACATATTTCTAATGTTCTTTCAAAATAAATTATCTCAAAGTTTCCAGATATAAACATATAATTGAGTCCTAGACTAAGTTATGCTTAATATTACTTAAACATTTCAGTTCGCTTTCTTATTATGATGAATAAATAAACCATAACCGGACTCCTGAAGTCAAAGCTTGAAATCATTCTATACACTGAAAGTAGACTCTCATGCAGCCACTATAAAGGGAAACTCAAAACCCTGGGGCAACTCATTTCTCTCCCTCGGCCACACCTGCACCTGAGCAGCTGAGCGTGGAGAGAAGGAACAGCTGGAGGACTGCACGCTGCAGGCTGGCCTCACTCACAATTTACCGCTACAGTCGGACAGTCGTACCACACTGGTAGGGTAAGTTATCTTTCCTTCTGTCCAGGAGGGACCATTTCACGTATTCTCCTCTCCTCTCAGACCTCCAACACCTTCTCCCCAGCCTCATTCTCAGCTGATGGTGTTGTTTCTTAGCTTACTGAACAAATACAGGCAGTTAGGAGAGATCCAACTTCTCTTCCCACCTCCAACTCTACTTACTTGTGTGTCTATACCATTTTCCCTCTTGTCCTATCATTCCAGTAGACTCTGTGCCTGTGTGGACAACCTCTCCACTGTGTACGGTGGCACTGTCCTGCCTCCTTGACAATTTTACCTCTGCAATCTTGCCCTCTCCTTTCTGCACTATCAGTTTTCACTTCCTCAACAGATCATTCCCGTCAGCATATGTATGATCTCTCATGTTAAAAAACTTTCTATCCAAGTTCTCCTCAATTAGAGATCTTCATTGTAAAACTTCTTTAAATCAGTTGCCTGTCATTGCTCTCTTCACTTCCTCACCTCACGTTCTCCCTAAAACTTACTCCAATTTGGCTTTCATCCCCTCTGCTTCTGTGAAAATATTGTCATCAGGGTCACAGGACCTCATCAGATCACTTGTTCCCTGCTGACTACTCCTTTCTCCTGGAAATGCTCTCTTCACAGGGTTCCAGTTCATTGGTCTGTCCTAGTTTCTTCTCACTTTGCTGGACACTTCCCCATCTCTGCTGGTTCCATCTAATCTCTTGGCCCTCTAAGTGTTGGACGTTCAGCATCCTTGATTCTCTTTTTCTGTCATACCCTTTTTAGACAATCTTAACTAGCCCCATGGTCATCTGTTTGCATATTAATCCCAAATTTATATATTTTCTAAGCTCTGAACTCATACACTTACCTGCCTACTAGCCATCTCCACTATATGTCTAATAGGCATCTCAAATCAGACATGTCCAAAACCAAACTTTTAACTTCCATAATCTGCTTCTTTCCCAGCCCTCCTCATCTCAACAGTAGTATCTCTAGTCAATCAGTAGCTTGAGCCAAAAACCTAAGTGTCATCTCTAGTACTTATCTTTCCTTCACTCCCCATAGTCAACCAGCAAAGCCTATTCACTCTACCTGCAAATTATCTAAAGTTGGATTACTTCTCAGCATCTCCCATGATCTCTGAGTTCCTTCTGGGTTTGCTAATGGGTGGCCCCAGCAGGATGGCAGTGAGAGGTGAGAGAGAAAGGCCAGGGTATTTCCCCCCCACTTCCCCTTTGCTTCAGGCCTGTATCTCCAACAGTAGCTCTATCCCCGCGACTCCAGAGGCCCCCTCCTCCATGCCCCAATTGCACTGGGCTCCCTGTGACTCTGTTCCTTCCTTTCCTTTCCCCTTAAGGTCTTGGGATAGTGTCATCTTCCCTCTTTTGCCTTGTATTCCCCTTCATGCCTCTGTGCACAGCCCCTTTGTCAGTCAAAGTCTCTTTATTTGAATCATCTGAGGGTGAAGTTCTTTTTCCTGTTGGCATGCAGAGCAACACACTACCCTGTCTAAAATACCATTCCTCTCTACATTTTATTCCTTTAACTATTTTTTCATAATACATACTATTAACTGAAAGTTATTATTACTATTATTTTGCTTTTTATTTTCTGCCTCCTTTCCCAAAAACCACACTTTTCAACGGCTCTCCTTTTTAGTTTCACTTTTAATCTCTAGCCCCCAGAAGAATGCCTGATAGAGTTTCATGTAAACATGTTTCTAGAGAAGATGTTCCTGACATATTATTTTTTGAAAAAGTAAGTTGAAAGACACTATTTTGATAGGATTCTATTTAAAAAAATCTACCTATTCAGATATAATGATTGAGTAGTAAAAAGAAGATCTGGAGGCATATTCACAAAAGTATTAATAGTAGGGTTACTTCCTGGGGAATGGAGGATGGCATTTGGTTTTCTGCTGTGTATATATCTGTACAGGTTGAATCTGTAGAAGAAGTAATCAGGACAACTGGAGCCCTACATGAAGTTTTTGGGCAAATCAGAAAAAACCATCCATATACCGTAAGGTTAACACAGCCCCACTGGCACCAGGAGAGTGGATTTTATCCTCATTTATCACCATTTTGAAAACACAACTGCACAACCACTTACTTGTTGGCTTAAAGAATAAATATTATTTTTAAAGATCAGAAAAATGTTTATTTACATACACTTCCCCCTCAGCTTCTTTTCTAGACTATCTTTTACATTTTTGGGGGGGGAAAAATTCTTGACATTACAGAACCAAAGCAAAATGTATTTATAGTCCCTTATTAACTTTTTATGATAAAACAGAAAAAAAGCATACTCATGGGAAGAGCTAAAATAAATGATAAAAATGTTATAAAACTAGCGGGAAAGTAAATGTTAACACCTGAACATAAAAAGCTAGTACAATAATTTAATTTAAAAAATCACAAATTTATAATAATGTAGAAACTTAAAAATTTAAAAACTACTTAAAATCTGGAATTGCTGAGTCTTCAGAAATTTTACAGATAGATTTTGAGTGGTAAGCAACAGAAGGGGTGTCCCCTATGGGTCGGGTTATTGCCAACAACAGATTTACTTGTTTATTTATTTAATTTTTTAAAAGATTTCTTTATTCTTTTTTTTTTTTTTTAGAGAAAGAACACATATGTGCCCCCCCAAACATGTGAGTGAGGGGAGGAGAAAAGGAAGAGAATCTCCTAGCAGACTCACTGCTGAGCACGGAGTCCCACACATGGCTCAGACCTAGGACCCTGAGATCATGACTTGAGCTGAAACCAAGAGTTGGAAGCTTAACCAACTGAGCCACCCAGGCACCCTGGGTTTAATTTGAAACCATTCCTCAGGTATTTGACAAATCTCACTGAATTTTGATAATTTGACTCCTGATTATGCAGGCAACTAAATATTTTGGAAAAGTGAGTTCATGGGAACTCAAATGCAGGAGCATCCAACTAGACCCACTAGATTTTACCCCCAGTGAGCTGAATCAGGCTCCACAGAATCCACATAACACAGGGAAATAAGACTTTTGTATTTCCACTTGGTGCAGCTTGGTCACACCTCCAGGTCAGGGTTGTGGTACATGGATGATGCCTGACTGATGGTGTGGGGAAAGTTTTCATTGTTACCTGGACTACCTCTGTCCTGACACCTGCAAAGATGACCAGCACTTGGGCAGATATGAGATAGTCATGCCTGTCAGGGAGAGTGGAGAAAGTCTCCAACAAGACTACAGAATATCTGGTCCACAAGATCAGTGATGGATTGGGTCATGGGAGCCCAGCAGTGATACCTACTCATTTGAGTTGTCTCCAACCTGCCTTGCCACTAGGTCCTGAGTTTTGTACACTCTCGTATTACCTCCATCTTGTATCCACATTTCCCAAAGAGAGCCACATTGGTTAAAAGGGATAAATATTTTGGAAAAAGCGACTCATAGAAACTGATTGCAGAAGCACCCAGTTGGGCCCTAGGCTGAACTGATCAGAGTGGCTGATGTTTTCTTTTAGATTTTCAATGATAACAGCAAACACTTTATGAAGGTCATTGGTGGGAGTAAATGTCAAAACTATGAGCTCACAGTGACTGGGAGAAAAAGGGGACCAGAGGGGAGGAAAACTTAGGACTCTAGAAACGGATCCATGAGAGGCTGGAGCAATAAGGTCAGGGAAAAATCCCCAGTCAGGGGGAAGAAAGGAGAGGAAGAGAATGGGGAAGGAAGAAGTGAAAAACGTAGAGTGGAAGCTCAGCAAGTGGAAGGTGTGGGAGGCAATAGCTCTAGTTATGGTTTTTACTGTTCTAGGCCAGTCCTGACCACTTCAAGCCAATATTTATCTCAGTTCAGCAGGAACATTTGCTTCTCATTCCAACTCAATTTAAATTATAGGCTCTTAGAGAGCAGGGACCATTGAAAATAGGAAAAGATTGCTTAGGTATATTTTTACCCAGTGGCTCTCAAAGTGAGGTCCCTAGACTAGCAGCATCAGCATTTCCTGGAAACTTGCTAGAAATGCAAAATTTCCAGTCCCAACCCAGACTTACTGAATCAGAGACTCTGGGGATGAGGCCTAGTGACCTCTGATTTGACAAACTCTGCAGTGATTCAGACACGTGCTAAATTTGGAGAGCAGCTGTATTAAACTCCAATTCATTGACTAGCCCACTGTTCTTATTCCTAACGCATCAGTCCTCTGGTTCTTCTTCCCTTCCTGGACAAGTGGGAGGATCTCTCTTCTTCATTTCCTTGACATTGGGTATAAGATTTGTTTTGATGAATGAAATGTGAATGGAGATGTTGCATGTCCCTTCCAGGTATAAGTGTGTAATAGTCAGCATATGATTTTCCATGCTTTTGTTTCTGGCCATGGTGATTGTGGAAGGATATTTTGATATGGACATGTATTGGATTAAAGTATGCAGGAAACCCAGGACAGCATATGAAGGCAGTTTCACTGAAAGTCACCTGCCCCAGCTTTGTGTGAGTGATAAACACACTGTATGTGAAGCCACTGAGAGTTTGGGATTATTTGTTACCACAGCATAAAGTGGTAACTCATTATAAATATTGTATAATTATAGAGCTTGTATAGTTTCAGGCACTTTGACAGTAAGTATTAATTAAATGAATTGAATGAAGAATGAATTTAACATTCAATCAACAAATGCCTATAATTGTGGGAGGACATCAGTTACATTAGTTCAGTTCAGCAAACATTTATTGACTGGGACTGTGATTTACATGGGGGATACAAAGATGAATCAGACATACCTTCTAACCTGGAGGATTTTAGTTAGAAGGTAAAATTGGAAAGGTTGATTATTGTTGCACGTGGAAGACTTTGAATTAAAGACTAAAGAATTTTGTTTCATCTTGTAGAAACTGGTGTGGGGAGAGACTGTCAGTGGATTTTGAATAGGGGAGCATTATTATTAAATTGTCACTTCAGGAAAATTAGTCTGTTGATGGTGGAAGAAGACCATTTGAAAGGCTGTTTCAGTAATCAAAGTATGAGAAGATCAGGGCCTAGATGAGAGTGCTGGTCACTAGAAAGAGAAAGCATAATCAGAAATAAGAGAGATTAGAAAATAAAAACAGGATATTGTGTATGTGAAGGGCAGGGAGTTGTGGAAAAGGCATGATTTAAAAACGACTCTGAGGGTGCCTGGGTGGCTCAGTGGGTTGAAGTCTCTGCCTTCAGCTCGGATCCTGATCTCAGGGTCCTGGGATCGAGCCCCGCATTGGGCTCCCTGCTCAGCGGGAAGCCTGCTTNGAAGTCTCTGCCTTCAGCTCGGATCCTGATCTCAGGGTCCTGGGATCGAGCCCCGCATCGGGCTCCCTGCTCAGCGGGAAGCCTGCTTCCTCCTCTCTCTCTGCCTGCCTCTCTGCCTACTTGTAATCTCTCTCTCTCTGTCAAATAAATAAATAAAATCTTTAAAAAAAATAAAAAATAAAAACGACTCTGAGGTCCCACATCTGTGATGCCAATAGTGGAGGTTAGAGGAGGTAGAAGATAAGATCCTTTTGTTATGAGATGAATGTGAGGAAGGACAGCCCATTCAGGGAGGAATGTGCTTAAGGGTGTCCATGAAATGGGACTGGCAGAGAAGTCATGCCCTAACTCGAAGGTTATAGTAGAGTGGTCATACTGGAAACAATGAAGAGACGGGGTATAAAGGAGAGCTTTAAAGAGAGGGCAGCACAAAACTTTGGGAGAAATCCACATTTAGGGACAGAAAAATGAAGAGGAGTCCACAAGGAGACTAGGGAGTTGTCAGAAAGATGGGGTGAGTAGTAGAGGTAATTTTTATCGAGAGACTACTATATACTGAGAATTTTACATGTATTTTCTTTAATCCTCATTAAATTTAATTTAATCCTCATACCTTACTTAGGAGGAAGAGTTTACCTAATTTTACAGATGAGCAGAGACAGAGAAATTTAAGAATTACTCCCAATGGTTAAAGAGCTACAAAATGGTGATGCCGGGTCTCCCTGACAACAAAACCTGTATTCTGAAACATTGCAAAAACTCAAATGATCTGTTTTACACCAATCCATGCATGGTAGCTTGCTATTGAGGAAGGCCTGGCCAGATGGTAAAGCGTTCGAGAGGAATGATGTTTGAGAAAAGTCTATTGATTTGATGAAGAGATCTGTGAGCAGAATTTCGGACAGGAGCTTTGCCGCAGGGGGTAAAGGCTTCAGTGTGCCTGGCACCGACAGGGAAGGACCTGGTAGGACCGCCAATCAAGAAATATGTGGTGGAAGAACAAGAGAAAGGAGTAGATCCCGGACGGATCGCAGGGCTATGTTAACACGTGTATTTATTTCTAAGACAGAGAGACCACTTAAGACAAAGTTGAAGGATTCCAGAGAGACAGAGAATGAAGGAGCCAGAAAGGGTAAGAACGGAGATGGTGATTTTTTTGAGGAGGATGAAAAGACTGGATCTAAAGTCTAGGATCTAAAGGCCTAACTCTAACAGGGAGAAGGACGACTGCTTACTTTCAAAACAGAAAGAGTGGCTGATTTAAGGTATTATTCAGTGCATTTGAATTTACTGAAGTTTCCTTTATTATGCTTGGACCAAATAAAGCCAATTCTAAATTAGATTAGCTCAGAATTAAATTTTCTAGCTATTAAAATATCTGACAGTTTTTGAAAATGTGCGGACTGTTCCTTATAAAATTGGATTTATAAAACAAAATTATTAGAGTTCTCCAAGTTATGCTCTCGAGTCCTTAGTACTTTATTTCAGGAAACAACTATTCCTTCACCTGCTGAGCCTGGTTTCACTTCCAGTGCCTGCTTTGCTCTCTGACTTTAAAAAAATTCTATTTAATAAAACACTCTTATTTTGGATATATCTTATGCAGCTGTTTTTAAAAACATTCTTTATTAAAAACATCTTTGAATCTTTAGTTTATTTGTTTTGGCAACTTTAAATCACCATATACAGGTTTGAATTGTTTTTGTAATAACTCATTGGCTTCTTACATAAATTCCAAGGCATGTCTACGAGTCTGTCATTGCAATCGAAGTCATTTTTTTCTGAGCAAATGATCAGAAGGGCTTTAGGATTAATTACATGCTTAAACATTTGGTAACTCCTTCCCCAAAAAACTCAGTGAAGTGAAAGGTCTAGAAATCGTCCCCTAGGTGTTCTAACTAAAGCCAGCCTCATGGAATCTCCTTGGCTTTGTGGTGATTTAAGGAGCATAAAGATTGCTGGGGAATTCTTAGAAGATTTAAAAAAGAACAGGAACATTATGCTATAAAACCTAGGAAAGGAACTCAATATTCTTGTCAGGAGCAAGTTTTCTCATAAGGAAAAAGAAATGTAATTCAATTTGCATGACTTTCTGTAGACTCTGGTGGATTTTGCCCCTTTTGTTTATTTGCTTGGAAGGTTTCTGGCTATGGGGCCTTGGACTAAAGCCTGAAGAACTGTGAGCTCCATTGCCCTTGACTTGCCAAGGGGTGTAAGGAAATTGCATCTTTTTATATTTGTGAATCCAGGGACAAAGGGGATTACAGCACTTGTCTTTAGAAAAAGGTTGAGGGTTTCTATATAGAAAGCTGAACAATACAGTAGTCCCCCCTCATCTGCCTGGGAAACATTCCAAGACCCTCAGTGGATGCCTGAAATCATAGCACCCAGCTTTATATATGCTCTGTTTTTTTCCTATTCACGCATACCCAGGATAGAGCTTAATTTATAAATTAGGCACAGTAAGAGATAAACAACAATAACTCGTAATAAAATAGGACAATTAAGGCAACGTACTGTAATAAAAGTTACGTGGATGTGGTCTCTCTCTCAGAATATTGTAACGTTCTGTACTCACCCCTCTTCTTGTGATGCCGAGATGACAAAATGCCCCCGTGATGAGAGGAAATGAGGTGAGGGACGGAGGCAGCAGGCTGTCGCATTAGAGGACACGTCAGAAGGAGGATTATCTGCTTCCAGACCTCAGAATGCAAAACTAAAGAAGCTGGGACTGCTGTACTTGAAACTTCAGAGAGCAGCTGGAGAGAATCGGAGTGGGGCTGAGGGCAGCTCGCGCAGCTGAACTTCTGGGGGGCTCTGCACGACTCCCCCTGCATTTGTGCTGTCATCACTGCCTCCAGCTGTGGCTTCCGGAGCACTACTTTCTCTTCAGAGGCTCTGACCGGTCCTCCTCCAATCCCTTTGCTGACTCCCCTTCCTTGACCCAGCCCTGAAATGCAGGTATTCTCCAAAGTTCTATCTCCACTCTCTTCTCTCCTCATGGTACCCATGGAGCAGTCTTTTTCACTCAGGAGCTTCCAACTATATTTTCCAAATATTACTCAGACATCTGTACCTGGGCACCTCATAGATATCTCGAACTCAACACCTCCAAAATCTAGCATGTCTTCTAGCCCTCTACCAAAATGCCTTCCTTCCTGGGCTCCTTATGTTGTTTAACCAGACCAACTTTTCCTAGTCTATGAAATTAGAAACGCTTTCACCTCCTTTGCCTCCTGCCTCCAATCAACAACCAGGTGGGGTTAATGCTCTCTCAAACGACTTCACCACCTTCACTTCCCACACTGATAAGTAGCCGTCTTGTATCTATACAATTGTTTCCAACCCTTTCCAGCTTCTCCATTCTAACTCCTATTGACCTCATTCTGACCTTATGACCTAGTGCATCATGACCTAGTGCATCATGACCTAGTGCATCAACCAGCTAATTAGCCCCCTGCCTCCGGCCCTCTTCATTCCACCCTGCATTTGGCTGCCAGAGTTGTTTTGCAAAAAAACACAAAGGTAACAATAATGATCTTTTGCTCATAAAGCAATGGCTCCTGCAGCACAGTCTGGCCGCAGGCTTATTTCTAACTATGCTTTTCTTCCCAAACTATAATTCAGATATGCCCTATTTTGCTCATCAGGCACATCATAAACTTCCATGACCCCATGTTTGTTTCCCCCCCTAGAATGGCCTTCCTGCCTTTTCTGCTCGTTCAGATTACACCAATCCCTCAAGCTCCAGCTGCATGATAGACCTAATAAAATATGTGTAGAATGTAGTAGGACTCTAATAAATATTTTTAGGGTTGAATTAAGTGAAGAAGAAAATGCAAAAACCTCATGGTACAAATAAAAGATGGGGGATCATTTCATTAGCTGAGAAATAGAACTGAATTTAACTTTGATGTGAATCAAATTTACCGCCCATGACCCCTCTGCTCCCCCCAGGCTCCTGTGATGGCATAGGCTGCCTTGAGCAATCCCTTCCCTAGATCCCTCCTTAAAGAGAATTTCCTTTTTGTTTTATTAATATTATTTTTTAACTAAAAACAATACTGCAATGAACATCTTTTGGGAACTTTTTCAAGGATATCTGTAATGTAACTTTCTAGCACTGAGATTGCTGAGTAAAACGGAACGGGGATTAAGTTGTTTGATACTTATTGACAAATCATAGCAACTACTCTTATACCAAAGGTGTATGAAGATGTCTGGTGTCTGTGGCCTAAGCGAAAGTATTATCAAGTTTAGGTTTTTGCCAATTGCATAGGTTAAGAAGTGTTATTTTTGTTCACTAGAATTAAGGATTTTTCTGTATGTCTTGCAGAAGGAAATATCAATGGCCCAGGAGCAACACTCTGCTAATTTGCATAGACACACAAAGAAGGCAGGAGGTGTTCCTGAAAGAACTGCTGATGTATTGTGTGATAGCATCAAAACAGAAGAGCATTGCATTGACTTCTCCTAATAACATTGTGAAATTCAGGGCGCCTGGGTGGCTCAGTGGGTTAAAGCCTCTGCCTTTGGCTCAGGTCATGATTTCAGGGTCCTGGGATAGAGCCCTACATCGGGCTCCCTGCTCAGCAGGAAGCCTGCTTCCTCCTCTCTCTGCCTGCCTCTCTGCCTGCTTGTGATCTCTCTTTCTCTCTCCTGTCAAGTAAATAAAAAAAAAATAATAACATTGTGAAATTCATAGTAAGTGTATTGTTTTTAAATACGAATTCATTCATAATATTCTTNCTGTCAAGTAAATAAAAAAAAAAAAAAAACATTGTGAAATTCATAGTAAGTGTATTGTTTTTAAATACGAATTCATTCATAATATTCTTTTTGAAAATGTAGTGTAAACTATTTTGCCAAAAACTGTGAGAAATTGTCTTTAATTCAAAGATTTGTAAATCTTAACTCAGTTTTTACAATCATTTGTGTTTGTAAGCTTGCTTAGCTAGAGTGTTACACTTGTGAAAATTAGCAATAAAAACTTCTGATTTCTCCATTTTCTCTTAAGTGTCATCATGTACACGTGGAATACTCATTTGTGCCTACAAATAATAAAATGATCACTGTTGGGGAAAACTGTTATTTTGGTTTATGTTTCCTTACTCATTAATGAGGTGGAGCATCTTCTCATCCATGCATTAGCCATTTGTATCTTTTTCTGTCTTCCTTGTTTATGCCCTTTGTTTAGTGCTCTATTGGGTCGGTCATCTTTTTCTTAACTGATTATACATGTTCTTTGTAAATTTAGGAAATTAGCCCAACAATATGGGTTGAAAATAATATTCCATTTTTACCAATTGCCTTTTGGTTTTGCTCATTATTCTTTTTTATTGTTTAGAAATTTAAAAAAATGTTTGCAGTCTAATTTATCGATCTTCTTTTACTTCTAAGTTTTGTGTCATTCTTAGAAAAGTCTTCCCCATTCTAATATTATAAATAAATATACCCAGTTTTCAAGTGTTACTATAGTTTTGTGTGCTTTTTTGTTTTATTTTGTCTTTTTGTTTGTTTTTTGTTTTGTTTTGTTTGCAGAGTTTAAGTCTTTGATCTTCATGAAATTTACTTTGGTATAAAGAGCAAGATGGAGATTTTTCTTAGTTATTTTCCAAATGGTTCTTAGTTATGCCAGTTCCACTTATTGAATAATCTTTTCCTCACTGGTCTGAAGTGTAGCTTTTATGTTAAATTCTGGTATGTGGTTAGGTGTACATCCGAACTGTATACAATTTAATTAGAGACAATGTATATCTCCCTAAACACCAGTTCAGGAGATCCAGAATTAGATCGATGTTACTCTGGATCTGGATCTGGATCTTTTACCAGGTATAAATACCACAGTCACAAAAATCAGGTGGGCAAAGATGTACCTTCATTTCTCTACAACTGAATCTAGTTTAGCCCTTGAGCGTCATGCCAGCCAGAACCCTGGGTTCAGCCAATTCAAGGTATCTCTCTCTCTCTCCCGCAGGCCATCTAAGCTCTGAGTGTTGGGGTGACAACAGCTTCTCTTTCATCCTGGCTCTGGTGAAAGGAGTGAATTTTCTGAAAGCCATCTTCTTCATCTGTCTCCTGCTGGCATCTACAAGTAATAACTCCCTCTGCTTGATCCTTATTGTTGTGTACTGGCAGCTGTTTATGATTCTGCCATGGGTCTTTGTTTGCTCTGGGTCTCTGGGCTACTGCTTGCGAAGTAAGGCAGAAGTTTCTTGTGCTCTCAGGTCCTCCTAAAAACCCATCTGGGATTTCTCTTAGAAGTCCTGACTCCAGCACCATGGATTTGAACCTGGGATGTGCAGGATTACGGAGGCCCCTTTCTCAGGAATTCATATCAGTTACTCACATCTTGCTCTCTTTCCCCAGTATCTTCTTTCCTCCAAAGAGATTTTCTGCTGGTCTTGGGGGTGGGGCAATGGCTGCAGTGATAGGAGGAAAACAGCTTATTCATCACGGTGCACTCTCTCCAACTCTGTTGTTTACAGTACAAACTTTGACTATAGTATAAACTTTTTGTTCAGACCGTTGGATCCTGATATTCAAAGCCATGCTTTTGGAACCAAAACAATCTTTTGTCTCTCAAAAGCCCAATTCATACAAGTTAAAATATTTTGGCTTTTAATAAGATCATTTCTGTTATGAATTTTAAGAGCCTATTTTGGAACTCACGGACAAGAATTTGATTCTTTGTTCTCGTGGAATCATAAAGAGTAATGGGCACAAAGAACCCCTGGGGAACGATGCTTGAGTGGAGCCTTTGTTAATATCTCAGAAAGTTACCTGCAACACCGAATCCTTGATCCGGCATCAAGACTGCTGTCTGCATCCTTGTGATCACTCCAATGGTTACGGGATCTATTTCAGTTAATTGCCTTCTGATCCTCCCACTTCTCTGCTCTGCTCTTGTTTAGTCCCTATTGTTTTCTGAACTGGGGTTCTGCCAGGCTTCCCTCATCACCAGTCTTCCCAGGGAGAGGAGCCTCAGAATCTACTGTCTTTGGCTGGCCCATCATTTTGATTGCAGAGCAGTCTACTTTTCAAATATTTGCCTACTCTCTGTTCTGGGAGCCTTTACTGATAAAGTTCTCCATCTGCCTCCTGTTGTAGCTGCTGGATCTTCCCAGATTATCTCCTCATATCATCTAGCCCCTCTGTCTGACAGGAGGGCAGACAATGTGTTCTAGTGTAGGAGACAGGCATGTGGGATGGGTGGGTAGGGGCAGGAAATACTATGTGAAGAAGGCACCAAGGAGAAATACTGCAAGAAAGTCTATATGGGCAGAGGTGGATCACCAAGAACAAAACATCATAATGTTGCCCAGTTGAGCCCCGGTGTAGTGTGTGATTCCTTACGGACTATTACTTTGATGGAATCTGTAGTTAGTGACTCTTTTTCATGACATTACCATATTTCCTCCCATTACCTCTCCTACCCCTGAATATTCTTCAGGTCTAACCCAGTATTTAGTTGTCATTGGGATCTTCCTTCCCATCAATAAGTAGTCACTGTCACAAGTTTTTGTCGTTTTTTGATTTTGTGCCATGAATGGCTTGATCTTATTCTCTAGACCTGTGTAAATGAGACTTTTAAAAACTATTCTTCTCTGACCACTTGTTTTTATGCTTGTTTCCTTATTTGCCATTTCATAAAAGGCCTTTAACACAGAAGTTTTGATTTTGAAATAATAATTAGGAAAGAAAACGTGTCATGTGGGGGTGGGAGATTATAGGGAAATGGCACAGTCTTCTTCCTCAGACCAATGCGTGTTGCTAAATGATCAAGTTCAACAGGGCACACTTTCTCCGAAATAGTATTCTCTTTCCCAAATTCTGTCTCATGAGATCTAGTAGGAAAATTCTGTCTTTCTTGGTAAGTCTAGGATTTAATCTTTTCTCCTTTTTCTTTTTGGCTCAGCTGCTTCTTTGACTCAAAACAAACAAACATGGAGTATAGTCTTTAAGCTAGTGTATTCTTACATTGAAAGAACATGGAACTTGCTTGAGACCTGGGATCACTTCAAATGGCTTCATATTTTGCTGTTCCTAATTAAACTTCTGGAATGTTCCCAAAGGATGCCCTCCATATTTATCAACTTTTTCAGTAATCCAGGAACTTTTAGAATCTGATAAAGTAAAGGAATTAGGCAGGAGCTTCTCAGAGATGAGGAAGATGTATGTCTCTTTTATCTAGATAGTGTGCCTTTCCTAATCCCAAAACAGTTGATTTCTGACTTGGAGTAATAATGGTGGTCATTACTCATTGATGACTTTGATGGGAGGAAACAACAGCTTCTGAACTTCTGTTTCTGTCACCATAATAGATGAGGTACCCTGAAGAACCTCTCAATACAAAACACCTAGAAATGATGGATCAAATGTAACAGATAATCTTTAAAATATCAAACTCTCTAATAATACACTATATGTTAACTAATTAAAATTTAAATAAAAATAATTATCGAGCTCTCAAGAAAACAGGAGAAACTTCCAGACACCAAAAGTGGTGAGGTGATGCTAATTCTAGCCCCAGCCCTGCTTTGGGGACATTTGGTGATCTTAGACATCATGAGGTTTGGGTTTCTGACATGTGGGGACAAAAGGCAAGGCCTTGAGCCATGGTGGGGAGGTAGAAGTGAGGCTCTACATAATGCTAGGACTCCTAAAGATACCACCAGAAAAAAGATGTCCGGGCAAAGTGAAATAACAAGAAAACTTGTCTGCTTCCTCTGGGCTCTGGGTCAAAAAAAAAAAAAAATTCAGATGTGCCTATACATGGTTTTGAGATTTGAATCTGTATACCCTGAGTGGTCAAAATCCTGAGTTAAGATATAAAAATGAAGTGGTTCTTTTTGTTAGCTCCTCTGCCATTTGGTAGAACCTGAAAGTGAAAAAAACATTTCCTCTGGCAGCCATACAGGCTCACCAAGGTTCCCTGCCCCGCTCTCCCCCAAAACGCCCCATAAAGCTATTCTGGTCACCTCTCATCCTGAGGCAGCCCCATGAAGACTAGAATGTGGTGATTCCATGTTGTGGGTAGAGAGGAAAGGGAGAAGGAGTGCACATGGTCTTCTTATCTCCAACCTCAAATCTAGGGGCACCTCCATCCTCAAAAAGGGCCAGTTCCCAGGCTTCCCTTCTCTCAACAAAGAAATCTCTCAGGTCGTCAGAGAATCCAGGTTAGGGCAGAGTCCCAGTGTTCAGAATGGGGGTCAGCTACTATGATAGGTACTAGCATTGTCAAGTGACAGTTTGGTCTCCCCACTGTCCCCCTTTCCCTGCCTACCAGGGACAAAGCTTCCAGGATGGAGGGAACCTCTAAGAAATCCTGCCTGTTGCTCAGATGGAGATCTTCCTGTGGCAGGGTCCGAACCTCACTTTGCATCTCCAGTTCCAGATGGGATGGAAAAACACTAAATTCAAAAAAAATTGTAGATAGATAGATAGATATGTATACACATATATACACATAATCAAAATAACAGCATAAATCCTACAGATAAGCTTTACCAACATGAATTTATAAGCCATGAGGAAATAATCTACTAAGACTGAGAGTTAATAGAAATAGTAACAATGTGATGAGAGCTCCTCCCAAATCAGAAAATGAAAATATTGAGTACGGATATTTTATTTTAAATAATTAAAGCTATAAAATATGGACTAAACAATAAGAGAAAGGAATAAGATACTACTTAAAAATACCTAGAAGATTCAAAAAAGAAATGGAAGAGAAATTCTGGAAATGAAAATATGATCATTGAAATGAAAACCTGGTATATGCGATAAGCAGCTAGGAGATAACTCTAAAGAGCTTATGTATAACAGTACAAAGAGATGGGGAAAAAAATAGAAAAATTAAGACATATGGAAGATAACATTTGTAGGTCAAACATACATTTAGAAGGTGTTTCTTTCCATTCCTCAGTGTTTTACACAAAAGGCATGAAAACATGTTACAAAAAAACCCAAACCAAACCAAACCAAAATTGTACAAGAATGTTCATGGCAGCTTTACTTGGAATAGCCCAAGACTGGAAACAACTCAGATGTGTATCTGCTGGATAATGGATGAACAAAGTTTGGTATATTTATACAATAGAACTGTATTCAGTTCATTCCTGTAACAAGGAATGAACTACTGATATGCATAACCACATGGATGTATGTCAGAACATGTTGAGAGAAAAAAGCCAGACACAAAGGAACACATGCAGATATGATCCTATTTGTTTTAAGTTATAGAAAGACTAAGCTAATCTGTAGTGGTTGCTTCTGCAGAGAAGCATGAGGAAATTTCTGAAATGAGAGTAATATTCTATATCTTGTGTTGGGTGTTGATAACATGGGCTTATACAATTGTCAAAGCTCATGAACTCAACACTTACAATATGTACATTTTATTGCATGTAATTTATCTCAATAAAAAATTAACAACTTAAAGGTGAAAAAAGAGAAACCAGCTAGGATACATGTCTGGAAAATGTGAATTTTTTTCAAAAATTAATGTTAAAAGACAATTCAGTAGAGGAAGGGGCAAAAAAATATAAGCAGGATTTTCAAGGAAGAGAAAATCTGTCGGGACAATAAATACACAGAAAATGCATAATCTCAACAATAATTGGAAAAATAGAAATTAAAACAACACTTTCACTCCCATTAAGTATAAACAATATTTAAGCTTGAACCAATTTCAAAATGCCGGTAAGGATGTAAACAACAGGCATTCTCATATAGTGCAAGTAGGAATCTAGATGCAATCATTGTGAAGAATAATTCGGAAATACTTAGCAAAGATAAATTACAATCCATAAATTCCACTCTTGGGTATATCCTACATCATCAGTTCTTAAACATTTTGGTTCCAAGACCCTCAGAACTTTAAAAATTATTTAGGATGCTGAAGAGCTTTTATTTATATGAGTTATATCTACCAATATTTATTATATTAGAAAATAAAATTGAGAAATTAAAAACACATTTATTAAGTCATTTAAAAAGCAATATAAGCCCATTACAAGTTAACAGGAATAACATACTTTTATAAAATAATTATATTTTCCCCAAACAAAAATTTTAGTGAGAAAAGTGGCATTATTTTACATTTCTGCTATTTATGACTAGCTTAAGAGAAGATAGCTAGAGTCTGTTTTCACATTCAATATATTATGGTGTATTGTTTTGATTGAAGTATGTGAAAAATAGACTCATACAGATATGGACTCAAAGAAGGGAGTAGTATCTTAATAGTCTTTTTTCATCTTTCCTTGATAATATACCCAAAACTCAGTAAGTAGTAGTTTCTTTTTTTTTTTTTTTAAGATTTTATTTATTTATTTGACAGAGAGAGAGAGATCACAAGTAGGCAGAGAGTCAGGCAGAGAGAGGGGAAAGCAGGCTTTCCGCTGAGCAGAGAGCCCGATGCGGGCCTCAATCCCAGGACGCTGAGATCATGACCTGAGCCGAAAGCAGAGGCTTTAACCCACTGAGCCACCCAGGCGCCCAGTAGTTTCTTTTTTTTTTTAAAGATTTACTTATTTCAGAGAGAGAGCTAGAGACAGAGAGAGAGAGAGAAGGTGTGAGTGTGCAGGGAGGGTCAGAGGGGAAGGGAGAAGCAGACTCCTGCTGAGCAGGGAGCCCAGGATGGGGCCTGATCCCAGGATCATGACCTGAGCCAAAATCAAGAGTTGGAGGCTTACCCTACTGAGCCACCCAGGCACCCTAACAGATAGTAGTTTCTTAAAGGTTAGTTGAACTTGAATTTGAAATCATGTCAATGAACTTTTCATACTCTGTTAAATTAAAATATATGATTTTTTTTGGAAGATTTTATTTGTTTCAGAGAGGGAGTGCAAGCATGACCAGGGGGAGCGGCAGAGGGAGAAGTAGACTTCCGCTGAGCAGGAAGCCTGATGTGGAGCTTGATCCCAGGACCCTGGGAGCATGACCTGAGCTGAAGGCAAACACTTAACCAACTGAGACACCCAGGGGCCCCTAAAATCTATGATCTATTTTGCACTTTGATTGGATCTTTGTAGTCATGCATCATTTTGTAACATTCAGCAGTAGAAACAAATGGCATTGGGATAATTGGACAGCCACATGCAGAAGAATGAAACTGGACCATTTCTTTACACCATACACAAAAATAAACTCAAAATGGATGAAAGACCTAAATGTGAGACAGGAATCAATCAAAATCCTTGAGAAGAACACAGGCAGCAACTTGGCCACAGCAACTTCTTCCTGGACACATTGCCAAAGGCAAGGGAAGCAAGGGCAAAAATGAACTATTGGAACTTCATAAAGATAAAAAGCTTTTGCACAGCAAAAGAAACAGTCAACAAAATCAAAAGACGACTACAGAATGGGAGAGGATATTTGCAAATGACATATCAGATAAAGGGCTAGTATCCAAATTCTATAAAGAACTTACCAAACTCAACACCCAAAGAACAAATAACCCAGTCAAGAAATGGGCAAAAGACATGAACAGACATTTCTGCGAAGACGACATCCAAATGGCCAACAGACACATGAAAAATTGCTCAACATCACTCGGCATCAGGGAAATACAAATCAAAACCACAAAGAGATACTACCTCACACCAGTCAGAATGGCTAAAATTAACTCAGAAAACAACAGAGCTTGGTGAAAGGGGAACCCTCCTACACTGTTGGTGGGAATGCAAACTGGTGTAGTCACTCTGGAAAACAGTAGGGAAGTTCCTCAAAAAGTTGAAAGTAGACCTACCCTATGAACTAGCAATTGCACTACTGGGTGTTTATCCCAAAGACACAAATGTAGTGATCCGAAGAGGCACCTGCACCCCAATGTTTATAGCAGTCATGTCCACAATAGCCAAACTATGGAAAGAGTCCAGTTGTCCATCAACAGATGAATGGATAAAGAAGATGTCTCTCTCTCTCTCTCACACACACACACACACACACACTGGAATATTATGTAGCCATAAAAAATTGAAATCTTACCATTTGCAACAACGTGAATGGAACTAGAGGGTATTATGCTAAGTGAAATAAGTCAATCAGAGAAAGACAATTATACGACCTCACTGATAGGTAGAATTTGAGAAACAAAGCAGAGGATTGTAGAGGAAGAGAGGAAAAAATGAAACAAGAAGAAACCAAAGAGGGAGACAAACCATAAGAGACTCTTATTCTCAGGAAACAAACTGAGGGTTGCTGGAAGGGTGGGGGGGGCAGGGGTGGGAGTAGGCAGGGGGATGGGGTGGCTGGGTGATGGACATTGGGGAGGGTATGTGCTATGGTGGGTGTTGTGAATTGTGTAAAACTGATGAATCACAGACCTGTACCCTTGAAACAAATAATACATTATATGTTAATAATAAAAAAAAGAAAGAAAATATTGGTTTACTGAGTTCTACAGATTTTCTAACTGTTGATATGTTTAATTACATTAGACAATATCAGAAAATCACCACCATTTCATCAGATTTTTAAAATATTGAGAAGCTGTCAAGTTCACATTTGGATTCAAGTTTTCAAAAACTTGAATTTTTCCTTGAAATCTCATGTCACCAATTTTTTGAGAAAATATCTGCCAGATACCTGAGACTGAACAAATCGTAGTTTGTCGTTCTTCCGATAGTCGTTCTTCCAAATGAAAACGCTGTTCTGTGACAAAGTGGCAGTTTGTCTTACAACTCAAACAACTGTAGTGATTTCAGAACTACTATTGCACTTGGGTAGGCAACAGTACTTTGTGCTTACCTCCCATTTGACAGATGGAATACTAAGTAGATGAGTACATAAGAGTTGAATTTTAATAAAATTAATATTCTTAAGTGATTTATTAAAATCCCCAGTGTGCAGTGGTAAAGAATGCAAGGACCATGAGTACAGCTCGGTGCCATTGTCTTGATCTGTGTAAGGCACCAGCAGCTTTGCCTACTGTTGCTTTTATATCATCAGTACAACTGACAATACAATGAACACGGGAAACATGTCTTTGTGTTATTAGGAAAATGTTTTTGACCTCATGGATTGCCTGGAGCGGGGAAGGGGTCTGGGCCCATCATGGATCTTTGGGTCACAAAGAAATATTTGACTTTGCACACCAAGAACAAGTATTTTCCAATATTTTTGGTCATGGCAAAGACCAGAGATAGCCACCACCCAGAAACGAATACAGAAGTGGAATGGTATGCAAAGGAATAATGTACAACACTGCAAATCAGCTAGAGATATATCAAGATTGGTAAGTCTCACAAACATGAGACTTAAAAATAGAGCAAGTTTCATGCAATATGACATAATTTATGTAAAGTCTAAATACGTATAAAATAATACCATGTATTTCTTAGAAATGCATATATATGTACTAAACTTGTATAGAAATCCATTGGAGTGATAATAACCAAACTCAAGACAGTTGTTACCTGTAAGGTGGGAAGGAATTGCATTTAGGGAGGAGATACACAGAGGGCTTCCAAAGCATTTTCAGTGCTTTTTTTTTCTGGAGCTGAGTGGTAGTTGTAAGGGGTTTATTGGATTCTTCTTCTTCTTTTTTTTTCTTTTTTTGAAGATTTTATTTATTTATTTGACAGAGAGAGAGAGAGAGAGAGAGAGAGAGAGAGAGAGAGATTACAAGTAGGCAGAGAGGCAGGCAGAGAGAGAGAGGAGGAAGCAGGCTCCTCGCTGAGCAGAGAGCCCGATGCGGGCCTCGATCCCAGGACCCTGAGATCATGACCTGAGCCGAAGGCAGAGGCTTTAACCCACTGAGCCACCCAGGTGCCCCTATTGGATTATTCTTTATAGCTCTTTCTATTTTGAAGAATTTAATCATAAATACCAGGCTATCTACAATCGTATTCTTTCTTGCTGTGGAGTTAAGTGATCACATAGGAGAATTACAACAGAAACTTCAGCAAGGAGATATGACGTAAGGGGCAAATTTCACAGTAACGGTGTAATTCACTGTAACAGTACCTTCCCCCACAAAATAGTCAGCTCTGTGGGTTTGCTTGTTGTCTTGAGATAATGATTAGCCAAACTCATTATTTAGATAGTTTAAGATTACCTTCAAGACATCCATTCTTATCAACAGAAAGCGTCTCTTAACCTCTCTGTTTGGGTATAGGTGTAAGCCTAATGTGTCTGCTCCCACCGTGTTCCAGAACATCAGTTTAGTCTCTTGATGTTTTCAGCATTCTCAGCACACAGAGCTCTGTGTACATCTGCTATTTAAATTCCATCTTCAGGGGGCCCCCTGCCCTCTTGACCTTTGCTCTGTTACCGTCAGCTTAACCTCGGCAGCTCTGGACTTTCACCCACCACTGTCCCGTCCCCCCACAGCCTGTCCTCTCCTGTGGTTTGAAATTTAAAACAAACTGGCTGGGCTTAGTTAGTGGAGGCAGAGGACAAAATAAACAAAATTTTCATGATGACATTTTCATTTGGGGGAACAGCCTCACATTTCTCTCAGGAGCTTTTATTTAAAACAACAAAGACAAACCTTTACAACTCTTCGCTTTTTTGAAGCAGATATCCTAAATATGGAAATATTGTATTAATAAAAAATAGAGAATCCTCATTCCACTTGGATGGTCCTTGTGAAAGGTTGTTTGGAAGTTGTACAGTGTGTCCATTCCTCTTTTCAAAAATGTATTCCTGCTGTAATTATGGATTACAGATGCTGTCTGGGTTACATAGTTCTGAGCCCACATCCAAATTACTTTTATTTGTTCCATATACTAGTGTTGTGCTATTGGTTTTCACTGCAGAATGTTTTATAAGTGGCAACAATCAATTAACTAATATGCTTTTAAAAAAATCCTTTGTTATCCATTTTGTCTCCTGTAGACCATTTTGCCCTTTCTGTCACCCCTACCCCCTTGTTCACACTAGGCAGGAAGCATTCATTGACTCAGAAGAGGGAAGTTGAAAGGAGTTAGAGAGAAGTAACAGTGAATTGTCAGCTTTCGAATTTCAGAATAGATTTGTGAAACTCACAGTCAAGGTAATACTTTGAGAAAACAGGACTTTGTCTCAGAAGGAAAGATTTTGAGGTTAAAGATATTCATGACCCTGAAGAACCAGGATATGATCCTTGTTGCAAAAATAATACATTTGGGAGTACCTGAATAAGTGGAAAATGCTTTGAATTTACCGAATTTCCCTGAATTGACGAAGATTACATTTTTTTTGCCACCAAGTGAAATGAGGTCCAGGGCTCGAGACATAAATTAAGTTCAAATACAAAGAAATAAAGAAGGTTATGTTATTTACATGTTTAAATTCATAAGCTGGTACTTGTACCTTACACATCCTTATAAAACATGCTCTAAGTCCTTATCTGGAAGATATTGAGGTCATTTTTAAATTTTTTTTCTTTAAATTCAAGTCAGTTAACATAGAGTGCATAATTAGTTTCAGAGGTAGAATTTAGTGAGTCGTCAGTTGCATATAACACCCAGTGCTCGTTACATCAAGTGCCCTCCTTAATGTCCATCCCCCAGTTACCCCATCCCCCCCCACCTCCCCTCCAACAATCGTCTGTTTGTTCCCTATCATTAAGAGTCTCTTATGGTCTACCTCCCTCCCTGTTTCACCTTATTTTATGTTTCCTTCCCTTCCCCTATGTTCATCTGTTTTGTTTCTTAAATTCCACATATGAATGAAATCATGGTATTTGTCTTTCTCAGACTCACTTATTTTGCTTAGCATAATACCCTCTTGTTCCATCCTCATCATTGCAAATGGCAAGATTTCATTTTTTTTTGATGGCTAATATTCCATCACCTTTTTTATCCATTCACCTGTCAATGGACATCTGGGCTCTTTCCATAATTTGACTATTGTGGACATGACTGCTAATAAACATTGGGGTCAAGTGCCCCTTCAAATCATTATTTTTGTACCCTTTGGATAAATACCTAGAAGTGCAACTGTTGGATCATAGGGCAGCTCTATTTTTAACTTTTCAGGACCCTCCACACTGTTTTCCAGAGTGGCTGCACCAGTTTGCACTCCCACCAACAGTGTAGGAGTGTTCTTCTTTCTCCATCCGCATCCTCACCAACATCTGTTGTTACCTGAGTTGTTAATTTTAGCTGATCTGATGGGTGTGAGGTAGTATCTCTTATAGTTTTGATTTGTATTTCCCTGATGCTGAGTGATGTTGAGATTTTTTCATGTGTCTTTTAGCCATTTATATGTCTTCTTTGAAGAAATGTCTGTTCATGTCTTCTGCCTATTTCTTGATTGAATTTTTTATTACTTGGGTATTGAGTTTGATAAGTACTTTTTGGACTTTGAATACTAGCCCTTTATCTGACATGTCATCTGTGAATATCTTCTCCCATTCCATAGGGTGCCTTTAGCTTTGTTGATTGTTTCCTTTGCTGCTGCGCAAAAGCTTTTAATCTTGAAGTTCCAATAGTCCATTTCTGCTTTTGTTTCCCTTGCCCCTGGAGACGTCTCTAGCAAGAAGTTGCTGCAGAGGCCATTATTGATATATTACAGTGTTCTCTTTGTGAGGCCCTATGGGAAAAATTTCTTGGGTGTCAGAATTGGGAGTATTTTCTTCCTCTGGGTAACTGGTTTATATTTAGTCTGGGAAATTGTGACTCATGAATCTGCCTGAACATCTCTCTTAAATTTGCTTGCACGAAAGGACGGGGTCAGCTCTGAACCTTACCTGCTTTTTGCTAGTGAGTAGAACCTCATGGCATGCATGTTACCTGCTTACCTCGTTCTGGTGACTATTCTTCCTGTCTTATTTCCTTTTGTCCTATGCCTTTACTTACTTTCAATACGGTTGGACTTTCTGGAAAGCAGACTTTGAGACAGAATTTAAGGTGCAGAATGTTTCTTAAGGAGTCCCTTTAAAATCAACACCTATGGAAGGGAGTGAAGAGGAATCAAGATTGGGGAGGCGAAGAAGTTGAGCTTTGATACAGTCCCAATAATAGCCTCCGATGACCTCAAAGGGAGCTCTGAGGCTAGAATGGCCCCTCAAGGTTGTCCTAAACTGAGAATGAATAGCCACATCTTTATATTCCTCCAGCAACCATTCAATAGATGTCAAGTGCTCTGGGAAGAGTTGTGACATTGGCCATGCTGAGGCAATCCTTAAAGGGAATGACAGTGAAAGGGTGTTTACCAAAAGTACTCCTTGCAGCCAGAGAACCAAATTCTTCATTGGAGATGGGGTTGGTGATACATCAGTGCTATAGATGGAATATTTGTGTCCCCCAAATTTCACATGTTGAAACCCAGTCACCAAAGTGATGGTATTTGAAGGTGAGACCTTTGGAAGGTGATTAGGTCATAAGGGCAGAGCCTTCATGAATTGGATTAGTATCTTTATATAAGAGACCCCAGAGAGCTCCTTCATCCCTTCTGTCATGTAAGAACACAGCAAGAATACAGCCATCTGTGAACAAGGAAGCAGGCTTTTACCAGACACCAGATCTGCTGGCATCTTGAGTTTGGACTTCCTAGCCTCCAGGACCATGAGAAAGAAATTTCTGTTGTTTAGGAGCCACCCATTCTGGAGTAATTTGTTATAGCAGCCTGAATGCATTAAGATACTCACTTACTTTTTTAAATCTAGTATATATTTTAAAAGAATGATAGATAAATTTTGGAACTGGCCACAAAGAAAATAAGTAGATAAAAATGAGGGACCCTTGTTCTCATCCTCATTTATTGATGTTGTCTCTTAACTTTGATCCTGAACCTTTGCATATGCTATTTCCTAAGACTAGAATGCCCTTTCACTTCTTCCACTGAGAAAATACAAATGTGTAAAAGAAAAAAGTGGACCCCTTATTCAAGGCCCAGAATATCATCACCTCTTTGAGTGGAGGGTTTGATGATTCCATCTGGGAAGGGTCATATGCTTCCTACTCGGTCTCTGCTACGATCTCCACATCACAGTGCTGTGATGCTTTCTCTACTGACAAGGCTTCCCCTCAAACCTCACCCTCCTTGGTGTTTTCTTTATCATGAACAGTGCCGCCACCAACCCACTGGTGCCAGAATCCTGAGGATGAGTCCCCATCTGTCACCAAGTCCTGCAATATTTTTTTTTAAATATCTCTCTGGCCTTCCATTTCTCTCCATTTTTGGTGGCACCCCCTCCTTTCAGGCTCTCAGTGTATCTCTTGCCTATACTATCTTAATAGCCTCCTACCTTTTTCTCAGTTTCTTTTTTTTTTTAAAGATTTTATTTATTTCACAGAGGGAGAGAGATCACAAGGAGGCAGAGAGGCAGGCAGAGAGAGAGAGGGGGATGCAGGCTCCCCNCGGGCCTCGATCCCAGGACGCTGAGATCATGACCTGAGCCGAAAGCAGAGGCTTTAACCCACTGAGCCACCCAGGTGCCCTTTTTCTCAGTTTCTAGTCTTGCTTTCCCAACAATCCATTCTTGACACAGCAGCTAGAGTGCTCTTACAAAAATGAAAAAGATAAAGAGGATTAAGAGGTACAAACTTCCAGTTATGAAATCAGCAGACCACAGAGATGAAAATTACAGCATAGGGACTATAGTTAATAATACTGTAATAATTGCGATAGTTAATAATACTGTAATTGCATGGTGACAGATGGTTACTACATACACCATGGTGAACATTGAAGAATGTAAAGAATTATTGAANTCAGTTTCTATTCTTGCTTTCCCAACAATCCATTCTTGACACAGCAGCTAGAGTGCTCTTACAAAAATGAAAAAGATAAAGAGGATTAAGAGGTACAAACTTCCAGTTATGAAATCAGCAGACCACAGAGATGAAAATTACAGCATAGGGACTATAGTTAATAATACTGTAATAATTGCGATAGTTAATAATACTGTAATTGCATGGTGACAGATGGTTACTACATACACCATGGTGAACATTGAAGAATGTAAAGAATTATTGAAATCCCTATGTTATAAACCCAAAACGAATATAACATTGCATGTCAGTTATACTCCAGTAATAATGATAACGATAATAATAATATTACTGAATGCTGATCTAATTGTGTCACTCTCTTTTTAGCCTGTCAATAGCTCCCCCTCTGGGCCTGCATGACTTGTCCACCTCCCCAGCTTCCCTATCCTCATCAGTTTTCCTCTCCTTGCTGCTGTTTTCTGGACACAGTGGCCTGTTTTGATTTCTCTGATGGGCTGTGTACCTTTTCTTCCTGGGATCTTCTCTCGTTGTCTTCTTTCTTGTCTGCTTTTCCTCTACCTCTTTCACAGATTAGAACTCCTGTTCATCTTTCAGATATCAGGTCAGCTGTCCCTAACTTCCTGACTAGGTCCTGTGTCTCATTTCATGGATCTTTATCTCTTGTGCTTCTTTGTAGTACTGGTCACATGGCAATATCATAGTTGATTAAAAAAAGACTTTAGCATCTTTTTCTTCTACTAGAATATAAATTCCACCAAGTTTGGGATACCGGATCACCTCAGCATTCCTAATCCCTCGTCCAAGACATAGGAGGTACTTTATGTTTTGATTTACTTACTGGGTCAATATGTATTTATTTACTGAGTTTCTTAAAGGCATGAACAATTTATTAGTCATTAGCATGGACTAATAAACTGGCTTATGATGCCTGAGCATCATTATGAGGCCCTGATGCCTGAGCATAGTATCTGGCTTATGTTGGATGCTCTATTTCTTAAACGAATGCCTGAATCTTACTATTTGAAGGGTTGTTGGAGGTTAGGGAAGAGGGAACAGACATTTTGTGGGGCTGCCAGTGAAAGAAGTAGGACTTAAAGTTTAAAATTAGGGAAATGCAGATTTTTTTTTCCAAAAAACTAATACTAATAAAAATAACCTAATAGGAATCACATCCAAACACTTCTATTGAATGTGTTTGGGTTCTGGGATTATGGGTAATTATTAGTATATTTTGGTAGTCTTTTTGTGTTTTCTAAATTTTTCTACAATACTAAATTGTTTTCACATACAGTAAATAAGTAAATTCAACAACTAAATCAGACAAAATAGACATCTGACAAGGTAATGGCCTCTCTGTCCCTAGGAGTGTTTGAGCAGCCAGGAAAGAGACCTGCCAGTGAAGAGACCTCTCCATTGGGATGGAGGAGACTGGAGTTCACAAGCTCTAAGATTCTTCTAACTCCAATAGCCCATCACACTGTTCCCCCTCCCAAAGATTTTATTTATTTATTTATTTGAGAAAGAGAGAGACTGCAAGCAGGGGAAGGGCAGAAGGGGAGGGAAGAGGGAGAATCTCAAGCGGACTCCAAGCTGAGCATGGAAGCCTGACTTGGGGCTCAGTCTCAGGACTCTGAAAGCAAGAGTCACAGAGGCTTAACCAACTGAGCTCCTCAAACACCACAGCCCATGATACTATTACCTGAATGATAGATGCTGAGTCCCCTTTCTTAGAAGAACTTGGCCTATTGTGCTTGGCTGCCTTACATGTTTCCAGTATTTCCTTCCATTGGAATGTCATCGTGACAGGATTAGCTGCAGTGGAATTTGATTTGTATTCAACTGAGGCTGATATACAGCAGGAGTTAGTGATGCCAAGAGCATGAATATGAAGGTCAGGGGTGTTTGTGTGGAGAAGAGTTAGATATCTGCCTGAATTGTTGGAGTGAATCCTGATTAAAATGTTCTCAAATCAGCACTTGAATCACACATACCCTAAGTATTATATTTAATGGTCAATTTTTTAAAATAGACATTTCCAAACTGTGGTTTTGGTTAAATTAAAAAGATGGGTTCCATTCTCATTTGTGGGTTTATAGGCTAGTTTGGCAAACAGGACCGTTGTTTTTCTCTCTCAAGAGAAAGGGCATTGAGACCATTTCCTCCGTATTATGATAGTTCAGAATTAAAAGGGAACAGAATACTCCCAGAGGAAATCTGGTGTGTAGAAGTGAATCTCTGTCCAGAAAACAGTGGGACACACATAAAAGTCTTCTGATTACATGAGATCCCAGCCGAGACAGACAGAGAGAGGGAGAAATTTGAGATAATGAGATAATAAGATTAATCTCTATAATGCATGCATGAAAACCATTGTGTTATTGTCATCACACCAGTGTAAAGGAATATACGTGTGTAGATGTGTATCACGGTACACTATGGACATCACTGATGTGAGTGGCCTGGGGGTCAAAGAATAAAACAAGGCAAAGAGAAATTTGAAAGGGAAAAATTAGAAGTCACTGTTATTACTGCCCCCACTCCTTAGTTTCCAGTGAGAGCTTGAGGAGCACTGTTATTCCAATGAACAAATGAGTCTGTCACTTGTATGAGCACTTTCTATTTTTACATTATTTGACTTCTTTATAACACTTCCAGGTACTCAGTACCAAAGTGAATTCTAATTATTTTATTGACTGAAAGGAGAAATGCATTTTCTTTCTATTGGATGCAAGATTTTAAAAAGGTTTCCACAAAGCCATAAGGAACTATGTAAACACAGTGTGTCTGATTATCATCTTACAGAAAAATGCTCAAGAAAGTTTCAGGATTTCCAGCTCCCCCTCCCCATACCCCCAGAAAGTGTTTCTTTGAAGTAGACAAGTTCAGTATGTACTGGGTTGGGGGTATAGAATGAGAAGAATGCCCATATGGAAAGTGCTCTGCAAGGCTGGAGTCTCATGGTGGGACCCAGGCTCCCTAAGGCCTCTGGCAGAACTGGTCACCTGTTCTGCCAAGTACATGGCTATAGGGCCTTACATAACCTGGTAATAGAAAAACACACATGGGAAGGTAAAGACCTGTCTCATCAAAGCACATTGAATAGAACCCTCCTTGCCTGGGCAAGTACCTGAGAACAGCCAGCCCTGGGAATTAGTGTGCTCCCTTAAAAGTCCTACAGACGTCATCATTTCCGTCTGCTCTGCCCTGTGCCTCCCTCTGCTCTTCCCTGGTTCCCCAGCTTCCAACTTGGCTTGAGACCCTGCCTCCCTCATTTTGTCTCTTGTATGTTTGACCTTGAGGGCCTCTTCTGGGAATTCTTCTCCTACGTGGTCTGGAATTCCTCCTCAGACACCATCCTAATTTCACCTCCAGGCTGTCCAATTTGTGACAAGGGGTAAAAGACATACCAGTTCCCCCTACCCTCACTCCTGCCACCTTGGCCCATTCCCTATTAGCTTCCCTGCCAAAAAAGAATTTGCATAAAAGAGAACACAGAAAGGCAAGTACAAAGGCATCAGGAACATGGCTATGGCTTGTGTGTGGATATTAACCATCTTTATTTCCATTAAAAGAGAGTGTGTGATGGTTAATTTTATGTATCAACTTGACTGGCCTAAGAGATGCCCAGATAGCTGGTAAAATATTATTTCTGGGTCTGTCTCTGAGGATGTTTCCAGAAGAGATCAGCATTTTGAATCATTAGACTGAGTAAAGAGATTGAGCCTCACCAATGTGGGTAGGCATGGGGGCCTGAATGGAACAAAATGTCAAAGGAAGGGAGGATTCTCTCTCTCTTCTTGAGCTGGGATGTCCATCTTCTTCTGCCTTTGGACATCAGAACTCCTGGCTTTTGGTACTTCAGACTCTAGGACTAACACCAGTGCCTCCCTGGTTCCCAGGCCTTTCAACTTGGACTGAATTACACCATTGGGTTTTCCGGGTTCCCAGCTTACAGGTGGCAGATTGCGGATTTCTCACGCTCTGTAAATGTTTGAGACAATGCCTATAATAAATCTCCTCTTACATATCTATCTATATATCCTGTTGGTTCTATTTCTCTGGAGAACCCCGGTAATATAGAAGGTAGGCATTCACAGAAATGATTGATCATATACCTTTGAGAATGGATACATTGGGCACATTTTAACCATTTTAAAAGATTTAAAAATTTCTTACATATGCAATATGCTTTATTGTTCACAAAAACGTTCACATACAGTTTTGATTACTATGAAACAAATCCATGTATAACTCTTAAGTTAACACTTACTTTTGTTCATTTACTTACTTTTTTCCTCCCATACTTTCAGTTCTGAAACTGGGAGATGTCTTATAGTCAGTGGTGTTTGGCAGTTGTCATCCACCAGGAATGACTGTGACCAGGGCTCATTCAAACTTGGTCCCAGTTCTTCGTGTTGTTCCTTCAACTGAGTTACCTGTATGGTCAACACTATATGTGTTAATTGCTGGTTATTATGTCTTAAAAATTATAATATGATTTGACTTTGAGACAAAAAGTTACCATGTACACAGAGAATCAAAGAAAGAGTGGGATGAAATGTGACATTTGGGAACCAAAGAGCCATCACTGGAGGAATGACTGCAGGTCCATAGGTCTTGCAACACAGCCACTAAACATTTTACCTGATGAAGGAAGGTATCAACATGTAGAGAAGGCTGGGTTTCATTTTGTTGCTGAAATAGACACAAAAGAATGACCTACCACACATCACTCAAGGTTCCCAAAGTCAGGAGAAACTGCTCAAACTCTCAGAATAGATAAAAGACATTTGGAACTAAACCACCACTGATTAGACTATTATTAAGAGATGGCATCATAATTTCATTTGTAGGATTTTTTCCTCCCTTGGTGTTGTGTAAGCAATGGTGTGCCATCAAGTACCTATTCAATTAAAGGTTCTCTACTGGATGTTTTTACTTGACATTTAAGCCTCACACCAATTCTGCTCCATCGACATCATTATCCTCAACCTAGAGATGAGAGATGAGTCATTTACTCAGGTTGGTCATTTAGTTTTGGTAGAACTAGGACATGAATCCCTATGTGCCCATGACCAGAGCCTGTGCCACTTTAGCCTTCACTGCCTTGGTAGAAATCACCTTGATTTCCCAACTCTTCCATCTTTCACAAGCACCTCTGGGGGAGGAATTGTCCCAAGAGGCCTATAAACTGGAGCTATTCCGGAACAAGATGACATTTCGGGTTTTTTCTTGGTTTTTCATCTAAAAATTCAGATTTTGGGACTGGAAATCCTGGCTTGGGCTTTTAAGCCTTAGATTTAAAATCTTGACTAGGGTCCTCTGGCTTTGACTTCTCTGCAATGTACCACGAATTCCCCTCACATGTTCTCTTACCTCATCTTGCGATAGTTTCCAAAAGGCAATTTGTAAATGTAAATTTACTTTTAAATTTAAACATAAATCTCTCAAAGGCAGTTTTTCAACTGGGTACTCTTTATTTATGCCTGAGAATAAAGTTACAATAATAGGCCCAAAAGTGCCTACAGAAAATAGGTGAATTGGAGATAACCCATTAAATGTCTCTAAGCATCACCAGCCAAGGATTTTCCAGAAAACTCATGTTAGAGAAGCAATAAACATTTATTTTTACCAAACTCCAGGTTCTCAAGAAATAACCAGATGAGAGTCTCACATATAAACGTTTGTTTCCACAGCTATCTGAGAGGGGAAAAAAGAACCAAAATAAAATAAAAATGAAAACCACTTGAATTTCTGACCATGATCATAATTGTATTCATCCCAACATTGTTAAAGGTTTAAACATGTTTAGAAAAGTGGTTTCTTCTTAGATCAGGATCAGGAACTGCAGCCCTCTTGGGAAAGGCCAGTCTGTGGTAAGCTAGCTGGCAACAGGGGTGGAAGGGCCAGAAATACCAGTGGGAAACTGACGAGTCTGAGATTCTTGTCTGATTCTAAATCCAGGAGAATTTGCTTGCATTTGGAATTACTACTACCTCGTGGAATGAAACCAGAAAGATCATTATTCACACTTTATACATTTCTTTCTTTTTAGATTTGGTTTAAAGGCTCTGCGATTTGCATTCTAAGCTAGAGTTATCCAGTTAATTAAATCACAAGGTCTTTGTATCAAGTAACAAAATAATTCATTTCTTCCAAATTGAGCCAGTAGGGCCATTCTCTTCTTTCTTAGGACAAGTATTCAGTGAAAATAGAATCAGTATACAACTAGGTTGAGTTTTATTGTAATCTCTCTGCTATGAAAGGTTTGAGCATATTGTTGGCATTTAAATGATTAGTAACTAATGCAGTATAATTTAATATTCGATTTGTCTGTTACCAGTTTTTTCTAATTAACAGCTAGGTTTACTCAAGTGATTCTTAAGAATGGGCTGTTAGATTTCAAAATAATATTTAGAGACTCATTTACAACTGTACCTATTCCTGCCTTTTCCTGCCTGACTTCATAGGGGGAGATGTCTGTCTAGTCCAAGATGAATCACCAATCTATACTCTAAATGTATTCACTGAAATTGAATTTACAATTTGACTCACCTCTTAAACTGTTGTTTTGGAATTTTCTCTCAGTAAAATGCTACCATCATAAATCAAGTTTCCCAAGAAAGCACCCAGGGATCATCAGAGATACTTTCCTTCCCATTCCTATACCTAGGCTCCATCCATCCACCAGTGTCCAGTCTGTTTTACTACTTCAATATTTTTCCTGCATTTCCATTCCCCTCTATCTCACTCTGCTACTAGACCTCACCACCTCCAAGAACCTCTTAAACGATCTCCCTGATATAATTTTTATATCCCTACAATCCATTCTCTATACCACAATCAAAATTATTTCTCTAAATGCAAATCTTAAAACCTTTTAATATTGTTTCACCATCTTAAGAAAAAAGTTCAAGATCCTTAGTATAGAACCCAGCCCTTTATACAATGGCCCCGTAAGCCTCTCTGGCATCATTCTGCACTGTTCCTCAACAGTCTCCCTTATGTTCCAATCCTATATAAGGACTTGCTATTTTGCAAATGGACTGTGTTTTGTTCCCTTTTCCTCCTGTACTTTTGCAGCATGGTTCTCTCAACTGGCAGTCTTCTCATTTGCCCACAACCTTCTTACTTAGTTCTTTAGGACAAGTCCCTTTTCTAACATCTCTGAGAAACAGTGAGGGTACCCATGCTTTGAGTTCAAAGTCAATTACAGCGGTGCCTTCTCCTGCATTTCCACAGGCCCCTGGGCAAATCTCTATCAAAACGCTTGCCTCTTAACATTTCGATTTTTGTTGTACATGATTGTCTCCTCCACTACCCTCCACTCCCAACTCTTTGAGGGGAGAAGCTGGGTATTTTTGTATCTCCAGGCCAAACATGGTACCTGTTGCTTGCTAGCTGTTCCATACATTGCTGTGGCATGAATTTTAATCCTTTTCCATCACTTCTAGAAACTTTGCTCAAGCAAAGTTATTTTTCTTCTTTCTTTCTGTATGTTAGACTCTTCCCCCTTAAGTCCAATACATCTTTAAAACCACAAAACACTTTCTGTATCTTAGCTCGATTTTTTGAGAGTATTGTCCAATTATTGCTTTAAACTCCTAACTTCCTGTTAATTCTTGAACCCATTGAAATTTGACTTTTACTTCAACACTCCAGTGAAATTGTTCCTACCAATGACAAAAATTGCTTCCTAACTACAAAAGTCATTCTTTATCTTAAGTGATTACTCTAGAATTTTACATTGTTAGTCTCTCCCTTCTTCCTGAAACCTTATTTTTGGTGTTTGTGACGTTGTTTTTCCTGGTCTATAACATCTCTGAACACTGACTGGCCAATCCAGTGGCCCACTGCCTAACTATTGGGTGTCCCAAGGAAGCTCTTATTTGTTCTTTTGCCTTATTCTCCCTGAGTAACTTCAGCTAGTTCCACATCTTTAGTGACAATCTATGTATCCAGTGAGGCAAAATCTTGACTTTCAGAACTGTTTCCAACTTGTAATAACTTTTGTGATTCACAATACCCTCAAACTTTACATGTTAAAATTCAATTATTTCTCTCCTCAAACTTGGCCTCATATATTTCCTATCCTAGTGAGTTGGACGTAGAGTCAAGGTAATTAAGAATATTGACTAGTTAGATTTTTTCCCAGGTTTCTGTACTAGACTATATGGTCAATAAATTTTAAAGAAAAAAATGACCCTTTATATGTATACCAGATTATTGTTTGCATTAATTCTCTATTGCTATGGAACAAATTTTCACACATTAGCATCTTTAAACAGCATGTATTTATTATCTCAAAGTTCCTCTAGGTCAGAAGTCCAAGCACAGCTTAGCTGGGTCCTCTGTCTAGGGTTTCGTGAAGCTGCAATCAAGATGTTGGCTGGGGCTGGGATCCTCTTCCAAGCTCACTGGTTCTCGGCAAAATTCATTCCCTTGAAGGTGTAGAACTTGCGGCAGTTTGCTTATTCAAGGCCAGTGGAAGGGAGAGTCTCTGACTTGTTCACTCTTTTTAAAAAGGCTTATCTGATGAGGTCAGGCCCACCCAGGGCCATATCCTTTTGACTTAAGACCAGAAAAAAATCTCTTCACCTTTGCCATGTAATATAACATAATCATGGGAGAGACTGTTCTATTCTTTCTTCCATAGTCTATTAGTTAGAAACAAGTTAAAATTCCCACCACACTCAAGGGGAGGGTCATGGTGTAGACCAATGGGAATCATTCTGTAATTCTGCCTGCCACAGCTTAATTTTTTTTTAAATATGAGTGAAGGGAAAAGCCATTAAATGTAATTTTGAGATAGTAAGAGATTGAATATAAAGAAAAAAGGTGTAGCACTTTAACATCTCAAATTTTAATGGAAATGGCCCATATTTTGAAGATGGTGAAAATGGTTTTCTATGCCTGTCCTAGCTTACTTACTGTCTTGGGCAGGAGATATATCCAAGAACCTACACTTTAGATCATATTATAGGAACCCAAATGGAATAATCAGATAAGTTGTTCTGAAAGACAGACATTTAATTATATAACTCTCTTCACTTGAGGACCATTTTACCATGCATTAGCCTCATTTGCATTAGAAAGAAAACACACAGTTGTATGTCTGTAAGTAAGTTTTATGTTTTCCCGCAGGTCAATAGTTTTGACTTTTCCCAATAGGGCTTTTTTTTTCTTCTAATACTTTTTTGGCAGACTGTGGTTTTCATCAGAAGTTCTTAATCTTTTCTCAGGATAGGTATTTCAGGTGTTTTCTAAAGTTGTGTTCTTACAACATACAATGGCATATCTACGGAGGTTCCTAGATGCCTGACTCTCCCCTTTCTGCCCCATACCATCTGTAGCTCCTTTTCCTGTATGCGTCACACAGATGTTCTGGAGTTAATGCAGGCGCCATTAGAATATGAAATGCGTAAGAATCCTGCCACTTTTAGGTCTGCTTCTTAGTGAAAATAGTTCCACTGGTACTTAGAAAAACACAATGTGACTTGGTGAATTTATCTCTTTTTCTTGACATTGGCAATGATAATGCAATACCCATTGTATACAATCAGTGTGAGGTCGGCTTGCAAATCCCTACAGATATGTGGTTACTTCTCTACTTTCCCTCTCTTTTGCTTGGGCAACTGCCACATTGATGCACTGGAGCCACTCTTCTGCATTCTTCTCATCCTTGGCCTTGAAAACATAGGTTTTATTGTCTGTGAAGATTTCAAAAGCTCGAGGGAGGGAGCGGTCCCTGCGTTTCCTGGCCACAACTTTCACACTCTGTACTTTGCTGAGTTCTATTGGGGAGTCATCAGGATCATCTTTCTGAAATGCATATGGAAGGAGAGAACATGAGCTGGCTCCCAGAGTATGAAAAGATCTCTGGCAACTGGAGAATTTTCCAAGATCAGAATCCTTTCACTGCATATGGTTCATAACCTTTGTTATTTTGAAAGCTAAGGCATCAGTGAGTCATTCATTAGAGCAATGGAGGGAGTGAGCAATTGGCCCTATGTTACAGCATATAAAGTTGGCACAAGATGGCCAATTTATAAGAAATTATTATTCGGTGGGATTTGGGAAAATGTTTAATTCATATTTCTTTGATTTTATGTCATGTTCGATTGATATCAACACTGTATCAACAGAGAAAAATGCAATAGTACAATTGGAGTACTATTAACTCACAATCTGAAATAATTTGGGAAGTATGAAATTGAATTTTCCTTTGTGTTAACTCTGAGAAAGGTGTATTAATTGAATAAATGGGGTCCTAATGTTTAAGCAGATCAAACTGTTTTGAAACACACTGGAGCTCTAGAAGTATGATTTGTCTACAAACATTAAGTGAAAGAATACTTAATGACTTACATTTTCTGGCATCAAAACAGAAGCTTACGAATCACAACTACAACACAAGAGTCATCCCAATGGGCTAGTGTGAATAATTTCAAAAGGTCAAATACTTCTTCACAGCAATATCTTTACTATCCCTGAATATATGTGTCTACTGGAGAATGTGCCTGTGCTTGATCTTGCCAATTCTCCTTTCCCATCTCCCCTATACAACTCACCCTTCTTCCATTCTGCAGTAGAAAGGCACCCTTCTCACTCATCCCAAAGTTACCATGGTGTACATTCAACTTGGAAAAATCTCAGGAGGATCAAACAAATGAAAAAAAAAGCTTCAAAATACTGATGGTAGGGAAGTGTCCTTCAAATAAAGCAACACAATCACTCCCCAGCTATTTCATCCAGAGATGCATTTCCAATAGCATTTCACTTTCTAATGTTTAGTAACTATTTATTGTATTTGGTGTTGTACTTATGACTATAAATTAAAATAAATTAAAATTATACTTAATTTTAAATATATTAATAAAAAATCTTAACATTTAGAGGCTGATAGTCACAAAATATTAAAATAATTAAACTTCAATTTATATACATAGTTTTATTGTAGTGAAAAATGATGGAGTGATCTGGATAAAATGTTGTGGGTTAGGTAGAAAACAATATGATTTCAAAGAAAAATGTACCATGTAAACATTGCGATGGGTATTAAGGAGGCTAGGTGTTGTGATGAGCACTGGGTGTTACACTCAACCAACGAATCGTTGAACACTACATGAAAAACTAATGATGTACTATATGCTGGCTAACTGAACATAATAAAAAAGTAAAGATGAACTAATTTATGTATTTTTTTAATGGATGGTGTTAGGTGTCATTTGCTACAGTATCTTATTCCAATGATTATACTTAAAGGAGAGCTGTGAACTTTTTATTTTAAAGTGATAATATTTCCAGTTCAACAGAAATTACAGTTTGTGTGACTGTTTAAACTTATGATAAACTTAAAATGCTGCAAGGTATTACACAGATTTTCAAAATTCTTTTAGGAAATAGAATAAAGTTCAAAGATGCCTGCACTAGATAATACTTTGCTAGCTTAATTTGGTTTATGGCAAATATCTGACAGCAATAAGGTTTTATTTCTTTGAATTAGTCTATAGAATAGAAATTGATACATGGAGGTACTGATCAAGAAAACAAAAAGTTATCATAGTTCTCTAAAGAGGGACAATGAATTACTCAAGAGAAATGGACAGGAAGTCAAAGGGCACACTGCCTAGCTGGTTGGTGGAGATCAAGACCTTAAGAATGCAGAAGTAAAAAATAACACTATTGTCTTTCAGTCCTTATTAAAAATGCACATTTTTCTCATTTACAAGAAAGGTCCCTTATGATGGGGCTGAAGTTTCAGCTGGACTGGTGACCTCTGCTAGGTTACTGGGTCCCTGGGGATGAGAGGGAATTTGCTGTGGTCCTTATAATACATTATATTATTTCTCAATATTTGAGCCATATGTTCCATCAGATTTCTGAAATGTCAAACCAGTATTTCCCTATAAAGATGTCAAACAAGTTAGCCAATTATAAAATAGCTTATTCTCTAAGCTTTATTAAAAAGCTCTGAATCAAGAAGTTTAAAGGTCATTCATTATTTGAGTTCAGGAAAAATATTCTTATGGACTAACTCTGCTCTGTCTCAAGGGATAGGAGAAATCACTGCATCTTAACTTCTATTTCTGATTTCTTTAATAAAAATGGGAAATTCAGATGGTCATTTTAAACACTTTAAAAATACTGCAGTGTGGAGTTATGGTAAGAAAATTTCTTTAAACCTCCAATAACTGTCTGAATTGAGCATACCATTATATTTCCCTTTCAAAAAGATCTTCAGCCACAGAAAAGCCCATCTGTATATTTAATAATACACAAAGAGGAAGAAAGTAGCATGAGCTTAAGGGTTTTTTTTCCATTCAAAAAGTTAACATGAAGTTTTATTGATTAAAAAAAGTGTTCATCAAAATTTGTCATAATTCAGATATACCATACTCTATTCCTGTTGAGTAAAAAGTTCAAATAAATTTTATAATGAGCACTCTAAAGACATTGTGCATATGTTCTCAGTGAATTGTAATTTTTAAATAATTTGAGATCTTTCTTAATTAATTCAAACGCAGTTTGGTTTGCCGCTGGCTCTGTATTTTAAGTGTTCATGAGAAGCAGGATAGTACATTCACCTAACAGCAAGCTTTGATGTCACACTGCCTTGTACCTAACTCCAGTTTTAACCCTTTTTACCTTACTGGCTCTGTCTTTGGTCAAGTGAGTCAGAGTCTCCGTCTCTCTGTCTTCGTCTCTGTCTCTCTCTCACAAAGGGAAGGGAGTGAGGCAGGGTCTGATGTTACATGATGTAAAAGTACCATATAGTAGAACCAGTTGGAGATACAGTAGTTAAAATTAAGTGGGCTTTTTTCTCAGAGCCTTTAGCTCCTTTGTATTTGCCAGATATCTTTGATTAGGACCAAGGCCAACTCCTGGTAATGACTGACAGACCCTGGGTCCCAAAGGTCACAAGTGGGGCATGATGGGTGTAAAGGCATCAGCAGGGTGTTGTATGTGTTCTGTGGCCATCTTTGCACAGGAGTGGATGACCACGTGTACATATGCACATGTTTTCTCCACCACTCTGATTCTAGGGCTCACATAATACCTGTGAGAGTGGGACAAGATAGACATCCAAAGGCCAGGGTCTTGCCCTTCCTGGCTTGCCTGGCAGAGAGATAAAGACTGAAAGTGCCTCCACTGCCCCCTCAAGTCAGGTTCCACAAGGCTTTCTTGGGTGTCAGACCTAACTTGGTGCCTATGCATCCTGGGAAAGACACAGGTTCTCAGGGCCTGTCCACTGTGCAGAGGGCCACTGGTATCACCCAGCCCAGAGGAATATGCTTCCATCCACCAGCAAGGAGGAAAGGAGGGAAGGAAGGAGGGAGAGAAAGGCACCCCAGATTTACCCATCTGTGACATGGCAGCAACAATAGTTGGTGACCTCAAAGGACTGTTTTGAGGATTCTTTAAGGCAATCCAGGGTGGCATGTGATAAGCTAGTATTATTATATTCAAAATATCTAAGAAGCAGGTCCACATTTCTTTCTCCCCGATCCTGAATGAATAGAATTTAACGATAAATAAAACTGACTTGAAAAACAGAGAATAACGCTGCATTGCTACCTGGAATAAAATGCTATTTCAGAAGTTTCCCACTGAAAATTCAGAGTATAGCTATTTACTGAGCATCCTAGTTCAGTTTGAAAATTATATTAAAAGAATATTTATTAATTCTTTTTAGAATCCTATTATATTAAGTATCAAATGACTGAAAGATAATAATAGTTTTCTCTAACCAGAACTGAATTTAGTTGATTACAAAAAGTACTTATAATAAATTAGCCTTTGTTTCTTTCTCCCAGCCTGCTGTCCCTCTTCCCTGTGTCCCTGTCTCCAAATATAACCTTTAGGTATGAAGGAAGTCAGAGTCAATATCATAAGCTATTAATTGATGTAGGTGATCCATAAGGAAACAAAAGGCACACTGTCCAAGTCAAGCTCACTGGGTAGTCCTTTGGCAGATCGTCTTCTAAAGTGAAGCCAACTTTTAAAAAGACCTCCTGTAATAAACTGAAAAGAGACAGTGAACCAACTAACATAGGACTGAATAGAATATACAGTCCAAGGGACATATGCAAAAAAATTGACACTGTGAAATTATAAATGGAAAAGGATAAATTACTGGCGTATTAACTCAGGACAAAATGCCTAACTGGTTGGTGGAGATCAAGACCTTAAAAATACAAGTGTAAAAGACCAGGGGGAACTTACAGACTTTCCTTTTTGAAACAGAAGTTGATTTCCAGCCAGCGTAAAATAACGAGTTTTCCACCTTTTGATGAACTTCCATCTGACTTGCTTCTCTTTAAGTTTTCCTTCTATGAGAGGCTGGCCATCTTGATTTACAACTGTTGAAGGTAAGAGAATGATCAAACCATTTACTTCCCATTATTTATTTGGCAAGTGATCAAAAATCAGAATTGTACAACGAACCAGAACCCAGTAAGCATATTTGGAAAGCATGTTAATAAATTATGAATTTGGTTAACCTTTCCCTTTTTGTCCCTAAAGGAATGCACAATTTAGATATGACAATGGGAACCTGTTGAAAGCCCTCATTAAGATTTTCAAAAGGAACATGTTCACAAAAAGAGCATCTGGTTAGCAGTTTTTACGGCATATCCAGATATCCAGCTTTCTGTGCTTAACTCTTTTGTTTCATGATATTCTGCTCAAATGAACCGCTTAGAAGTACAGCTTTAGAACTGATCACAAGCCAAGTATATTTAGCTATTGGGTAGCAAAAACCAAGGCAGTGTCTGCAAAGATGTGTTTTTCCTGAAGACACAACGTTGCAAAGGCAAATGCAACTCTTTTGAACATGATATTTCCACTCTGGAACACACACACACCCTCTCTGTTCTGCATATGCCCATCTTTGCCCAATCAACAACTAATCATTCCATGAGTCAATTCAATTCATGAGTCAATTCAAATGTTGCTTCTTTGGGGGGATCTTGCCCGAACTCAGGCCAGAGTGGATTCACCTGCCATATATTCTCACAGCCTGTTTCTTTTATATCAAGCATCATTGGTAGACCGTTCTTGGTGTTTATCTGAATCATGTCTGTCTTTCCCATTGAACTGAATGCTCCATGAGGGCCTTTGCTTTGTTCACCAATGTATCATCAGGCAACTAGTATGGTACCTGGCAAATACAGGGAGTCTGTAAGTATTTTTTGAGTGAAAAGGTTAATTTTACAGTGAAGTAGAGTGTGTATGATTGCACATAATCATAGAATTAGAAGATCTGTTACAAATGTCAAAAGTCAGGAGTCATGATGTTGAACTGAAGAAGTTCATTCATTTTGTGACTACATAAGATTCGCTCTCCAAATTTATAGGTAAGCATCTGATTTCTGGGGATTATGATAATATTTACTTACACATATTATGTTCAATTTTCATAGCACTTTGAAAGTAATGAAATGTGTTCCATCATTTGGAAATTTAGACACTGCCTGTTTGACCACATAAACACAACCTATTCTTCCTATCCTACCATTTCTCTTTTCTAATATAGGTCAAATAACTACTTTAGACAAGGAGGATTTGTCTACCTTGACAGCATTTTCAGGATAAGAATGATGAAATTATGATATGTATAGATTTCATAAAGTTCTACTAAGGTTAGTTTGACATTTTCCCACCCTGTTTGATGACTATTCAATTGAATGTTCTATTGTCAATCCCAAGTTAAAGCTAAAAATGAAAAATACTATCAAATATATTATTAGATAGGGACAGGACTATGATGAAAATGAAGTAGGGAGTGACCTGGGGGTTGGTGCACACTCACGTAGGTGAGAAGTATCTCCTATCTTTGGAGAAACTTCATGGCAGCCAGTATGGTGCACAGCAGAGCATAGGGAAACCAGGAACTCAAGAAGTATTGACTATCAATTTCAAGAAAATGATTTCAGGAGAGCCTGGGTGTCTCCTTCGGTTAAATGTCTACCTTCAGCTCAGGTCATGATCCCAGAATCCCAGGATCAAGTCCTACATCGGGATCCCTACTCAGTGGGAAGTCTGCTTCTCCCTCTGCCCTTCAGCCTGCTTGTGCTCTCTCTCTCTTCTCTCTCTCTCTCTCTCTTAAATAAATAAATAAAATCTTAAAAAAAAAAGAAAATGATTTCAGTGCTCTGCTTTGCTTTACTTAGGAATAATCTGATTTAGAGTATTAAAGACGGATTGCTCTTTGCAAATTTAATTGTCCCATAAACATGGTGCTTGTTTCCTTTGTGCAGTCTCTACACTCTGCAGTAACCTTGGATAAAGCACTTAGGACAGATGCACTGTCTTTCCTGTGCGGTATGTCCTAGAGAGCCAGATCAGCCTCACAGTGTTGGCCTGGACCATGGGTTCAGTGTTTACTAACAGTGTGCTCTTGAGTCACAAAGAGGGCAGCAATCTGTCTGAGAGGAGGAACAGAAGGTCCAAAGGGAGATTTAAGATAAAAAGAAAACAAACTCTAAACAAACAGACAATGAAAGACCCAGGCCAAGACTTACATTAAAATCTTTCCTAAAACATCCATTTTCTATGCTTTCAAAAATGAGAAAAAATTGCTAACCTAATTATGATGGTCAAGGATTTTTTTTAATAAGAATTCTGAAGAATTAGATTTGAGTCCTTTCAACTACAGTTTTCTGATCAGCAAGATCCCACCTGCTTTACAAAGATGATGAGATCAAAAGTCAAAATTAAGAAACTTATGTGAATACACTAGGTAAGTAAGCACTATGGCTCCCTCCATCCTCTGCTTTTATTAGACTTTACTTCATAGTTTGTAATCACATTGCTTTCTCACCTTGGTTTTAATGGTAAGATGATTTAATGTAATGACTTCATAACAGTACATTTTTCTAGTCTCAGTCTTCTATAGTTACTCAAAGAAGCATTTGAAATACTCATGATATCTGAGCTGATTAGAAATCATGGTTGGTTTTGGTAATAATTAAGCCTATGGATCCTTTTGGATCTGACATAGAGAATTAGCTTCAAGTATTTCTCCTCAAGGCAGATTCAAATGTTGCACTTGGGTGCCTGGGTGGCTCAGTTGATTAAGCATCCGACTTGATTTCAGGTCAGGTCAAGATCTCAGGGTCATGAGATCCAGCCCCACATTGGGCTCCTTGCACTGAGTGTGGAGCCTGCCTAAGATTCAATCTCTCCCTTTCCCTCCACCCCTCCCCCACTTGCCCACATATTCTCTTGCTTGCTCTCTCTAAAAAAAAAAAGACTTTACAAATGTTGCACTTGAAGAGTGTGTGACAAAAGTTTGCAAGGAGCACTTGGCAAAATAGTTGAAGGAATTGCTTGAGACACAGAGTGGATAGGATATCACACCCACAGAGCTACATAATGACCACATGACCATAATGACCATTAACAGACTCAAGACAAAATGATAGGCTTACTGGAGCACAAAATGATGAAGGACTGTCGAGAAATGTTGCTAAGCAGAGGCTTTTCACTGTATATATAGCCCAGGCAAAATTACTCCAGGGAAAAGGTCCATATGAAGGATTGTAGGAAGGAAATGTTAGCAGAACTTTAAATTAGCTGCGTGTGAGGGCCCAATTTAGGCATCAGAGTCAGCTTCAGACAATTTTGTAGAAACCAGGCTATTTGTAGCCTTAGGATTAATTTAAAAAGTTTCAAGAGACAAAAAACAAAGAGACTTAAAATTTTTTCACTTACTAACCCATGTCTTAATTTTTTTTGCAATGATATCAAACATATGCATGAGAGGCCATGTGTCATTTTAATAGGTCTATTGCCCATATCATGTCCTCGTAAACAATAATTCTCATGATAACACTATCTTCATGATCAAAACAGGGAACTAATTCTTTCTAGGGATGATCACATTCTATTTCAAAAATAACACATGGAATGAGACTGAGAGAATGATCATGTGTCTGAAACTATCATGTTAGCACGTAACACATGCAGGATAAAGAAATATTTTCTCACTTACCAATTAAATGCATTAGTTCATTTAAAGTGCAACATTTTGGCCAAGACATTCTCTACCAACCTGAATCTGTTCTTCTCTTCAATTGTCAGTTGGCTGAAAAGCTATGGAATATTAAATTGAATTCTCGAGTAATCAGAGCCCAAACTGTTATTGTATTTACCAACTTAAAAGTCTGAGTGTCAATACAGATGCATATACATTACTTGTATTTCTTTTGTGCCCCAAAAGTTGAAGATATTTAGTTGCTAAAAAATGAATTGAAGGTATTAATCTTACTCAGCATGAAGTTGGTATATAAGAGTGAAGTAATACCAGACAGAGACCTTAAGACCATGGCAAGAAGAGCAAAGCAATAAAGAATAGTCCTCCGTTCATCTTTCAACCATCCAGCCAACCCCCTGCACTTTTGAGGACAGATAAGCTGTAAGGCACTATGTTTAGATCTGAGGGAGTTACCATGCCTGGTTCAGAGAGCTTGGATTTATCATCTTGTAGGTGAGGTAAAGCATTTTACAAATTATACAGCTCAATGTGGAGTTTGGCAAGTGCCACCAAAGAAGGAAAAGCCAAGCACCATGACACTCAAAGAAAGGAAATTCTATTTCTGGCTGGGAGGAGGTGACATGGTAGCTGGGCCTGTGCTAGGGAAGGAAAAGAGGTATTTAGGGCAGAAAAAGGCAGAAGTACGAGGGATATGCAAGGGAGAGCACATGAAAAGAAAAGAACTTAAAGAATCTGGAGGGATTCCATGAACTCAGAAGAAACAGAGCAGTTGCTCTGGGACAAAGCCATGGATGGCTGAGGGTGTGAAGGCAATGCAAGATTTTCTAGGTGTAAGATCCAGGAAAGAGATTGGATAAAAACTATCATGGTGAAGTCATATTGGACTTTAATTGAAGGTCTTTTTGAAGACTCATTAGAATGGACTTTGCTTTTCTTAAGGACTAAGCAGGAACCTAGAGCCTGTGAAGGTCCAGCCAGTGCAGGCATGAAGCCCCTGTGGGCCCCAGATGGGATCAGTTATGTATCACAGAGAGTCTCAGCAGGAAACAGAGGACACCTCAAGCTGGGTAACTGAGGGGAGTTAATAAAGGGACTATTTACACAGATGTGAGCAATGTGTAGGAAAAGCACCATAGTACTCTGGGGTCAGGAAGCGTGGAAAGGCATAACATGCCTCTGCATGAAGAAGAGAGGGGAGAGAACAGTTAGGACTCAGAGGGAAACCTGTATAGAGAACACAGACTGACAGGAGCTGTGGCCTGAGCATAGGACACAGTCAACCTGCAGCGAGCAAGCAGAGGGGAAGCTGGGAATAGATAACCCAACCTCCCTCTGCTCCCTCCCTCTGATCATCAGCCTTTGTTGCTAGTGGTCAACTGTAACTGAAAGCCAGAGGTAAGGGAGACTGGAACACCCTGGAGAGGCACCTCTTCTTAACTGGGCAGAGGAAGCAGGAAAGCTTTCTAGAGTAAATGTGCTGAGATGAATTCTGAAGAACAAATAACAGTGAGGACGGTGAAGGGAGAAGAGGTATACTGAAGAAACAAAAACAGAAACAGAAAACATAGGCAAAAGGCCAAGGCTTAGAGAGGGGTCATGAAATGCCTTCTAGAAACTAACTCATTCTATGTGATGGGAGTCTGGTGGGACTTGGAGGGCCAGAGTTGGTGTGAAAGTTAAGGAAGTATCAGTCCTAAAGATCCTTGGACATTGTGCAGAGTGGAGTCTAAGGCTTTGTAATGGAATATAATGAAGAATAATAATTTCTGCAGTCACACAATCCCTTTTTATCTCAAGGGTACTAGAGTTCAATGATTCAAGGTCTTCACCTTGTTTTAAGGTTTCTTGCAATTCTGAATATGTCTTTAGCCATTTATAATGTATTTAAACACAGTGTTCTGAATACCATGTTTACTAACCACTATAATAGGTCATGCAGGGCTACACAAAAACTTTCTCTGGTATAAGCCTATAGTTTATGGGGTTAAGGGCAGTGATTCTGGAGCCAGACCTTAGCAGAAGTCCAGAATCTGCTACTTAACAACTGACTGGTCTAATGAAAGTTACTTCACTGAGCTTCAGTTTTATCTAACTCTCTAGAGGTGTCATGCTTAACAACAGGACCACCACGAATGGCTGTGTAGGTTATTCACGGCACAGGAGCAGGCAGCCAAGGTGGTGAAGTAGAGGCTGAAATTCAGCTTGTATTTTGATACACCCCCAAGTGGATTTCATCTACTAGAAATAAAGACACACAAAAGTGCCATTAAGGTTAACAATGGCCTTGCTTAACCAAATGCCTGGTGTATTGTAAGGGATTGATAAATAATAGCTACTATCATCATGATCATGATATCATCATCATCATCAACATAAAATGATCATCATCGTCATCCTTTTATTGTGATGATGAACATTTGGTTTTTACAAATACCATAACCTAATGGCTCTGGGATAAAATCTGCCTTCCTCTCTCAAATCAAGAATATAGTGAAATCTACCTGAAGGTGTGAGGAATAATGAGAAAATTCAGGGTGAGACAGGGAACACTTTTAAGATTCAAGGATTTCAGGCTTTGAAGTTAAGGTTTGACAGAAATTCAAAGAGTCCCAAAAGGGAGTCCTGTTTTGTGTTACTAATGCATTTATTCACCAAGACTGCCATTTTCAAGCCAATCCAGTACAGATTAGGCTGCATTGGGAATGTTTTCCACATCACCCATGGTTGCTTCCTTTTCTTTCAAACTTCCTGCTTATTCTTATGACAGTAGAGGGTAACCTCTGTATAACTACTATTCACATTGCATAACGACTTCCATCCAGATTTAGAAATTCCTTATACTGTGTGCTTTTTTTGGTTTCTGTAACTTTTATTTTGAAAGCATTGCACTGTACATGAAAAAAATCCATAATTGAGACTGTCATGAATTTCGTTTGTGATATTTGCATTCTTAGATAGTCTTTCCTGATTGTTAAAGATAAATACCTTCAAAAGGAGGCATATTCTGGAAGAAAAAAATAAAAATCTCAAATACTTAGCTTTTAAATAAGAACTGAGAAAAATATTTTTTTTTCAATTTTCCTTGAAATTACTGCTTCTGGGAATTAAAACTCCTATACAGTCTGTGGGGAATTTCTTTGTATGCATTGAGAGTCTCAGATTTACTTGAATTCCCTTCCATGGCTTCACTGATCTTTTTGTATGCATGCCAGTTCTAATAACACCAATCCTAATTAAAGAGGAAATGTTGAAAGAGGGATAGAAGCATTAAATGAGGAGGTAGAAGCCACATTTAGTAAACCAAGTGTCTGTGGTTTTAGAAATCACTAAGGATCATAATGAATGGCATGTTTCTAATGAATATCTAGGCAGTGTTTTAGGGTGTCATATTTCTTTATCAGTAGTGAATGAATGAGAAGGCATAACCCAACACAGATTTTGAAACATCCTGAAAGATGCTGTGGGGTCCAGAATATGACAGACAAACTCAATTTGACAGCAGCCCTTTGAGAAGGACACTTTCACATGTAAATGAATGGCTTCATCAATAATTTGATACCCAGCAAAACATAGTATGCTAAAACAAACAAATACAGGGCACCTGGGCGGCTCAGTTGGTTGAGTGTCTGCCTTTGGCTCAGGTAGTGATCCTGGAATCCTGGGATAGAACCCCACATTGAACCCCATATTGGGCTCCCTGCTCAGTAGGAAGTCTGCTTCTCTCTTCTTCTGCCTCTCACCCCACTTGCGCTCTGTCTCTCTCTCAAATAATTAAATAAAATCTTAAAAAAATAAATCAAACAAAACAAAAAACAGTATGCTTTTTAGGCTTCTCTGTCAGTAACTGAACTATATCTAAAGAAATCTCACAACTACTCTCTTAGAATCTTGTAGAAAAATGTTTTCCAGACTGTGTTCTGAAGTCCACCTACACTTCAGTTACTTGCTGGTTTGTTAAAATGCACATTCCCAGGTGCTGCCCAAACCTACTGAATTATAATTTTGGGGTGGGGTGAGGGGCCTTATATTTTTAACAAGATCCCTAGGTGATTCTCATGTAGCTCAAGAACTTCTAGGAAATGAAAGCAGCCTCATAGTAGATGACAGAAATAGGTCACATAATACACAAACTAGTTAAACTGCAAAACCAATATTGGGAAGAAAATTGTTATGACCTTTCCATGAAATTAAAAAAACAGGATAGCAGTATAAGATAGTATGCATGTCCTTGGATTAAATCAATAGAGTTTGAAAGAAAATGCTCAGAATCAATATTCATGGAATTTGGCTTATTTATTGTATCATCAGTGAAACAAAAATTCTAAAGCCACTTGCTAAGAAGGTAATCTGTTCAGTAGTTTTGTGCAGCAAGGATAATCACCTTTATGCCTTTATGGGCAGCTATCAATGAAGGCTGGCCCAGACATGCCCAGTATGACTGGTAGGGACCAATGGGAAAATATTAGGGAGAGTGGAAGTGAATAAAGAGAATTGCTCAATTTTGGGATGGAACTTTGAATGAGAAGGGTTCCATACATGTTTCTTATATTGGGCGCACACTGCCATTCCATTAATATGATCTCATGGATAGGTCTTGCTGGCAAAGCTGGCCATAGGATTTAGAGAGTTGTAAATGTTGAGTGCTTTCCCACACTGCCTGTATACCGTAGAGCTGCTTTTCTTGCACAGGGAAAAACAAAGCTGACATACTTTCTTGTCAGTTTGTTTGGGTCGTGCAAGTTGAGCACATCCCAGCCATTGTCCCAGCTCCCTGTACATTCTTGGTATATTAGAACATCCTAAGGTGTTGTCTACAATGCCTTTGTAGAATTGATTTAACACAAGTTCCATCTGTTGTCATTCAAACCTTTTGGCAATAAATAGAAGTTTTACAATGTCTGTATTGGAAGCTTTATCTATAACATGTACACATACATGTATGCCATCATGCTCTGTGTGTATTTGATATATCTATCTCTATATATCTATATCTATAATATATATATATAGACAGATCAATATCAAACACACAAAATACATCACTTTCTGTTAAATAAAATGATCTCCCATATTACTTTTGAAAATAACTTATTTAAGAACATACAATTTTTCAAAGAACACATTTGGCACAAAAATTACACTCAAGGTGATATCATGTTACTACCCTTGTCTCTTAAAATGGATCACTGTGAATTCATTAATTTGTTTTTTGTCACCATTTTCCTGAGAAAAAATTTACTAAAAATTTTCTGAGATGACACAAATGTTGGATGTTCACTTATTTGGTAAATATTTATTGAGCGTTGTGTGCTAGGGGCTGAAGATGGATAGATAAGGAGAGCTCCCTTCATAGAATTTACTGTTTACCAGAGGAAATAGACATTAATCAAATAACCACATATAAAAACACAAGACAGCAGGTGTAACAACTGTCATGAGAAGTCTGAAGGGCTTTGAGGACCTTAGTATTAGTCAAGGAGGTCACAGAAGGCTTCCTTCCCTGTGGCAGTGAATCTGAATTGTAATGGGAAGGCTAAGATCTCTATTAACCAGATGAGGAGGGGAGAAAGTGACAGGAAGAAGCATGGTGTGTATGAGAAACTGAAAGAAGATCCTTCTAGCCTGAGTGGAGAGAGAGAATAGATGACACATGGGACAAGATGAGGCTGCAGAGGACGGGATAGACCATTGCAGGTGAGGCTGTGAGGGGCATATTATAGAGCCTGGTCTTTACTAAGAGCTGTGGGAAGCTGTTGAAAGGTTTCATGCAAGGGAGTGGCACCATCAGAGTTGTGTTTTGAAGAGACCATTCTATCTGCAACATGGGAGGCTGACTGGCAGCGTCAGCCAGACAAAGGCCTCATCAAAAAGGAGAATTATAGACCAATATCCTTGACGAACATGGATGCAAAAATTCTCAACAAGACATTAGCTGATAGGATCCAACAATACATTAAAATGATTATTCACCACGACCAGCTGGGACTTATTCCTGGGATGCAAGGATGGTTCAACATCTGCAAATCAATCAATGTGATATACTACAGAAATAAGAGAAAGCACAAGAACCATATGATATTCTCAATTGATGCAGAAAAAGCATTTGACAAAATACAGCATCCTTTCTTGGATTAAAACTCTCTACAGTGTAGGGATAGAGTGAACATACCTCAATATCATAAAAGCCATTTATGAAAAGCCGATAGTGAATATCATTCTCAATGGGGAAAAACTGAGAACTTTCTCCCTAAGGTCAGGAACATGACAGAGAGGCCCAATCTTACCACTGTTATTCAACATAGTACTAGCAGTCCTAGCCTCACCAATCAGACAACAAAAAGAAATAAAAGGCATTCGAATTGGCAAAGAGGAAGTCAAACTCTCACTCTTTGCAGATGACATGATACTTTATGTGGAAAAGCCAAAAGACTCCATGCCAAAATTGCTAGATCTCATACAGGAATTCAGCAATGTGGTAGGATATAAAATCTAGGCACAGAAATCAGTTGCCTAACAATGAGACAGAAGAAAGAGAAATTAAGGGATTCATATACTAGTGCATTAAAAGCCATAAGATACGTAGGAAAAAGCCTAACCAAAGAGGTTAAGGATCTGTACTCTAAAAACTATGGAACACTTATGAAAGAAACTGAGGAAGGCACAAAGAAATGGAAAAACATTCCATGCTCATGGATTAGAAGAATAAACATTGTTAAAATGTCTATGCTGCCCAGAGCAATCTACATATTCATTGAAATCCCTATTGAAATATTGATATTTTTCACAGAGCTGGAACAAATAATCCTAAAATTTTATGGAAACAGAAAGACTTCGAATAAGCCAGAGGAATATTGAAAAAGAAAACCAAAGCTGGGGGCATCACAATGCTGGACTTAAAGCTGTAAACATCAAGACAGCATGGTACTGGCACAAAAACAGACACATAGATCAATGGAACAGAATACAGAGCCCAGAAATGGACCCCCAACTCTAGGGTCAACTAATCTTCAACAAACAGGAAAAAATATCCAGTGGAAAAGGGACAGTCTCTTCAACAAATGGTGTTAGGAAAATTGAACAGCCAAATGCAGAAGAATGAAACTGGACCATTTTTTTATACCATACACAAAGATAAACTCAAAATGGATGAAAGGCCTAAATGTGAGACAGGAATTGCTCAAAATCCTAGAGGAAAGCACAGGCAGCAACCTTTGCAACCTCTACCACAGCAACTTCTTGCTTGGACATGTCTCTAAAGGCAAGAGAAACAAAAGAAAAAATGAACTTGGGATTTCATCAAGATAAAAAGCTTTTGCACATCAGAGGAAACAGTTGACAACACCAAAACACAACCTACAGAATGGGAGAAGATTTTTATAAATGTCTTAACAGATAAGGAGCTAGTACCCAAGATTTATGAAGAACTTATCAGACTCAACACCTAAAAAACAAATAGTCCAGTCAAGAAATGGACAGAAGACATGAACAGACATTTCTCCAAAGAAGACATACAAATGGGTAACAGACCCATGAAAAAATACCATTCCTTGGCATCAGGGAAATATAAAGCAAAACCACAATGAGATAACACCAGTTAAAATGACTAAAATTAAGCAAGGAAACAACAGATGTTGGTGAGGATGCAGACAAAGGGGAGCCCTCCTACACTGTTCGAAGGAATGTAAGCTGGTAGAGCCACTCTGGAAAACAGTATGGAGATTCCTCAAGAAGTCAAACATAGAGCTATTGCACTACTAGGTATTTACCCAAAGGATACAAACGTTGTGATTCAGAGGGGCACCTGCCCCCCAATGTTTATAGCAGCAATGTCCATAATAGCCAAACTATGGGAGGAGCCCAGATGTCCACTGACAGATGAATAGATAAAGAAGTCATATATATATATATATATATAATTATATAAATCATATATATAATATATATAAAATAAATACAAATAGTGGAAGATATATATATAATATATACACACAATGGAATATTACTCAGCCAACAAAAATAACAAAATCTTATCATTTACAATGACGTGGATGGAACTGGATTGTATTATGCTAAGCAAAATAAGTCAATCAGAGAAAGACAATTATCATATAGTTTTACTCCTATGTGGAATTTAAGAAACAAAACAGAGGATCATAGGGGAAGGGAGGGAAAAAATAAAATAAGACAAAATCAGACAGGGAGGCAAAGCATAAGGGATTCTTAATTCCAGGAAACAAACTGAGCATTGCTGGAGGGGAAGTGGGTAGGGGGATGGGATAAAAGGGAGATGGGCATTAGGGAGGGCACGTGATGCAATGAGCACTGGGTGTTACATGCAATGGAGGAATGACTGAACTCTACATCTGAAACTAATGATACACTATATGTTAACTAATTGAATTTAAATAAAATAAGTCTTAAAAAGAAGCCAAGTGGGAGGATTCAGTTGGGAAGAAGAAACAGAATATGTAAGAAAGGGTAATGTATATGAGAAGGTGGGAAGGATAAGAACCTACACAGAATATTACCACCTTCTTGAAATATTTGATGACTTTATGCTCTGTGGCTGCTAAAAGCACCTGTATGTCATTTAGATAGGTGAGTGTGTGTCTGAAAAACAAATTTCTTTCCTAATGTGTTTATATAGGTAAATAAAAAGTTAGAGTTACTCTGAAAGGTTTAGACTAGAATTCCTTTGAAATATATTAAGTGCTTTATTTTAGAGGCACATAAAATTTTTTTAAATCAATGTTATCTTAAGCCTGTGTAGTGATAAGAGACTGATTTACTCACTCTAGTCTGCCTTTTGAAAGCATGCTTCTCCTCCTCCATAGATTGGCTGGACTAACTGATTCTCCAAGTCCAAAAAAAGGACACATGTCCATGTATGATGATTTATTTGTGGAGAACCATGGGGTGACTAATACTTGGCTGCCAGTATAAGGCTGATCAGACATTTTTATCCTATTTCAAGATAAGATTGCTGATCCAATATGAAAAGGCGGAAGGGCTGGGAAGTGATGGGAGGTGAAGAATAGATATTAAGCCCTGAAGGGTGCAAGGTTACTGATCTTAGCTCATTTCCCATTGAAGCTCACATGTTACTAGCAAGTTTACTATGGACTCTGTGTGTACGGGTGTACGGAAACCTTTTAGTAAAATATTAGATCTGGGTATGTTAAAATCCTGTGCACAGCAACATTTTCTTCTTATAAACATTTATTTTGCAAAAGTTGCTCCTTTAAAGTTTCAGTTCAGTGTTAATTTTGAGAAAGTACTAGATTTGAAATTTACATTTCAAAACAAATCCTGTATCTTCCATAGTCACCCTATCACTGACATTATCCACGAATAATCAATAGTCCATCCATATGCCAAATACTTGTTGAGCACTACTGTACACTGGGTACTGGGTAGGGCATACAAGGATGAAGAAATGCCTCTGGTTCACTGTCTAGGGGGGAGAGTGATGACAACATGCCCGGAAGTGTGGGCAGAGAACAAAGAACAGAGGAGAGGAATCTATTATCTGGGGGTGGTGGTGTGGCTGTGTAGACTGGTGTGTGTGCCCACGTGCAAGCATGTGTGTGTTGTGAGAGAGAGAGGTGAGTGTGTGGGAAGGTTTAAAAGAGAGAGGCATGCCCATGCCAGAAAGGCATAAACAGGAAAATGTGAAGAGTGGGAAAAGAAATATGATTTTGGGACAATGATTTACCTGAGTCAATATGCGCGTCTTTATTTTGTCATTAATGGAAAGTACCTTTGCCTAACAAGCTGGGGTTCAGTTCGACGTAAGGAACGCATGTGTATTCAGTAGTCACTAGCAGTAGATAAATATGAACACAAGCATCACATCTCTTTTGGCATTCCAACAACCCTGAGTAGTAAGAGAGTGTTCTAACATATGTGGTAGGAGGGAAGGCCTTACACGACAAACCTAGCCACCACATAAATCCAAAATGGCGTTTTCTTCTTGTTGCCTCCAAAGTACTGTGAAAGCTGACAACGAAATTCAATGGAAAAGTTTCATATTAATGGACTCACAAAGCTATTTGTGGCCTCTGGCTTGGGTCCTCGGAGGTCATTGAGCCTGTTCTCACATGGGCATCTGGAGTGGAGAGCTATCCAGCCCACACTGAAGGTGCCCAGCAAACGAAAGCTACAACTGCTACCACTGGTTAGCCAGCAGAGTGTGAAGAAAATCTCCTTAAAAGAGGCCTTTCTTTACTTGGTATCATTTTGAAACCATCTCTATCGGCCCCTGTGCTAAAACAGACAGCATGCTTTTACAGCACAAATATTTGAAATCAAGTTCTAAAGAGGAATCCTGAGAGAAGGTCATCTCTGAAAAAAGACATGCTTTCATTTTCTTTCAGACTCTGAGGAGACCTCCTACGGACAACCACATTCAATATCGAAATATCTAGTGACTGAGAGTAATCGCACGGGGGAGCGCTCCGATTGACAGAGGAGGACACCACTGCCAAAACTGAGGTGTCTCTAAGTTATTTTTTTGTATGTGTAAGGACAAAGGCAACTCATGTGTCTCAAGAAATAAGAGTGAAAGTCACGACCTAGTTCTTTCTCCTCCTTTTGACAAATGTGACTGAACAGAGAGCCAGATGCATTCCAGGAGGGCCCAGCTGACTCACTGTTACCATGAACATGAACTAGCTGTTCCAAGACATGGGGCCAGCTGATAAAGGACATTTGCTTGGTTTTCCAGAAGGAAGTTCTGTTCTGTTCTCCTCACTTGCTCAATCTTGATTCTCTCATTCATGAGGAGTAATGGTTTGGGCAATAAACACCACCAGGCAAATCTCAGAGGATTCTTGAGTTATTTCAGTGATATGCTAATCTTGTACTCTGTACTTTTATAAAATGATTATCGGAAACTGAATCAGCAATTGGATGGATTGGAAATAGCTTTCACTGTAACTATTTCCCTCATGTAATCATTTCCCACACATGATCATATCAAAGTCCCTATTCTTCTTTAAGCGGAATAAGTCAGCAGGGAGGTAGATATTATAACATTGTGGAATAATTGGTCTTGGAATTTCAAATAGCCCATGTCCTTAAGCTGGATTTTCCCGAGAGGTAGGAATTTCAGGTTCAGGAATTAATCTGCATTAAATCTTGGTTTTACCATTTGGTAACTTTGTGGATTTAGGGAAATTACTTAAACTCTGCGTTTCAGTCTCCTCATCTGTAAAATGGAGTCAATAATAATGAGAAAAATGCTTAGCTCATAGTTAGCATGATAAACGACAGTAATTATAATAATTGTAGGACCTTTAGCCTATTCTAGTCTTCATTTTCCTCTGAATTCATCTGTACCTAACTGGATTCAAAGTGTATTTTACTGACTAGTAGATATTAAATGCACGTGATTTTCTGTATGTTGATAAGGGTGTTAGTGGGTAAGACTTTGATCTGAAGAAGGGAATATACTTAGATGACCACATAAGCCAGATGATTTGCTGTCAATTTCTGAACAAGTCCCCATAGTTAAGCATACACACTGTTAAGAAGGATTTATATTTTAGAATGTCCTTCCTGATGTCTAATTGAAATTTTCTAAATGCCTCATGTTTTATTCCTCACTTATAGAGATGTTGAACAGCATCTTTTATTTTATACTGGAACAATGAATGCTTGACAGCAATTGTTATATCATTTGTCAGTACTTATAAAAGAAAACCACCAAATCCATTTTAAAATTTTCTCTTGTCTTAGACTCCAATCATGCTTCTTTAAACCCCTCCTCTCTGAGGCTTAACCTTATGAGGGGCATCTGGATCCTGCGGGGGTACTGATTAAAACCCAGAATGGTAACTGGACTCAGACACAGCATGTAAGGTGCTATGTTAGGGAAGTGGGCCACTTGTTTTATATATAGTGACTTCTCTCAAGGAGGAAAGAAGCACCAACTTCCATTTACCAGATTCACAATGCACTGGGTATGTTATAGTGATATATTTGATTTGATTAACACATAATCATAGTCTTGAAACACCTTATTTTAACACTTGAGGCGTATTTGATTTTGCCATTCTCAAATATTATTCATTCATTCACTCACTCAGCAAGTATTCATCGCCCACTATAAACACACAAGGGTGTGTGCTAGACTTTTCCATATATGCTGCCTGGCCCTAACTGGATTATGAATCCTTTCAGAGCAGAGACATTGCACTTTACTCATATTTTATCCCAAGCCTCAGCCTCTAGAAGACATTCGACCAAGGCAACAAACATACGTTATGTAAATGAACAGTGGGATGCAGGTACTATGCTTGCTGTGTGTAACCAAACAATAAGCTATTTATTCCTTGATCATATTTAAACTCAAAATGTAAGAACATGAATGCAGACATTGTCTCCATGAATAATATGTGTCAGCGGTATTATGTCAGACCTTTCATTTATACAAAATATATAACCTATATGCTTACATCAAAACAAGATGAGATCAACAACCTACATAAATTTTTCAGGGAATCATGAGTTTTTGGTGACAATAATAGTTTAAAATAGGATTTCTTGCAGACTTGCATCCCCTCTTATATAGCAAAAGGAAATGAGCAAAGAAATCTAAGCACATTGAAGTTTTTAGGGCCAAGCATTTTGATTCAATATGTTCTGCTATAAAATATTTGGCCTTGTTTGAATCTTTATTGCTGTGTGTTCTCAGTCTATATTTAACTGTGAGAAACACAAGTAAGAAAGAGTAAATTGCAAAATGTTCTTTTCAAGTGTATGGCAGCGAATTTGAGAAAACATATATTAAAGGAACACTTTGTGTTTCTAACTTCCAGCCCCTTCTCTGAGGCCTCCATTGGCCAGAAACGCTGAAATGTTTATTGAACTAAGGACTCAGCTGACTTGGAGTGAGAATTCGTAAGGGTCTCTCGGAGCCACCTAAGATAAGTGCCTTACTTCGCCATGCTCTCAAATAAAGTTTCTTTCACGCTCTTTTTCATAGGTGAAGTAAGGTTTAATTAGAAAGTTTTATAATGGAGACTTTCAATTCCCCAATTCCTTATTTGCCCAAATTAACTTTTTAAAGTTGGGGTGTTCACTCTGGCATCAGCTCAACACAGACTCTGTAGTCGGCCAACAATCTGTGCCTCACAGAGACGCCCGTCCTTCACTGCCAGCTTCCTCCAGCCACACCTTTTCCATGGGGTAATACATTTTAACTGGTGCCTCTCCGCGAGCCCCTCTCATCTCCATCTGGCCAAACAAACACACCTTTTTTCCATTCAGTCTTACCTTCTCCGCAGTTAGCCAGAGAACAGACTTGCCACAATGGGCCCAAATCCTAAAATGAAGGGAATGCGTACAGGGGGGTGTCGTCTGTGACTCTCTAGAGAATGGCTCACCTACAAGGTGGCTTTGTGCTCAACGGGGTTTGAAGACTGTTCTCTTGGTTGAAACTGCAGTTCCTGAACCATGTCCATGTTGAGAAGACTGGGTCTTCTCGCAAGGCAAGTGGGTGATGAAATATTCCATTTCCAAGGACCGCATAACTTTCTGAAGACAGACTTAGTATCAACCTAATTCCACTGGTCAGACTGGGACAAGTGTAACGAGGAGGCAGAGTGGTGGAACGGTTAAGAGCAGGGCCCTGGAGTCAGCTTGGGTTCATACCCTGCTGCTGTTAATTCATTACCTGTGTGACCTCAGTTAATCAAATTGTTCTGTGCCTCAGTTTCCCCATCAGTAAAATGGAGATAGTATTTGTACCAACTTGATAAGATCATTGTAAAGAGATATATCTGACATGTTTAGCATAGGGCCGGAGGGAGAAGGAGAATAACAGCTATGAACGCATTCCTCCAATAGTTCCTCACTCTTCACAAGCTTCACTTTTTACATAGCTCCGTCATGAAACGGGAGTGTGAGGGTTGACCACGAGATGACAGGGTTTGGGCTTGCAATCACTCCCTCAGTCTGGTCTCCTTCCTTTGGGGCTTTTGAGAAGATGATTGTTCTTCTCTAACCCTCAGGGTCATCTGGGCCAAAATGAATGCTTTCAGGGCAAAATAGCGAGTACTGCTTTCGTGATAACTACATATAGGTAAGGTGTTGCTTCGCTTGTTCATTTCTGGTTTATATTTCTCTTCCCTTCTCTCGCTCCCTTTCTCTCACTCCCACTTTGGTGAGATACCTTTCTCAGCACAATGCAGAGGGGATCAGGCATCCCTCTGTGCATTATTACAACTTAGGATGTGAGAAGAAGGCTACTAGGATGGCAGGGCTCATAGGTCCCTCCGACTGCCAGCGGCACGAGCGATTCTGAACAGTAAGTGGACAGGAGAGGTCTCTCACCAGTCGCTTTCTCAGGATTGTTGCACATGAAGCATTGCCACGCTCCTGCTGCTTCGCTGAAGCCAAAAACATCAAAGAACCTCACTTCTTCCAGATGGAGCTGTACCTGGTCCAGATCCTGTTCCAGGAACACAAAGCACAAAGAACCCATGAGATGATCTGCCTGCTCCATAGCATTCTGGGGCCGAAAGAAAGGATATGAAAGTAGGGTGGCCAGTGCTCAGACTTGGTGCTAAGGACAAGGAGGGAGCATTGAGAAGACCTCTGTTGGCCCATCCTGCCCGACAGCAGCCATCTCAAACCCTTCCAAGGGAGTTCTCTTAAATGCAGAGGGCAGTGAGCATGGGCCCCAGGGTTGGGAGTGAGGCCTGAAGTGGCCCAGCATTTTCTTGCATCTAATGGCTCCTCCAGAATTTCTAAAAGGGAGGGGTAGCCATGTGGCAGTGTGGTTGAAAGGAATGCCACAGGGGAGTTTGTCTTTTATGTACACTCTGTGTAAAATTGAGAATCAGTGATCCATATCAAAAAATTATTTTTGTTAGGCTGGCTTTGCAGGGGGCTGATGGAAAATTTGTGGGAGAGGGCTTAACTCCTCAGCCCTTGGCTCTGGCACTGTTTTAGTTCTACCTTTATTGTAAAAGTATATGCAAATCTTGCATTATATTCCATGACATGGCTGTATTGGTTTTAATGGAAAATAATGTCTTAAATTGCTTATCGGTAAATTAATTAATTTCCCCCCCCAATAGCTGAATTGAATTGATGCACCAAGACGACTGTCCTTGTCTTTTGTGCCCTGTGGCATCGTGCCAACGTGTTCCTGGTTAAGAGGCAGAGGAGAGAGGTTCCATTACACCGTAAATGGATGGAATGTGATTAGCCTAACCAAATTAAATAGCTCTACTGTCCTCCTGAGGCTTTCCTATTATGTAAATGACTTGTAGCCTCTGCTACAGGGTGGTCAGAACCTCGCTCTTAAAAGCTTGCTTTCCTAAGAGGGATTTAATGTCTTTGCCAGCTAGCCTTACACGTGCCCAGCTGACTGACGTGTTTGTCCTCTGTTGAGTTGAGATTTGATTCCCTTTCCTCTGGTCCACACACGCTGATCTTCTATCCAGAGTAACAGCATTTAGTAAGCCCAAAAGCCCAGGGATGGAGGTGCTATGTGTACTGCTTCTCCAGGATCTAAATTAGAGAATGGGCAAGTGGCTTCCTGGTTCCTACTCCGAAGTCCTGTTTCCCTGGTCTGCATTTGCAGGTCTGCATTTCTTTTCTTTTCTTTTTTTTTTTAAAGATTTTATTTATTTATTTGACACAGAGAGAGAGATTACAAGTAGGCAGAGAGGCAGGCAGAGAGACAGGGAGAGGAGGAAGCAGGCTTCCTGCTGAGCAGAGAGCCCGATGTGGGCCTCGATCCCAGAACACTGAGATCATGACCTGAGCCGAAAGCAGAGGCTTTAACCCACTGAGCCACCCAGGCGCCCGTAGGTCTGCATTTCTTGACAGAGGTGAGAAATATGCCAAACTCTAAGCTCCTTGGGAGAATGAACATCTACTTTGTTCACAGTTGTAGCTCCAGAATCTAGTCCAACATCAGGAAAGGAGTCATAGCAACGGCTTCCAAGCCCAATGCAAAGTTTTCCAATGAACTACATGAAAGTATGATGAACACTTAAAGGGGATTCTTTTAAGAGAACATTTACACTCAAAGGAACATAAACACAATGAAGGCAGGGATTTTCTCTTATATTGGCTGCTATGATCTCAGCACTAAAAATGCCTATCACATAAGCAAGCATTAAATAAATATTTGTGGAATAATGAAAGGCATAAACTGGGACTAGAAATAAATACTTTTCAGCACTCTTTATTAACACTATTATGGCTCGTGTTCTGGGATTGGACATCTTGGAGGCTCAACATGCTGAATACAGCATTTCAAGTTGCTGAAGTTTAATACCATTTTTTTTTTTAAAAGCATGTTCCCAAGATAAAGACTGAAGAAGCACCTGGGAGTTTTGCAGGTTTCAAAGGATGAAATCTATATTAAAATTTATGGGGAAAAAGCAGATGTTCATAAATATCAGTTTCAACACTGCTAAGTCTCTGAAGTCTATACTTGGCCATTGACATGCAGATCAGTTCTCTATTTCTCACACAACTAGGGATCGATTTTTCATTCACCACAAACACTGCTAACAAACAAAGTACTTAAAGTAATATGTAAGGGTTCCTTTATTTTTCCTGTTCTGAGACCAGAAATGTCCCAGGTTGTTGCTTATAATCCACATTTGTCTTGGCAAAAAGTTACTTGAAAAGTTTAGGACAGATGGCAAGCCACATCCCAATATTCAAGCTCTGAAGTCAAAAGCAGGCTTACTTCTTCAGAGGGTTTAGGTGTTGTGCAAAGGGAATTGACTGAAGAAGATAGACGGTAATTCTATGAACTGTTGAAATCAGCTATAACAGCCAACTTTGGATACAGACAGATGAAATACATATAGTTCCAAATATTGTTAGAAAATCAAAGCAAAATCAATCACAAAATAAGCAAACAAAACCCATCAATGAGTGATACCTGAATATTTGTTTCCTGACTGTGCTTGAGGTCATCATTTCTTTCTCCTACTTATCTTCTTTACCCTTCTGTGTCCTATAGCTTCCCAGGTCTTGCCCAAGATTGCTTATATGGCCTTTTTTTTTTTTTAATACAAGAGAACTAAAATTGTTTTGTTTAAAGAATTATAAGCCTCTTTTAAAACAACTAGACTCCAGAAGAATAATAAAAAGCATGCGTATCTAAGTACAGTCCATCTCTGAGTATTTTAGTTCAATGCGATTATGGTGGACAGAGCCTAGGGTGACCACCCCCCCCACCAGCCCAATCATTCCCATCTCCTGGTATTCATCCCCTTATGTAATCCCTTTCCCATAAGTATAGGAGAGACCTAGGATTTGCTTCTGAGAGGATGTCGAAGATGGTGAGATAGCAATCCCATGTTTACATTACTATGTACACACACACACACACACACACACACACACACACACACACGTTAGCAGATGCTGTAAGGAGACACTCCTCCTGGCCTTGCAGAAGCAAGCTGCCATGTTGTGAAATGCCCGTGGAGAGTCACACATGGCAGGTGACTGTGGGTGGCCTCTAGGACATAAAGGCAGCCTTTAGCCAATACCCAGGACGAGTTCCAGGTCTTCATAGTCCTACCACTCCAAATAAATGGTATCTGCCAACAACCTAAGCACTTTTGGAGGCAGACCCTTCCCATTCAAACCTCCAAATGAGACCCCAGCTGAACCAATATCTTGATTTTGCAGCCTCGGGAGACCTTGAACAGAAGACCCGGCTAAGTCACAAGCAGACTCCTGACCCAAGGAAACTATGAGGTAACAAACAGATGTTTTAAGCTGCTAGGTTTTGGTAATTTGTTATGCAGTGTTAAGAATCAATGCTGACATCATGCCATGAAGAAGGGAAGGTGACAGACACCCTGTTGGCCAAGTCTCAATGAAAATGATAATTCTACTTAGAGGGGTCACGTTCTTCTGAGAACACTCCAAATCAGGCCTCAATAAAAAGACGAACACAAAGAGAAGGATATATAATCACAGTAAAGATATGCTAAGAAAGATTTTCCTGATAAACACCATCTCATTCAAAAGGGATAGAAGCCCCTGCAGGAAAAATGAAGTTTTTAAATAGCTGATGAAATGAATGTTTCTCCAGTTTTTTTTTATTCATTAATGGGAATAGGAATTTGCAGAACTATATAAAAATTCTCTTGCAAAGCATCTTAGGGGAAAAATATGCCAGATAGCATGGAAAGATTAGAGGATATTTACAACATTATTTTGATGACAGTGACAGCATGAGTCAATGCTATGGATTCCATAAAAGTGCAAAATGGCCTCTGGATCTTATAAAGTGGTCGATGTACTGTGAGAGGGTATGGGGAAGCAATTTTCCAGAAATCAGTGAAAGCATACATCTGGAAGAACTTTGGGTTCTGGTACATTTAAATTCTGTTTAAAGCTATTTTTGCACAGATACAAAACATAGGATTGCCTCATGTGCTCTGTGTGCCTATGGTTAATAGGATCAACTCTAGGCATATACTTCAAGGATGTTTTATGAAATGTAAACAAGAGTTTTTTTCTTTTTTAACGATCTCCAATATTTTCATATAATAGGAGGGCTTTATGTCTTTATGGTTATTTCTAGTGCACAAATTCTAACTACATGGACTCCAGGGTGTGCAATAAACTTACTGAAGGAAAAAAATTAATGAGGCATCCTTTTACCATTTATCTCTATATTATTTATATTGTCCTACATTGTGCAAACATAGTGTCTTGTAAGAAACATACTGTATGCCGAATAAAGTACCAAAAGAAACTCTAAAGGATATGCTACAATTTAATTTTTAAATTTATTTCAACTTCTGAAAAATATTACTACTGAATTTAACTTATAGCAATTAGTATTTATTGCACTGAGTGTCAGGAACCAAGGATATATGGAGGAAGGAAAGATCATCCTATATTCCAGGATATAAGATAGTAATGCACTGGGTCCATAGCATTCCTCACAGAGGAAAGCTGGAATACATCTTTTTGTTTCGTCGTGGTCATTATTAGCTTCTTCGGGTGTGACTCTTTTGGATCTCAACTGGATTAAAGCCTCTCGGCAAGAAAACTTATTTATTTATTATTTTATGGTTTCTGAAAATACTAAGTATAGCACTTGGCCTGTAAGAGATGTTCAATGAATCTTTTTAAATTTTTGCTAATTGAGACACAGAGATTTTACCTGTAATTTTTACCAACAGTAGCATTTAGGGTTTTCTTTCTTTCTTTCTTTCTTTCTTTCTTCTTTCTTTCTTTCTTTCTTTCTTTCTTTCTTTCTTTCTTTCTTTCTTTCTTTCTTTCTTTCTCTCTCTCTCTCTCTCTCTTTCTTTCTTTCTTTCTTTCTTTCTATTTTTTTAGTAGGCACCATGCCGAGCATGGAGCCCAATGCGGGGTTTGAACTCACCACCCCAAGATTAAGACCTGAACTGAAATCAAGAATTGGNTTTTTTTAGTAGGCACCATGCCGAGCATGGAACCCAATGCGGGGTTTGAACTCACCACCCCAAGATTAAGACCTGAACTGAAATCAAGAATTGGAATCTTAACTGACTGAGCCACCTAGACACCCAGCATTTAGGTTTTTAATTTTCACATCAATTATGCCCACTAAACCCTTTAAGAATATTTTAATTAAAAAAATACACCTACATTTCTATGTGTATTATGGGAATTCATTTTATTTAATTTTATAAGACAAGTTTCTAGAATAAAATGTTAGTAATTGAAGAATGCTTGTCTAAATGCTTTAGTATGTTGCCTGCTTGTTCTCAGTTTTTCCAAATCACCAGTTCTCAGGAGGTGGCAGCATCCAGAATCCCAGGGAAACTTGTTACAAACAACAAATATGGGTTCCACCGAGGAAGCCTAATCCAATCAGCCTGAGTTTGTGCCTAGGAATCTGCATTTTTAAACAAATTCCTGGGTTATTCTGACGTGCAATGACTGGCAATTAATCCTACATCCTTAGAAACAGATGACGATGGCTGATGTGTTTCCATTAATTGGTATTTGAGGAATTTTTCAATCCTTATGTGCATATGTTCAGACTTCTGCACAATAGTTTGGTTTCAAATGACAAAATACACAATCTGGTTGCAAGAGCAAAAATTCCATTCTTGAAGATCAGAGACATTACTATTCCAAGTTGTGTGGCTTGGAAGGAAGAGAAAAGGCGTGAAAATTGAAGTTGTTGGGGCTTATTTGAAAGTTGGCAGAAGGCTGGGATGTGTGGGGAAGGGGCAAGCAACCTGTCTCCCACCTGGGAGACAGACTCTGAGCAGAGGCAGTGAGGGTACTGTCCCAGAGGAACACTCGGTGTGATCCAGCGTTCAGTGTGGATGTCACGCCTGAGCTCTGTTCCACTGTTTCTCCTTTTTCTATCCCAGATTAATAGGGGAACTCGAGGTACACACATGGGTATATGAGGTCAGTGTGGCCAGCTTCTTACTATCACCATAGATCACGAAATGAACTTGACTTTCTTCCTCTTCTTGGAGTACCCACGTACTGGGAAGAACTGAATTGCTTCTTGGCAAGTTGTGGTAATCCTAACCATGGGTCTGACTCCAAGGGGCTGGTTTGATTCATTTTACAGAAAGGTTCTGAAGAACTCTTTCATGTAAAAACCAAAAAATATGATAGAATATTTGATTTGATTTAAAAAAGTCGGTTTCCCACTTGCCTAAGGATCATGAAAAAATGTGATTATAAAATGTTGGCAGTAAACATTACAAGTGTTTAAATAAAGAGGTTTTTGCAAAACTGGGGGTCTTGGAATGTATCTCCGAGGATGAAGCGGGGTGGGGAACTACTGTACTACCACATGGTACAAGACCACCGAGGGTGCTGATAGGGAACAAGCTCAGTGAAGGGGCTTGCTTTTTCTCCCCTGGAAATCAATAAGTGAGATAATCATACTCTTCAGCCATGTAGGTTATTTTGTTGGGGGCAAGGTCCTTCTCCTATTTTTCTCCAGTTATCCCTGATACCACTGTCATTCCCAGATGCTCCTCCCAACTCCCCTTTGCCTAAATTCTCATTCTTTTGGGTTTGATCTATTTCTTTGAACATGTCTTGATTCTTGAAAAAGATGGAGCAATGTTTAGTGTATTTTTCATTTTCATAAATGATGTTCTGCCATGGACCACATTCTATTTCTTGCTTGCGTCTCTCAAGCTCTACCCACAGCCTCGTATGTGTACTTAGTTTGTTGCTGTCATTGCTATAGAGTGATTTCATAGTGCATATCTGACACCCCCACATTTTACTTAACCATTTCCCCAGCCCCCATCTGTGCACTAACACGAACCATGCAACAATGAATATCCTCATACATGTCCCTTTGTGATGTGAGTAAGAATTTTTCTGGGATAATCAGTCAGAAGTGCAATTGCTAGATCACAAGGTATGTTTAGGACTGTAGAGAAAATATTTTTTCATGTTTCTGCATAGATTTTCTGAACAAATTTTACTAAAACTTGGGACTTGGGCTAAAAAAACAAGCTTAAGAAGTTCATTTATGCCAAATTAGAAAGTAAGAGACCATCTAGAGAGATTTATCTTCCCAGAAGTATGTGTTTACATCTCAAGGTGGGGATGAGACCCAGGATTTGGCAACATCTTTAAACTGTCAAACTGGAGACACTGATCTTACCCTCCCCTTGGAGAGATTTACTTATATCTTACAAGGTAGAAGAACCCAGAATCCTTCCCAAGGACCAAAATTTTTTCTCCCCGTTTTTCAGATAGTGGGGCCACTGGCTCTCCCCTATACAAGTATCTAGAGTCATATTTTCAGGGTTCTTTTACCTACAGTACAGACCCTCCTATGTGTAGGATGACACTGGGCTCTCATTGTGTGTCCCAGGGTTAATAACTGAGGCAAAGGGGAGCTGGTGAGGTTATTGGCTGTAAGTCATCTGCTCTGGTCCAGAAATCTTGTTTGCACAAGACGTTAAAAATTAAACATTATGCATACCCTTAACGTTACTAAGTTCTGTTCAATTGCTTTCCAGAATGATCCAATTTACATTCCCACCGGTACAGTATGAAGAATTCCTTTGGTACATCACAAGGGAAGGCTTTTCTGGGCTCTGAAACTTCTGGAAGGATTACTATCTAACAGTCCTTTCTTATATATGAACTAGGCCATGCTTTTGGTGACCACAGTCACTGGACTGATTGTATTGGGGGCTGGCAGTAGTCTCCAGTGACTCCTTAAGCCAGGGGAAAAATCAACCACATTTATATGGCAAACATTGCATTTTTCTTCATCTTTATTGCCTTTTGCTATATAAGAAGCATTCCAGGTTCTGGGAATCAGACCACCCTTTCTAGGTACAATTATTTTAATACACTAGTACATATCAACATTTGGTTAGGGTCTAGTTTTATTTAAGAACTATCATTTTGTTGGTGTGTTTACTACTTGGAGCAGTTACAAAGGGGATAAAACGGACTCTGCCATGGATGTGCGGAGAAGGCATTGCTTTCCATGATGTGGGAATTTCAAATGTCTCCACTTAGTTATTCAAAGGGCAGAGAACAACATTATGCACTGATGAAGTAATAAGAGATCAAGGCAGATGTGATGTTGCATTATCCATAGAGAAATGGATAAAGTAAACTCTTGCCTATTTACACAATGGAAAACTTTGTAGATAATAAAAAGAATGAGCTAGCTCCACATGTGTGAACAGATAGATACATTTTTAAAACATATTAGTAAGCAGAGAAAGGATACTGCAAAAGATATGTACAATATGATAACACATATATAAAAGTTTAAAACAATAGTACCAAAATATCCATGGAAATCATACACACCAACCTAGAGAGAGTATTTGCAACAGTTTCTTTCTTTTTGTCAAAGGGAACACTTAAAGTAAATATGTACTAAACTTGTATAGAAATGCATTGGAGTGATAATAACCAAACTCAAGATAGTTGTTACCTGTAAGGTGAGAAAGAATTGCATTTAGGGAGGAGATACACAGAGGGCTTCCAAAGCATTTTCAGTGCTTTTTTTTTTTTTTTCCTGGAGCTGAATGGTGGTTGTAAGGAGTTTATTGGATTATTCTTTTTTTTAAAGATTTTATTTATTTATTTGACAGAGAGAGAGAGAGATTACAAGTAGTCAGAGAGGCAGGTAGAGGGAAGAGGAAGCAGGCTCCCTGCCGAGCAGGGAGCCTGATGCGGGGCTGGATCCCAGGACCCTGAGATCATGACCTGAGCCGAATGCAGAAGCTTTAACCCAGTGAGCCACCCAGGTGCCCCTGTTGTTTTGTTTTATTGTTTTTTGTTTTTGTTATGCTGGAGCGTGGTATGGCAGAAAGAAGGTAGGTTTTGGAACCAGAAGATGAGAGTTTGAGCCCTGCCACTGCCATTCACTAGCAGTTCTTGGGAAATAACTGAATTTCTTGGTGCTTTCAATGCACTACTAAATCTGTAAAATGACTGTGATCCCTAAGATATCCCCTGCAGAGACTTGCCGCTGCAAATAAATTCATGGATAATTGCACCACTTTGTACACGGTAGAGAAATAATACAAAGTAGTGATAACGATGATGATTTGAACAAAACAAGATAAGAAGCTCTTTTTTATGTGTATAAAATACAGAGGTTTTTGTCTCTTAGCTAGATAAATATGTAAATCTTTTCGAAATGAATGATTCATTTAACAAACACTGATGTTAGGCGCCTGAGAAACATATTTTGTTTTCTAAAAGCAAGTAACATACTTATCTGTCTTTGTTAGTTTGTTGTCAAACCTCGGAATAGTGGACATAATGAGATGCAAACATAGAAGGATGTAATGCAGTGTGAACACTTGAAAGGGGAGTAGTGCCATGTGAATGTTTGATGGGGCCATAATGAGATGTACAAACAGAAATGCACATAGAAATGTGCATGGGCAATAGTGTAATGAGATGCATAAATGGAGGGCTGCAATGATAAAAGCATTTAGGGGGCATGTAATGCGATTTATAAATGGAAGCATTAAATGGGAAGGGTGGAAAGGGCAGGTCGTGATAAGAAGCAGAGGGAAAGAATGCAGTGCTATGCATGGATGGAGGAGCTAATAATATGTGCCCGAAGAGGATGTAACAAGATAAAAATGGGATGGCATAATGAGGTTCACAGATGGAGGGATGTAATGAGCTGTGCAGAAAGGAAGGAATCATGACAAGCATAAAAGGAAGGATTTACTACTATGAATAAAGAAATGGGCATAAGAAGGTGTGAGCGCTGAAAGGAAGAGAAAACAAAGGACATTGGTAAGGGGATGGGAAATAACAAGAAGGGCAAAGGAAGCTAACAAGATGCTGGAATTAAAGGGTGCAATGAGGTGTGTCCATTTGGGGAATGATTAGACACATAGATTGGCCTCTAATGAGGTACCTGGGCCCTGATCAGACACAGGCCACGGCGTTCAGTTCTTATGACGTAGGTGAAGATGGAAAATATTCAGAGCAGGGCCATAAAGATATCTAAATTGTTAACAAATCCCAAAAAGAGAAAACTAAACAGGTGATTTCACCACAGCCACAAAATTTATGAAGCAATGGTTTTATAGTTGCTGTTTATGGGGCACTCACTCTGTGCCAGCTGCTTTCTGGGTGTTAAACGAAAACTTGTTCAACTTCCTTCCTTCGTACTACCTTCCTAGTAACACCATCAGGCAGGTAAATCTTTTCCCAGTTTATAGGTGAAGAAGTGAAATTCCAGTGAAGTTAACCAACTCGCCCAGATTCCCAAAATGTGTTGGTGGTAGGGACTGACTCAAGCCAAGTCAATCGGATTCCAGTTGCCTTTGCCTCTCTTTCGCTATCTCCTTAAGAGTGGTCCATGGGACCTCTTGCCTCACCATCACCAGGATTGTGTGTCCGAGATGGAAGCCCACCCCCAAAATTACTGTTTGCAAAATCCACAGAGGTCCTAGGAATTTGCATTTAAACAAGCTCTCCTGGGACTCTCACTTGTGCTAAGGTCCAGGAACTACTCTGCAGTCCTCGAGTCGGGTATTCTAATGTTTCCAATCAGCTCTGGGAAAAGATCATGAAGAAAAGGGCTTACGCTCAGCATGAACAATTTGGGTTGGCTACAGGGGAGACTACAGAAGGAATTATCAAAGCCTGGATAGAGGCATCAAATGATTCTGTTGACTGCATTTAGCAAAAGATTTTTTAAAAAGGCCTCTTCCCCTCGGAATGGTCTTCAATAGAAACCCCAAATTGTAGTGAAGATAATAGAACAATGCAATAATGTATTGAAAATAAATAGACTTTAGGAAATATTTGTATACTGAATTAAAAAAAATAAAGGTTACTCCATAATCCCTAAAGGAAAGAGGGTAATTTGGTAATGTGTCCCCAGAATCTAATCTACATGCAACATACAGGATCTTAAAAAAAAAAAAAAAAAAAAAAGCAAATAGTGCCACTGACTGTTCTCTTTCTTAATATATCTAGTATTGAGATATCTAAATTGCTATGATTTTTTAGACTAAAAAAACCCAGGATCTATATTTTGAAATGAGTGTTAAACTTGGATGACTACTTACACTTTAGTGACAGGGTCTCTGCTCAAAACATTTTTAGAAATCTCTCCCAGAACTGTTTTGTAGAGTATATTCATGAGCCATGTGTGAAAAAGTTTCATTACTTTAGTGATACCCAGCTTTTAACTATTATTCAGTTTGAGTTGTCTCCTTTTATAATAGATCTGGGCCTACATAAGTTTTTTGGCTATTGTGAAAATCAATCTCATTCTCAAAAGATGAAACCTTGGTCATTCATTTTGTTGAAGGGGTTTTGCAGAGGAAGTATAATAAAATGATACCAGTTACACTTGACTGAGCTCTTAACTGTGTGCCAGTTGCTAGTCCAAGGATTTTATGTGTATTATGTGTTCTAAATCCCCCAACATCCTTCCCAAGTGTTTCCCGCATCCTACAGGTAGAGAAGAGGAAGCACAGAGAACTTAAATCAAAGAACCAATAAGTGCTGGTCAGCATTCAAACACAGAGCCTGAGCTTCTATCACACTTTCACTTTGCTGGAAATAAAGTGCTATTTACTCTAATAGTTTAGTGCCCACAGTTTGGACGCATTCACACAATATCTTTGATAGCACTGAGGGGAAAAAGTATACTGTTTTACTCATGGGCTGATTCTTTGGGAAAAGAACTCAAACCACTATTGGATTGGAATAGACATTTTGGAGGAACTATGTACCTCTGTTCTCGCAGGAATAGAGTTATTTTGTTAACTATTTGCTAAAGTTTTTTTTTTTAATTTCCTTGACTGATGCAGAACATCTGGCTGACTGTGAAGGAATGTTCACTACAGTAGTAAAATTGACATGCTTCATTATAGGACAGTCTGGCTTGTGAAAAACGAAGGAAATACAATACATGTGATCGACTAGGTTTTAAACTAAACTGAGAAAATATTCCTCCTGCCAATTTTATTCTCTTTAAAAAAAGTTTATGTACAACATAAGTATAATATGTATGGCTAGTGGTTAGGGGGATACTAACAGTGTGTATTAATTAGACGAGTGTAAGGTTAACAATTTTCTAGTTTTTAAATAATGAGTCAAACAGTCACAGGTTCATTGTGTTTGTAAAGTCATGTGCGATCACTTAGTATGAGTTGAGTGTATGGAATTGTTTAAATGAGGGGTTCTCCAGATTGTTCTAATGTATAGCTGTTAAGGGGAAAAAAAAAATCTGAACGAAGGTGAGGCAGTATTTAGGGAGGTGAAGTTGAGAATCTGGCTGGACTTCCAAACTCTCTGGTCCTAAGACATCAATAAAAGTCCTGCTTGCAGGAGTCTCCAGAGGATGTGTCTGTTCTCAAGGACTCTTTTCACCTCTGAACCTGTCCTCTTATGTTAATCACGTTAATCCGTGATGAACTATAATGTGGCTCTGGTGGGGGGAATGCAGGTCCCCTGACAGCACATCAACTATGACGAAGGTTCATCTCATGCCGAAGCTAACACTCTCCCAGTGTTCCCTAGCGTTGCAAGTCTCACACACACGCGGCAAGGTACACCCTTGGTCACAGTCATGGCCAGCCTCATCTTGCCTGGTGGCCATAGGCTGTCTGCGTTAGTCTTGGTCAGCAGCGTGATGAATGGGCTTGTGCCTTTGTTTCCAAGGTGAGTGGCAGAACATGGGTTGGGGCTGAGAGGAGGAGCCAAGAGTTCTTGTGAGGAGAAGCTCAACACAAATCCATCCTCTTCTTCATTCAGAAAATAACTTTTTTTTTTTTTCCTGGGCTCTAAAGACCATCTTTCTGTTTCTCAAATTGGGCTTCCTATGTTTTGTTTTAGTCTTCCAAGTCTTTTCTTTTGCTCTGCCCTTTGACCCTCTAGCTTCTCAAACACAGATCTCCCCTACCTTGAAATCTTTCACCATTTAATTACCACCCAACGAAGACAAAAGCTCAGGCTTGAATGAATGCCATTATAGCACCTGAACAGCTAATCATTATTGGAGAAAATCGTATTTCCGTTTTACCCTAAGTCTGTCATCTCGGATCCCAAATGGCTGTTCTCTTTGTCTGAAAGTCCTGATATATTTCTCTAGTAAGTTAGTTCATAGATCCTTTTTCTGAGAATTTCATTTTACACTTTCTTTCCTCAAACCTCCTACATTCCATCCCTCCTCCCCCCATCATACTTTCAGATGATGGCCTCACCTCTTATTTCACTGAAAAAGATGAAAAGCCATGAAACAGAACTCATTCATCTTTCCCCCATCAGCTCTACTTCTTGATCTGGGTCTGTGTGCAATCGCTTTTTCTCATCTGTTCACCATCCTCACCCTCTCTGTTGTGTCATCCCAACACTTGCAAACATGCGCTGGGGGTCCCATTCTAAAGCATCTCCATACTTCCTCCATGACGAACCCATTCAGCACCAACCTCTGCAACAGATCTCTGCAGATGCTGTCTCCTTCCTCATTCTCTCCTCATTCCTTCGCCTATTGCATTTTGAACCTCGCCTTTAAAACGCCACTAAAACTGACTAAAACCGCCTTTTCTAAGTTGCCCAATCGGAAGGGCACTTTACTGTACTTTGCTGCCTTGACCTGGTTGCCAAATCCCATTTACTTCCATTCTCTCCTTTTGTTGGACTCTCTTGAGATGGGTGAATTCTACACTTCCTGGGCTCCTTTTGTCTTCTGGCGGCTCTCTGGACTCAGTCCTGTACTGGGTCCTTTGGCTGTCTAGATTATCTTCTCAGATTGCTTTAATCTTCCCATGGTTTTCACCACCTCTGTGCCGAGAGTGCCCTCATCTGTGGCCTAAACCACAAATATGTCTACTAGACAATTACATTGGGACATCTCACAGGCATTTTAAATTTAGGATATTCAAAAGCCTCCCTCACCCTTGGACTCTTCCAGATAGCTGCTATAGCCCTCTACCTCCAAAATTTGTATCAAATGTGTCATTCATTTCTACTGTGTAGAAATGTGTCATTCCTACTAGGACCATCCCAGTTCAAAACACCTTCTTCTCTCACCTGGTGAGCAATAGCCTTTCTGATTCCACTTTTACCCCTTTCTGATCTAGCTTCTAGTGTACTGAGCAATCATTTCAAAATAGGCTAGGTAATAATGCCTGCTGCTCAAAACTCGTCAGTGACCTTTCATAGACTACAAGAAAATCTAAGCTCCTTGCCATGGCTTCCAAGGCAGAGGTAAATTACCCCAGACCAACTCTCCCTTTGAGAGCCCCCATGGTTCCCTGGGCTCCACCCTGATTCTTCTCCTTCTTGGAGCACTGTGGAAGGGGAGAGAGTTCATTCCTGGGGTGGGCATGACCATCCAGTGTTGTAGGAGGAAGACAATATTAGAACTCTCACTTTTGTTTACTTTTCATATCATCCTTTAAGATTTCTAGTTTTGAATATTTTTATAATAAAAATGATGAATGTAATAATACATGTATATTATTTATAGGTGAATAAATATAAACATGGAGGGTACTTGCTCAAATATTTTTTATGATGGGATGTGTGATTCAAAGCTGAAGGAGAATGCTCTAATGCACCAAGGTTTTGCATTTTTCTTCTCATTCTTCTTTTTTAAAAAAAATTACCTGTTATTTCCATTTTTGTTATATGGTCTCAAGGCCTTTGTGCAAATTATTCTCTTTGCCAGTAAAACTCATCTGATACTATGTCAGAGAAGGCCCTGACCACCCAATAAATACTATTATTCTTCATCGCTTCCTCCAGGCATTTTATTTTTTTACAGTATCTTTCAGTGGGGCATTGTACATTTCTTTGCTTGCAGGTTGCTTGTCTCCTTGGGGCAGAGCATGATTATTTACATCTGGTCTCTTCACAGAGCTTGGCATAAAGCAGGCATTCGCCAAAAGTATTTGTAATTTAATGAATGAACTTACAGTTCCATTCACCAGGACTTTACTGTGATTTTTTGTTGTTGTTTCCTCCACGTTACTGCTCATGTCATCCTCCTCACATGAAGTCCTGTCCTTCTTTCATTTAAAAGCCCAGACTCTATTTTAATGCCTACCCTTCTACCAGCCAGCTCTCTCTCGGAGTCAGGGGTGTCCCAGACATTTGCATCTGCATCTACATTCCACCCTCAATCTGCCCTCTCACTCCCCTTGCCTTCGGCTTCCTATTATGAAAGAAAATCTCATGGAGTTTTCCTTTTAATCACTAGATTTTATTTAGACCTTCTTTTTATCTCTTAACCTCACCTTTGCTTCTTAGATCATTCCGATCAGATTTTCCTGGTTCTCAGTGTACAGCCTAAAAGTCCCTACCCTAATCTAGGCTTTTGAAATCAGCAAACCCAATTCCTATTTATCCCATTCTCACCTAGTGTGCTCTGAAGGGGAGGGCTCAACAAAATTTATCTCTCTCCAACACCATGATTCACCCTGCTCTCCCTGGAGGCTGACCTGCATCACTTGTCACTTACATCACACATGTAGACTTAAGTTTCTCTTAAGAATGTGGATAGTTACAGCTTATATATAATAAACCCATTCCTTACTTATGAATTTATTTACTCAAGCATGATATTAACACTGCAACTCAACATATTACATCTAAGTCTCGGGGAGCATCAGAAGGTTTCCTTTTCGTTATACCCAGAACTGGTGTTTCACTTTTATTTATGCTTCGACACTACAGCCAATTACCCTAGGAACTAACTGTCAAGTGTGTTTGTAGGAATGTGGACTGAAAACAAATCTCCAAATGTTAGCCAGATGGGGCATATTTTATTTCAGCAGTAAATTTAATTTTGGGGGGGTGGTTCCACAATGGGCAATTTTGAGACCTCATTTCTATGGCATATGGAACTTCTCCATGCTTTGGGAACTGGAACATGTGTGTCAATAAAGGAGATTTCTCTCTCAAATTCCAGTCCTTTAGCAATCCCCAATCAACTCTGTCAACTGTCTGTTCCTCTGATAATCAGAGTGCCATTCCCTTTGAAGGCCTGGGCTGCACGTGGACTGGAATGAAATTATCAATGGTAACTCTAGTTACTCCCAGAGGCCATCCTCCTCATTTCCTAAGTAAATTAATGGATTTTCTGCTCTTTTTCTAAAATCTTTATTTTATAATGAAAATCGATGACCTTAAAATGGATTTTTCTTTAAGTAAACTGTTCATTTACATATCCTTACATAAAGCAATGTAACTAAAAGTAGTACTTCTGTAATAACTTTATCCCTTGATTATAAAAGAAATAATACTTCTGACAGAAAATTTCAAAAATGCTAATTCCATCAAGCAAAGCTAACTTTTGTTAATATTTTAGTATATTTCCATTTGATTGTTTTAATGGAATCCTCCAAATAATACTCCTTATATAAATAACTTTGTATCTTGCAATGTGGCATTTGACATAGCACAATTTCATGTTAGTAAACATTTCTTATAAACATGATTTTGCATGTTTTCTTAATATTCTTCCATATGGATAGAAAGTATATATGCATATACTTCCATTCTCCCATCTTGAGACATTTAGGCTAGTTATAAATAACTCCACAATATTTGTTGGTGTGCATATCTTAAGTTTTGTACCCATTTCAGATTATTTCTTTAGAATAGATTCCTAGAAATGGAATCATTGTGTTAAAGGATATGAACATTTTTAAGACTCTTGACCTGCATTGCTAAATTATTTTTTAGAAGAGTTGAAATGATTTACACTCCACCTAAAAATGTGTGAGAGTGTCTAAACTCCCTTGCTGTAGCCAGAACTGATTATTATCCTTCTAAAAATGGATTAGAAGGGGTAATGTTAAAGTTATTTTAATTTCAATTTTTATATCTTTGACTATTAATAAAGGAGAATACTTTTTCTGAACTCAGTCTCCTTTGAGTTATTTGCTCATCTCCTTGGCCCATTGATTATTTATTTGCATGAACTTATGATATCTTAAGGATATTAAGCTTTGTCTTTCATAATTATTATACATTTTCACTTTAAGTTATTGTGCATGACAGGTTTTATTTTTTACAAGCCTTATATTTTTATGTAGTCGAATCTATCAATATTCTACTCTTAGACATTACTTATAGGTTTAATTAATTTTTTGAAGCATAATATAACAAATACCCATGTGCTTACCATATTAATAAATACTGATATTTTGCTTCTGATTTAAAAAAAAGATGTATTTATTTATTTTAGAGAGAGAGAGCACAAGCATAGGACAGAGGAAGAAGGAGAGAATCTCAAGCAGACTCCATGCTGAGCACTGAGCATGACATGGGGCTTGATCTCACCATCCTGAAATCACTACCTGAGCTGAAACCAGGAGTGGGATGCTTAACTGTGCCACGAAGGCGCCCCAGATTCTGACTTTTTTAAAAAAACAAAATTACAGATAAAATTGAGATCTCCTTGGGGCGCCTGGGTGGTTCAGTCAGTTAAGTGGCTGCCTTTAGCTCAGGTCATGGTCCAGGGTCCTGGGATCGAGTCCTGCATCGGGCTCCCTGCTCGGCGGGGAGCCTGCTTCTCCCTCTCCCTCTGCCTGCCGCTCTGCCTCTGTCAAATAAAAAAATAAAATCTTTTAAAAAAATTGAGATCTCCTTAATTCCCTTTACAGTAACAATTCCCTCTCTCCTTTACCTACTTCTTCGTTATCCAGAGGCAAGACTATCAGGAATTTGATGTGAGTCCAAATATGGCATTGTATTTTTACCGCAAGTATGTACCCATAATCATTCATAATACTGCTTAGAGTGTTACAAAAATATATGTAAGTTACCATACTCTGTTATACTTTTGCAACCTGCCTATTAAGACTTAATATCCTATTTTCAAGACTGACTCCATGTTATTACACATAGGTCTAATTAATTCACTTTCACTAACTGTATAGAATGATTATACCACAATATTTTCTTCATTTCTTGGCTGATGAACATTTGCATTGCTCCTGATGTTTTGGCACAAATAATATTCAGTTGACATCTGTACTTGTCTCCTGGTGCAGGTATGTGAGAGTTTCACTCAGAAACAAAATTTTAAGATAACAGGGTACAGGGATTTATCATACCACCAGCTATTGCCAGATTGTTCTTTTTAAAAGATTATAAAGAAAATTTTGTCTTAAACTTTGTCTAGGACAGAAGATTTTTGTATCCTATAATACAAACCCTCTTTGTGGTAAAAAAAATAAGTATTTATGATAAAATGCGTAAGCCTTTTTTTGGATAAGCTTTAAGTGAAATTAAGATTCTGGAAAGCTAGCTACTCACCCACCTCAATTGTCAGCTAGCAGTCATTTATGAATCTAATTAATGATTATATATAGCTTTTCTTAAGTACCTTTTTCTTTTTTGAGTAGGTTAATCTTTTATATTCTTATTCGTAGTATATGAACATACTCATTTTTTCCACATCTTTGCCAAGACTTGTATTGTCACAATTTTTTATCCTTGCCAGTCTGATCATTGTAAAAAGGCATATCATTTTTAAATATTTAAATCAATTATTTCACTGATTTTTAGTGAGACTACATATCTTTTCTTATGTTTATTGGCTATTTGAATTTCCTGTTGAGTGAATTTTCCGTTCACATTCTTTGTCCAGTTTTGTCTTGGGTTGTTTGTCTCTTCCTTGTTGATTTAGGAGATTTTTGTGTTACTTATAAATATTTCAAATACCTTCTCACACCTTATGCTTGTCTTCAACTTTGTTATAGTGTATTTTGCAATACAATAATTTAAACATCTATGTCATCAAAAATATTTATTTTTTCATGATTTCTGTTTACATATCTCAAGAAATTCTTTCTTATCCTGAGATCATAAAAACAACTTTTCATATTTTCTTCTAATTATAAGGTTCCATTGATTACATGCAGACCTTTAATCCACCTGGTGTTATGCTATCTATATTGTGTCTTTGTTATTCTTGAAAGAAAGAGAGAGAGAAATGCTGGCCAGAAATCAGAAAATTAGCTAACCTTTACTGAGAAGTCACAATGGCAGCCACTGTTCTGAGAACTATGTATTAACTTATTCAATCCTCAAACAGCTCTACGACATAGGAACCGATATTATATCCATTGTATAGGTAAAGAAACTGGAGCTCAGAGCCAAAGGCTTTGGAATTGGAAAGTGGCAGAGTCTGATTTTAAACGCAGGAAGTCTGGCTTCAGGGCCATCCTCACCTCCTCTGGTAGGGATAGGAGTCAAGACGGGTAGGTTATGCTACTGTAATACCAAACCATAGTTTTTAACAAAACAAAAGATTGTCTCTTCTTCATGGGAAGTTTGTAGTGGGTCTGGGTGGCTCTCCAGAGCAGTAGTCCCCCATGTGATGGCTCAGAATTCCGTGCCCATCCGCTGGCAACCTAATATCAACATTTCCTTCTACAGTCACTACGGTAGGTAAAGAGAGGAGACACAAAGAATCACATAGTTGTTTCTAAAAGCTTCTGCCTGGAGGAACACATATTCCTTCTCATATTTCATTGGCTGAAGCAAGTCACATGGCCAAGCCTTACTTCAAGATGCAGGGAAGTGTAATCTTATGTGCCCAGAGTAGAGAGGAACCAGACACATCGGTGAAAGCTGTGGTGTAATGGACCAGCCGTGTGACTTTCAACGGGTCCCTTTGCTTCTAATTTTAATATCTAGACAATGACAGGATTCACTCATTTATTCAGTTGGTACCCATTATTTATTGGGTACTACCATATGGCCCTGCAAATGCAATGATAAACAGGGTGCAAATTCTGTCCTCAAGTGGGTGGCAATTTAATTCTTACTGTTGATGTTCAGTTCTAAAATTCCAAGACTGTTAAAAAGCAATGACAATAACAAACCCTCCAGAGCACTACATTCTAGAGACTCAGGCATTTTCTTAAGAGCTTCTTCCTTTTTGGTGTACGTGAATCCACTTGGCTGCAGTGTTAACTCATTCCCAGCAACAGATACACACATGTGCATCGCTTTCCAATTGCTGGTGTACATACATAGTGGTGCGTGTGGGGAAAATAAGGCAGACTCTGGATTATCCTCACAGCTATTTTTAATTTAGTGGGCAGAACACTTCATAAAAATACAGAAGAAAATCAATTTGATTGAGAAATGCCTGGGGAGATAACTTCACTACATAATGTACATTCCAGATATCAGAGTGGTTTTTTTATTACTTATGAATAAATAAAATTACAAAACTAAACATTTCAAAACCATTTTGATTTCCAGTTAATTTTTCCCTAGAGAAATGTTTATTGCTATAAAATAGAAGAAATATGAAGAAGTATATTTGTGAGCATGCACAAAACTGGTTTGCCAATTTAACAAAAAAAATTTCTCAGGACTTGAAGCAGCCTGCCAAGTGTTAATATACTAGTTGCCTGTAGTTAAAATACAGTTCACATGAAAAATTTATAAGAATTTGAGGCATTGTCTTTAATCATGATGCAACAGTTTAAAATCTGAATGAAATACACACACAAAAAATCCATTCTACTTTGCATTGATGCAATTATGGCATTTCCTTTATTTTTACTACTGCAAGTCTAGTTCTTAAACCAAAGCCAAAAAATAGTGATGCAATAGTTGGACACATCTAAATAAATTTCTGCAATAGCTGGACCATTCTAAATAAATTTCTGATTAATCATACCCATTTGTCATCCTTCTTAACAATCCTTTCGCTCTTGAGGTATTGAGTTGTTTCACAATATAACAGTTTTTGATTAATTTGCTACTTGTCTATACTTTGAATTTATTTAATATTGGTATGCTTTTCCCCCTTCTAATAGTGAAAGAGGGACAGAGACCATGATCATATACTCTCAGAACTTTTGGTTTTCCCAGTAAGCATCCAATATTTATTACTGGACTTTCTCAAAGGTAAAATAAGAATAATCAGAATCTTTGAGTATGTGAAGGGCTTACAGCAGCTCGTTGTATATACTAAGGAGAGATCAATAACCATTCTCTATTCTCATTATACATATTCTCCCTGAGTGATCTGATCTATTGCCATGAATGTCATCAAGTTCTACCTTATGACTTCTAAATCCATGTCTCCAATAATGGCTTTCTTCCTGAAGTCCACACAGGCATTTCAGCCACCATCACCATCTGGTTGTCTACACAGATAACTCAGACTCCAAATACATAAACGAGAATGCCTTACCTTCTTCCTCCACCTCAGTTCCCTTTGTGGTCTGTTTTTCAGAAGGGTGCTATCATCCACTCAGCCCTATGATGCACCTGGAGTTATCCTTGGTTCTTCCATTTTCTTTATCAAGAACTGAGTCCTGTGGGTTCTGCTTCTTCAATAGGTCTTGGATCCATCCTCTCCCTACAACTTCCAACTTCAGTTCAGACCTTCATCTCCTACCTGATTTTAGTGATAGCTTCCTAAGTAGCCTTCCCATCTCCAGCCAGGTTTACTTGAATTGTTTCGTCCATACCCAGGCCTTTGAGTTTTCTCATGCAAATATGTTCATGTCAGTGTAGATACACTTCCAGTTTCACTCTGTTTGGTCAATGGGTGCAGTTCCATATTCTGGTCATTTCCCAGTTTGGCTGTTTGCTCAGGAGGTCTCACTTATGTCCTGAGAGTACTGCCCTCCTAAAATGCTCTGTCTCAAGTCATACTTGCCTGTCTCAATAGAGCTTTTTCTCACCCTGACCATGCTCCCTCTCTTCTGCCCACCTTATTTTCATTTTGTTTGTTTGTTTGTTTTTTACTTCGTGGCAATTGTAGAGGACAAGGGGATGAAGGGAAGTATGGGAGGGAAGAAATGAAAGGCACCAAAGAACTGGAGCCAATTTCCTGATGCTCTCTCCCTTTCGATTCTTGAGTCCATGGTCTGCTGTTGTAAAAGGTTTTCTATTCCATACCATGTGTGTTGTTTTTGTGTGTCTCTGAGTGGGCTGTGTTATGTCAGTCCGTGAGCCTCAAACAGCACTGTTGAGAATTTGGTTAAGCAACTCATAGTATGGCTGCCTCAGAATCCATTTTGTTTGGCCAAGTGGGCTATAGGGGACTTAAACTGAGACTAATCCCTTCGTGAACACTCACGCCCTAGAGGGCCACCTGCATATTCACAAGCAAACACAGACTCCTGATACGACACCTCTAAAAGCTCTGGTGATCAATGGTTTCCTCTGTTTCGGAGGGCCTTCTCCTCATGTGCCCTTTAGATGGACTCTGGTGAGGCTTACAAAAAACTGCTCTTTTTGGTTTGAATTGGCTGATATGGCCTTAGCCTGCCTGGGAACTTCCCAAAGTCTTTCACCCACAGCTGCAATAAAGGCATGTGTCCCAGGTCTTGTCTCTCTCTCTGCCTGTACCTTGCTTTGACCTCCCCCTGTGGCCCCTAGAAGTGTGCCGTGTACTTCCTCCAGGACCTGTGAGTAATAAATTTCTCTATTTCAATTTCCCTTGTGGTGTTTTGTTGAACCAGTACTCACCATCTGGCACCCTGTGCTCCATTTAACAAATATTAATTTAATTTAACAGTCATAACAGGCAATGACCCTATCTACCAATATCACTCTGTCTTTTCAACGATTACCACATACAAATCATTAATCAGTGTTTTTTGATAATGATGAAAAAAGTACAGGAAAGAAGAAAAAATCTTGAGCTGTTAAGAGAAAGACAAACTGTTTCTAGATAATCTTGAATATTGGTTTAAAATAACGTGTCCAAGGGAAGAAACACTTACCATCTGTTGTGGAAATGTGGACTCCATCATGGCTGTTTCAAAGCTGTGAGCACCTTCTGCCTGGGTCTTCTCCCACAGAGCTCTGAGGAATTGTACAGAATGACTCTGTATGGACAGAGGTTCAGGAAACAGGCTCTGAAAGGGCATTAATGAGAAAACCATAACATTATCTCCTGTCCTAACAATATTGTTTGATCAACTACAAGGTACTATTTGGGTTAAAATTCAACATGGTTTAAGTTTAAATAAAACAACAACAAAAATCTATCTCTAAGATCAAACATATATATTTTAGGCTTTTCATTTTTTTTTTTTAAGATTTTATTTATTCATTTGACAGAGAGAGACACAAGGAAAGAGGGAACACAAGCAGAGGGAGAGGGAGAGGGAGAAGCAGGCTTCCTGCTGAGCAGGGAGCCCAATGCAGGGCTCGATCCCAGAGATCTGGGATCATGACCTGAGCAGAAGGCAGACGTTTAACCGACTGAGCCACCCAAGCGCCTCTAGGCTTTTCATTTTTTAACAGAAAAGTAAAATTATGGAATAGGATTTCAAGCCAGTGATCTCTAAATATGATATTGATCTCTAAATATGCCTAACCTTTGTAATGTAATGATTACCTTGATCATTTCTCAAGCGTGGTACTTAATTGGAAAATGGTTAGTATAAATATTCATATTTATTTATCCAAAGATCTGAGAATTATGGTATAAAATTAAAACTAGAGTACAAATATCAAGTCTGTTTATACAGAGTAGATAATGAAGGCTAGAAATTGAATAAGAGTTCACTATGCAACAACCCAAATATGAATAGTGTGAATGGATGGTGAGGAAACAAAAACACTTTTAATCCTAAAATGTATAAGAGATGACTATTCCCAGAGCTAATACTCTAGTTTTGAATAAAAAGATTGTTCATGTAAAGAAAATTGTGTTTACATGTATTTCATTCAAGTCAATGACAATAAAATTTTCAAAGGCAGATTTTTAAAAATTTTAAAAATTTAAAAATTATTTATTTATTTATTTGACAGAGAGAGAGAGAGAGAGAGAGAGAGAGAGAGAGATCACATGTAGGCTGAGAGGCAGGCAGAGAGAGAGGAGGAAGCAGGCTCCTTGCCAAGCAGGGAGCCCAATGCGGGCCTTGATCCCAGGACCCTGAGATCATGACATGAGCCGAAGGCAGAGGCTTTAACCCACTGAGCCACCCAGGCGCCCTCAAAAACAGATTTAATTTGTATTTGCATATTTACTAATCAATCATGGATTTAATAGTCATTTAAATTGTGTGATATATTTATAAAGTGAGAAGTATTTTAATTCAAGGGAACAATTTTATAAAAACACAGAATATAATATAGGGCATCAAATACTATTTACATACATACAATACCATACATATTACCCTTTATGTGTGAGGTATGATAAAATAATGATATTGGCTTACAAAATTTTATTTTTTATGTCAATGGCTGTTCAAGCATTAGTTTATGAGAATTTAGGTGGTCTGTGTATATAAAGTATTTAGTAAATGAAAACTAATAACTTTTTTCCAGAAAAATCTAATTATTATCATCATCAAGATAAACTGTTTCTTATGCTGAGTGGGGAAATGTGGAGGATCTTATATCCCACGTAAGTGGTCCACAGATCAAAAAAGGCTAAGAGCCAGTAACAGATAGATTGATTATACCACTCATAATGAGGACATATCTGGGAATTTCTTGGTTATTATCAGAAAATTATACAGCATATGCTTTTTTTTTTTTCACTTAAAGAACAGGACCTGATTTAACTAATCACCATTCCAAAGAGGACCAGTTAGACTGGAATCTGTGAATTTGAGAATTCCATAGATGTGTTAACTTGACAAAGGCAAAGAGTCTGACCCAGCATACAAGGCTAGTACTGGGTTTGTAATGATCAAGTCAAAGATTTGATTTTTCTTGATCCCAAAGTCAGGACTCACCCAGACTACACAATATCAAGGGTGTAGAATAAGAAAGGAAACATAGTAAAATGAACAAAGAAGAAAAGCATCATAAACAGATGCTTTCGGGTGATTTTGCTTAAAGAGAAAAACAAAGCCTCAGACTAAGTCAATAAAATAAGACCGAAGGGACAAAAATAAATCAAGTTTTTTGGTTTCTTTTCAGAAAACTGACAAGTAAAGAACAAAGCTAATGATGAAACCAAATACAAACTCACTGATGGAAACTATTTGAAAAACATAAATAAAGCAGAAGAAAAATAAGGTCATTTCAAGAAAAGGAAAAAAAATCAATGCTGGTTTTTATACTCACATACAATTTGATTCACATCAAAATGTAAGTTGTTCTCTATGCAATATTATTAAGTGTTCTTAAAAAGACTTCCTATAGGAAAGAATGGTTTTCCTAAGGCACGTCCAAGCAGTCTCTTTTCTTTCTTAATTACTATAGTTCCATTTTATGATTATGATTTATTGAGCCTTAAAATTCATCTTTCTTAATAAGCTTACCTTTTCTTTATAAAGAATGTAATTGGTTGGTAGGGTCTCTTATAGAAATATTTTATTAATAAAAAAAACTATACTATCACTTGGCCTAATTTTTACCTATTTTATAACATTCGTATTCTGTTTTTTCTGCCTCAGCCCTCTCTGCTTCTGCCTGAAACCCCCCATTTCATTTTTTAACACACGTGCTACTAGGAAAAGACCACTGAATCAGGGGGCATGTGGCCTGCAGTCTTCCTTTAATTTTTTTTATCTGTAAAAATGATGTCTGATATTCCTTCTATTACTAACATTTTATAATCTATATTCAACTTTTATGTAAAAGTTAATGTATTCAAGAGAAGTATTTCCAAATATTCAAGGATCTCTTCTGATGCTAAACTCTTTGCATCAAGTTATTCATTAACTTGGAAGTTCCTCTTTGTGTGACCTATATACACAGATTCTATGGGAAAAATGGCATTATAGTATCTTAACGATTTCAAAAGATATGTTGACACTAAAATTAATTGGAGATTGGAAGTTTGTAGAGAAATAAAGACAAACCCTACATAAGGAAAGCTATTCCTCCAAATCAGCTGTTTTTGTTGTCATTTAACAAAAATATTTTTTAAAAAGAGAATAACATTCTCTTCTTTTTTAAAGCTAAGAACATTCAAGATATTACTAGGTTTGGCCTCCTTAATACTAATCCAAGGTCTTTCATAAAAAAACTACCCTAAAATATAGAACACCCATGTTAAAAATTATTAGTGAAATGTGTATGCATTGCTGTTAATTACATATGAACTCTAATCAAAGAATAATTCAGTAAAAATGATTATAAACTCATGCCCCACCAACTCACTAAGGAACCATGACAAACATATATATATATATATATATACACACCTGCTGAAAGAGAAACATGATCTGGATCCATGGCTGTGGTTCTTGGCTGATGAGTATAAAACTGGATTTACTGTAGAGGCAGTAATGACCCTTCAGGGAGCAGGTGAAGAACAACTTTGCTACACAACTTCTAACAGAATCTAGAAATGAATAAGCATAGCATTACACATAGATTCTTCCAGAGTTGTACTTTATACTTCAATACAGAAACACCTTTAGAAATGTGTTCTTCAGCTTCAGTCTGCAAACGAGTAACTCCAAACAACCGTGTATTTGGGAGTGGATCCATTTCATGGAATGTAGATTTAACTAAAGAGGTCTTCAACAAGTTATATTCTTTCTCTCCATCTCTCCCTTGTTTTCATTAATAAAGCATTAGGAATCTCCAAACGACTCACTTGGAAGAAAGAAAACCTCTCACCAATAAAAAGGGAGATGGAGTGTTATTACCATCTGATTGTACACTTTGAAATGATAATGTGGGAAGGATAAGCAAATGCATAGAGTAAACCCAGGCATTTTCTGGGGGGTGGATAGTATGCCATGAACCAGTAACATTGTTCTCTCAAAGACAGCCTCCAAAATAGCTCTGCCAGTGGTGTGGCTTCCTATGAACTGGCCTGGTGTGGTGTGAAAAGTTTATCTTATATGTTGAAGAAGCTATCAGTAGGGAAACTTATGGAGACCATTTTTTAGGGATAAGAAAGTGGGGGAGGGTGGTGGTGGTGGCGTGGAGCAGAAGTGGCAAGAAGCCATAAGTAGGAGGGGCCATTTAATTTTTATACCCTACAAGATGGGTGTTATTATTTCTATTTTATTTTTTAAATATTTTATTTATTTATTTGACACACAGAGAGAGATCAGATCATAAGTAGGCAGAGAGAGGAGGAAGCAGGCCCCCTGCTGAGCAGGGAGCCCAATGCTGGGCTCCATCCCAGGACCCTGAGATCATGACCTGAGCTGAAGGCAGAGGCTTTAACCCACTGAGCCACCCAGGCACCCTATTATTTCTCTTTTAAAAACGAGAAAACTTACCACATTAGTAGGTCAGCTTAGTGAACCATTGTGAATGCCTTGTTCAACACCAGGACTTTGGAATGCAGCATATATTATAGATGCTCAAGAGAGCATCTGGACAGATGAATGATGCTCAGGAATGCAGAAAAACTCCTCAAGTCTACCCAATCTGTGGCAGAGCCAGGATTTGAACTCAGCTTAGCTGATGCCACATTAAGATGCTTTAGGCTCTATCATACTGGGAATTTTTAGATCTGTCATTGATAATGCATGGGGTATTTATTCTTTCAGAATTAAGCTGATAATTTAAATGAAATATTAATAGATTTTAATATGTACTACTTTTAAAAGTGGAAATATGGTTATAGTTTATTAATAAAGTTGATGGGACCCTAAATAAGGTAGCAGTCAGTCCCCACCTTGGAGGATGCCCTGGGTTCCCTAGAGAATTGGGGGGCCTATCTGTGTGCTATAAGGACTCCGGTGTGAAGGAATAACAGGCTTTTCAGCAAGAGCTTAGAAAAATTAAGGAAGAATGACCAATGACACATCAGAGGAGAAGGTATTAGAAATAAAGTCATCTGTCAATTTAGAAATATATATAGAAATCTTAACAATTAACAACTTTCTGTGATTCTGAAACACTGGTATGGAAGAGGATATTTTTGTGAAGTTAACTGTTTTGGGGAATTAAAAAAATGGGGTTGAGCACTCAATATCCTTGTATAAAATCAGAAATCATTTCTGTATCCTGTGGGTGAATGGATATTGATATGTAAAGAGTGACTGAAGTTTCAGTGGAAAAGACCAAGAGGCCCTCCATTGAGAAAGAAAGATCTCAATGTATAGAATTGAGCACAATATTGGCTTAAAATTGCCCTATCAGAAATTATTTGATATGGTAACTAAAAATACTTTTTTGATATAGATGTTCTGGAAAATTGGATTTAAATTAATCAATACCAGAGAAACAGGAAACCAAGTATTCCATAAAAGCACACACAAAAATGGCATTTGAAATAAAGCTAGCTGTGATGTATACACTGAGACAACAAGTGGTATGTCTTGCTTTAACAGAAGGGTTCAAAAGAGAACAAGTTATTTTCTAAAACCTATGCAGTAGCTTGACAGTAACAAGTTGGACTTGTGGCATCAGCTAAGCTGAGTTCAAATCCTGGCTCTGCCACAGATTGGGTAGACTTGAGGAGTTTTTCTGCATTCCTGAGCATCATTCATCAGTCCAGGACTTCAGGCCTCTGCCATGAAAAAAGTTTTTATCTTTACCCTTTCCTTAAATATCTCACTGCTCATTTATGTTTTCTTTTGCAAATTAAAATTGATTAGATTTATTTTACTCACCCCGAGTCTACCAGTTTTCTATACACAAACCATAGAGGTCCCAGATCACACAAAATGGGCAAAGCAGTAGAAAATAGAGGTCTTTAACTTAGAAGCATATATGCTGGTTATAAAAATAAGCCAGTTCTGTGATATCTTCTGTTAATGCTTTCCATAACCTGATCTGTAGCAATATTTTTTTCCTCAATTTTTTCAGAGCTTTCCTAATTTGGAAAAATTTCCCCACAACATTAACATTTAATTGCTGATTTTTCTCTGCAATTTTCTTCCTCATGTTCACTTTGTGGTATTGAATGGCAGGATGAATGAATGAATGTCAAACACTATGGGGAGAGCAAGAAGGGCCAGAACGATGACCCCACTCTTAAGAAGCTTACAGCCAAATGGGAAAGACATCTAAAAACAAAATGTAAATTGTTTTAAGTCCATGAGATAATGGAGGGACACAAAATTCTGATTGCTTAGAGAAATTACTAGTTACTTTAATTGGGGAAAAAAGGGAATCTTCGTGGAAGAGGAAATATTTGAGATCACTTTGAAAGATAACCACAATCTTGAACTTAGAAGAAGTTGGGAGGAGAAAAGCATTTTAAGCATATGGAACATCCAGAAAAAGAATCATATAAGGCATGAAGTTTAAAGTAATTCCAGGTAGTAAGGTTAGTGTATCTGGGTCACTGTGCCATTTTTGCTTATACAATTGATGTCCAAAGGGTTACTTATTTTTATAGAGTACATGTTGAGAAATAGAAAATCTCACAGACTGATTGTAAGTAATGAAATTGAACTGGTAATGAAAAAAAAAACTACCAAAAAATAAAAGTCCAGGACCAAATGGATTTATAGCTGAATTCTACCAGGTATCTAAAGAAGAGTTAATACCTATGGTCCTCAAACTATTCCACAAAATAGAAGAGAAAGGAAAGCTTCTGATACATTCTATAAGCTCAGCATTAATTACCCTGATACCAAAACCAGACAAGGACACCACAAAAAAAGAAAACTACAAGCCAATATTCCTGATGAACATAAACGCAAAAATCCTCAACAAAATTTTAGCAAACTGCATACAACAGTACATTAAAAAGATCATCCACCACAATCAGAGGGGATTTAGTCCTGGGATGCGAGGATGGTTCAATAGTCACAAACCAACCAATGTCATACACCACATCAACAAAACAAAGGATAAAGGGCACCTGGGTGGCTCAGTCAGTTAAGTGTCTGGCTTTGCCTTGGGTCATGATCCCAGGGTCCTGGGATTGAGCGCCTCTTTGGGCTCCCTTTCAGCAGGGGAATCTGTTTGTCCCTCTCTCTCTGTCCCTCCCCCCACTTGTGTGTGGGCTCTCTCTTAAATAAATAAATTAATTAGTTAAAAAAATCTTAAAACAAAACAAACAAACAAAAAACCCGAAGGATAAAAATCATATGGTCATTTTAATAGATGCAGGAAAAAACATTTGACAACATTCAACATCCATTCATGATAAAAACTCTCAACAAAATGGGGTTACAGGAAATACACCGAAACGTAATAAAGGCATATGTGGAAAACCCACTGCTAACATCATCCTCAATAGTGAAAACTGAGAGCTTTCCCTTAGAGTCAGGAACAAGACAAGACACTCTCACCACTTTTATTCAACATATTACTAGAAGTCCTAGCCATAGCAATCAGACAAGAAAAAGAAATAAGAGGCATCCATATTGGTTTAGAAGAAGCAAGACTTTCACTATTTGCAGATGACCTAAATATATAAAGCAAATATTAACAGACATAAAGAGAGAAGTTGATGAAAATACAGTAACTGCCTATAGGGGACTTTAACAGTCCATGATACTACATAGAGATGATACTACATAGATGATACCAACATGATACTACATAGAGAAAATCCTAAAGATTCCACCAAAAAAACTGTTAGAAGTAATACATAAATTCAGTGAAGTGGCAGAACACAAAATTAATACATAGAAATCAGTAGTGTTTCTATACAATAACAATGAAATCACAGAAAGGAAAACCTAAAAAGTAACACCATTTATAATTATACCAAAAAGAATATAGTACCAAGGAATAAATTTAAGCAAAGAAGTGAAAGATCTGCACTCTGAAAACTATAAAACATTGATGAAATTGAAGATGATACAAACAAATGGAAAGATATTCCATGTGCATGAGCCAATTTTTATATACTGTTATAAACTTAAGTCCATAGTTAATTCAGATTTCCTTAGTTTACTCTCAGTGTTCTTTTTCTGTTTCAGGATCCCATTCAAGATATTGTGTGACATTTATTCATTATGCATCTTCAGGCTCTTCTTGGCTGTGGCAAGTTTTCAGACTTTCCTTGTTTTTGATGACATTGACTGTTTTGAGGAGTACTTTTGGTATGTATTTTGTGGGATATCCCTCAGATGGGGTTCATCTGTTTTTCTTTTATGATTAGACTGAGATTTTGAGTTGTGGGGAGGAAGACCACAGATGTAAAGTGCTATTTTCATCATATCATATGAAGAGTACATTTGATCAGCATAACTTAATAACTATTGTGTTGACCTTAATCACCTGGCTGAGGTAGGTTTTACCAGTTTTCTCTACTTTAAAGTTACTCTTTTTTTCCCCACTTTCCACATTTTACTCTTTGAAAGGAAGTAATTATGTATAGTGCATAATTAAGGAATGGGGAGTCAGCTCCACCTCCTTTTGGGCAGAATAGCTACATAAATTACGTAGGATTCTACACAAATTTGACTCTTCCTCCTTCAGTTATTTCATTCAAATGATTTAGTAATTATTCCATCAGTATATACTCATGGATATTTATTTTACATCTCAGTACTATTTTATTTATTTTGTTGCTCTAAATGTTTTAGCCTTGGCCATTGGGGATTCTTTTAGTTGGCCCCTGTGTTCAAATGGTATGCCCCCAGCATTGTGTGTGTGGTTTTGTTTTGTTTTTGAACACTTCTTTACTTCCTGGGACTAAAAGATGCTCCAGAATCATCATGATTGTTTTCTGCTCTGTCACAGAATCAGCTATTTCTCTAAGGAGTTCTTTTATTGGAGAATAGTATTAGAAAATAAGATCTGGGTACTAGGATATTTGTTGCTACTGGGGTGTCATTGTTCCTTGGCCCTCTCAGCAGACAAAACAAGGAAATTATGTGTCTACACTAATCTGGGTATGTACACATGTCTGGAAGTATTTCCATATATATCCATCTGTATCTACGTTAAGCTAAACATGGGTTCATACCAATGACTTCATTTCATTACCATATGGATCATTCTAGCCTCCTCTCCCTGCTTATCTGAAAATTCCCACTTCAACAGTGAGGAGACTGGCTCTCACTCTTTTAGTATTTTTATCTGTCTACTATAAAAGGTAGAGTTCTCTCCCTCTCCTTTCCCATCCTCCTTTCTTTTTTTCTAAAAATCTTTGTATATTTAGCATCTACTATAGCACCTGGTACAGAGAGTCTTAACTCAAAACGCAACAACGATAATTTATTACACTCTACCTGTTCCTTCTAGAACAAAGATAAAACCAGTAAGATAACCCCATGAACATAATGAGAAATTATAGCAGTAATAATACAATATTAGCTTCTATGTTGAAATTTTATTTCACTTTAAACAACCCACAATGTCATATCTAACATGAGAGATACATTTGTTAATGTGAACATTCTACCTTAGTTCATCCATTGTATTTTAGCTGTATTCCAGATGCCAGTATCTTATGTTATGATCTTGCTAAATAAATACTTCTTTATTTGAATCATGGTTGTAAAATGCTAAAAAAATCTAAAAACTATACCAGTTAACATTTTGGAAAACATAAAATTAGAAACGGTCCTAAATAACATCCTGAAATTTCAGAAAGGAGTTATAATTTTATAGTAATATTTTAAAAGTCTAGTAGAAATTCTAAATCAAACAAAACTATAATAAAAAATAAAAATTAGATTTTAGTTTGCATGCATATGAGTGTGTGTAAATTACTTGAAATATTAGAGTAAGTCAATGTGTGAAATAACTAATATTAGTATTTACTCTTGTACCGCTTTGTTTGATGTTTTATATAAGTAAATCAACCATTCAATCCTTGTAATTATCTATGAGGATCTCCTTCACTTACAGATTAAAGGGTCTCCCATTCAAGTACTAACCAGGCCCGTCCCTGCTTAGCTTCCGAGATAGAGGAGATCGAGATCGGGTGCGTTCAGGGTGGTATGGCCACGGTAATTATCCATGAGGATCTCTTTCACTTAAGAGATTAAGGGGTTGGGGCCCCTGGGTGGCTCAGTGGGTTAAAGCTTCTGCCTTCGGCTCAGGTCATGATCCCAGGCTCCTGGGATCCAGCCCTGCGTTGGGCTGCCTGCTCAGTGGGGCGCCTGCTTCCTCCTCTCTCTCTGCCTGCTTCTCTGCCTACTTGTAATTTCTCTCTCTGTCAAATAAATAAATAAAATCTTAAAAAAGAGAGATTAAAGGGTCAGAGAGTTAAGTGACTTAATCAAGAAATAAGATGTGGAACTATGATTTGGACCCAAGTTTATTAAAATACCAAAACCATGCTTTGTTCATAAAGAGATACTACCTCTTTCAAAGTCATGTTGTCTAAAGACTTGAATCTACCCCCCCCCCAGCTGAGCTATCTATAACTTCTGCAGGGACAATATGAAGAATCCAAAATAAATTGCCAGTATCTTTAACAAGACCATGTAAGTTGTCCAGCTCTAGGAATGTGATGTAAGGTTTTAATATCTATATAATTACTATATAGTCAACATAATTTTCTAACCTGGGAGTAGGACAAGTCTTCATAAATCTAAAGAGCTGTGGCAAATTTATAAAGAGAAGTTCTTTTACAGGCCTGTGTAAAATGGGAATAATCGGTCTCTTTTATCTTCAAATGTGCTAAGAAGAAGTAGAAGAAGTTCTAAAACCCGTAGGAATCATCAAAATGACTATGCTTAGAATTTCTTGAGGTGGACAAAGTTGTGGAATCATGTGAAGGAGGATTGTGGTGGTAACTTTAATGCCCCATGATGCTCTGCTAGCAGCTGACAAGTGTGACTTTTTTCTAAATATCTAAATTGGATCTGAGAAATACATCATTCTTCTTGGGAGACTAGATACTTAAAACACATCACCCAGGGTGGTTCTTGTATATAATATATACCATTCTATACTTTTTATTTAGAGTTAAATGCCTTTTAAGAAGAAACAGAGAATACAGCTTTGACTTTTTTTATATATCACTAGTAGAAATATCAAAGAGTTGGCTTTATTTTTTGGAAAAAAGAATAAGCTAGTCCTTGTTTTGAATTCTCTACTGAACTTATACTTTGAAATGTCTCTCCCAGCTAAATAAGGATCAAATAAATGTATCTGGCTCGTTTCCCAGGTATTTTAGTTGAGCCATTTGTCTCCATATCCAAACTATATTTCTAGAATGATTTGTAAAAACTCAAACACAAGAATATATTTGCTGAAACTGCTAGACTGAAAGCATTCACACATTGAAAATAGCATAAATATGCAACAAATTCAGAGAAGGCATTTTAAGGGACTTAGCAGCAAGGGAGCTGATTTTCATTGACTCCTTACTTTTTACATAGGTGTAAAGTAACAGACTGAACCTTTATGAAGTAGATCTTGTTATCTTAATTTTATAGAGAAGGAAATTTCAAGATCAAACTTCCAGGAAGCAATTGAGCTGAAATTTGAACCCAGGTTCCAAAGCCCTTCTCTTTCCAGTGTATTACTGAATGGTTCAGATAAAACAGAGGTAATAGAAGTACCTCAAAAAGGAAGTAGGTTCAGTGGAAAGATCATTGGCCCAGAAGTTAGACGACCAGGGGCTTATTGGGTAGTTTCTTGTCATCTTTTCACTCTGTCCTCTGGCTTCTTATTTGTAAAATGGGGGCCAACCAAAAGCTGATCCGGAAAGTATTTTTTAATTTTTACATTTTTATTTGCTTATTCTCTTTCTCTCTCCTAGATTGTAAGCTCTATGAGGGTAAGGATTCTTTTATTGTGGTAAAATATATATAACATGAAGTGGATCATTTTGACCATTTTTAGGTATACAGTTCAATGGCAAGTACATTCATATTGTTGTATAATCATCACTACCATCATAGACTCTGAAAAACAAAGATGAATTTCTGAAATGACTTTGAAATGATATCAAATAATTTTTTATGAGTAGACATTGCTTTAGTCATCGTGGTATTTCCAGGGCTTTGATCTGCAACAGGTGCTCAGAAGTGTGAGTTATTGAACTGATGTGTGCTTAAGAAAAATTACCAAATTTCTCAGTTTATGAAGAATCTAGGGAAGGAAAGTGATGGGGAAGGAAACTGTGTCTCATTTTCACTAAGTTCTACTTACAACATTATTGGTTGAGAAATAGTCTCTTCTCAGCAGCTGGCTGGCCACTGGCCATATCTCTTGCACATGTGTGCAACATCCTCACCCAGAGCGAAAGTACAAGGCTCATTTTCCTGCTCACAGCAAAAATTCTAGCCAGTTGTCAAATAAGCATGACAAATGCTTTAATTTGGAATCATCCAAAATATGAAATAAAGTTATTTTGCAAGTGACTGCTTTATTAATACAAATAAAATTCAGAGAAGCAAAGGGAAATGTGGCAATTGTACATTCAGAAATGTACAAACCATAGGTGTACAAAGTCCTATTCTTTGAAAAAAAGTCAAAATTATATATTTAGTGTATCAACATATATACTTATATAAATGCATGGAAGAAAGATCTGTAAGACTATAGTTCAATCATTGATAGTGATTATTCTGGGTTGAGAAGTGGGATTGGGCATGGGGAGCATACACTTTTTATTCCATATACTTCTATTATTGTAATTGTCTCCTCATGGGTTTATATTTGGATGTACCTACATAATTTAAAAGGAAAAAAATCATATATAATGAAAAAGTGGATACTGATTAAGTAAGGTGATTTTAATAATACTCACTAAATTACCATGCAATGGAGCCAATATTTGTAGTTTTAAAAATATTTTTCTCTTATGCTTTCCTGAGTTCACAACATTTGTCCTAATCCACGTGAACCTCCACATACTTATCAGGCAGATGGGCGTGAGCGTGGTGGTTGGGTAGACATCAGATAATGATAAGAGTGCAAAGAGAAAGATAAGGTAAAATAGAATTCAGTTGCCCAAACTGGATTAAATAGCATGACAATAACCTTGCTAGCAAAACTTCTGTCTTGATGAAGGATATTATAATTTATTTTTCTCCCTTTAGTCTATCAACCCCCGAGCCTGGGGGATTACAGATTGGTGGTATGGAGCAAATGGCAGCTAGGTCAGTTTTATGATTGGTAAGGAGAACATAACAGAAGAAGTAAAAGAGAAGGCTTTTCAGTTCTGGTAGGGGAGATTGTGGAGAGAAGGGGAGAGACAAATGTGAAGCCTGCAGATGCAGATCCTGACTTCCCCATCTTTGTGGTTCAGCCTGGGGAAGAGGAAATATATTAGATAAGTTATGGTAACACTGGGGGCAATGGTGAACTTTACCAAGGAGATCCATTCCCAGGAGGCACTCGCCACCAATACATGGCAGCCAACTTTGTTACAGGCATAGCTCATGGAGTTAAGCAAAGAAGGCCTGAGGTTCGGCTCTCATGGGCCACCCTTGCCTCTGTTATTGAGTGGACAGGAGGAAGAAGGAGCTGCGACTATTACTGGACAGCTTTTCAGAGAAATCACTAGAATGTGTGTGGGAGTGGAAAGCTCTACACGGTGGGCTGCAGAGAGAATTGTCCAAGGCAGAACACAGAGGGGCCACAGCACCACTGGGTGCTGAGATGGGGTCAGAGTGGTCAGGTAGAGCTATGGGCCTGTCCCTGCGCACAGTTCCTACATGATATTACACCACTTTAACCTTAAGCTGGGAGAGGGTGATCAGGCAAACAAAGGACATTATCCTTCAGACAAGAAGACACTCATTCCCCAGCGTCCACTCCCAGGCCCAGTGCTTTCCCACCATCACACAGAAAGCATCTCCAGATGCCACCTGAGGGAGATAAGCATGGGAAGGGGTAAGACAAAGAACATTTTCAACAAAATGAGAGATTGTTTCCTAAATGCTCTATTCAAATGATCACACGGAATTAAATTTAAACAGGACCCAGTTAATTTCTCCCCTCACTAGCCAGTGGTTAGGTGCTCCTTATGAATCCTGGACAAAATGATCATGTATCTTCTCTGCAAGTATGAGTTATACTGGGAAATTTTGTAATATCACAATAAATGAAAAGTAATAATAGAGAATAAAAGTACACTGAATAACAAGACTAAGGTGGAGAAAGAAATCATGTCCTAATAGAAAGTCAGAAAGTCTTATTAAGAGTCACACAGCAAAGGATAGAGGGTAGGGAGTCAGCTTAGGGAAGGATATTAGATGGACACTTGTTGGCACGTGAGGGCTGAAATCCAATCACACACAGTGGAATGTAGTTAATGTCTTTGGTGCATATATGCTTGCAAATTTCTTATGTGAAAACTCTTCAGAAATTATACCAGTCTACTATTTCATGTCACTATTAAAGAACAGAATGAAACTTGCCCATTAACTTTCAGGTGATGGATGCATGCTCACAATACAACCAATCTTCCCGCCCTGACAGAGGGAGGAACAGCCCCTCTCATGAGCCGTTCTAAGGCCAATTGTTCTGAGCCCTCATCCAAAGTCCAGTCCTTCTGGTGGTTAAGAACATAGATTCTGAGCTAGACGTTCCTACTTATGAGCTCTATGTCCTTGGGATAGTTACATACCTCTCTGTGACTTAATTGGCAATAAGAGCACCTAATTCTAAGGGCTGTTTAGGGTGACCAACCATCCTGGTTTGCGGGGGACTGAGGTAGCTGTTAGGACTTGAGACTTTCCATGCTAAAATGGGAAAGTCCTGGATAAACCAAGACATACTGGTCACCCTGGTTAATATGAGCACAGAGGAGTTAAGTCACATGAAGTTCTCTGACGGAAGTGCACTTGGCAAAGAGCAAGTGCTTAGTAATGGTTGTTCTTAGTAATGGTTGATCACTATTACAACTAATACTACTGAATACAAAAAAGGGATTTCTTGGCCAAGTGGAGTGTTTAAACATTGCCATAATGCTGTTTGGATTAAAGGGGCTGAATAATGACCCCTGGAATTTCTAGGTCTCTAAGTGTCCTGAAATTTTTGCCTAATTGTTTATTTAAAAAGAACTTAATACAAAAAAAAGAACTTAATACAGAGCTAATACTGAAGTACAGACTGAAATAAAATTCTTTAAAATGGAAATAAATTTCTCTGGAGACATGACAGAAGAAGATCTAGCAAGAAGGAAGATCTAGCAGTAGTCACTTGAAGTCATCCACTAGGGTCTCTCTGAAATCCTCCAAAGTTCCAGACAGGAGCAAGTGAGGCTTTTGATGCTAATGCTATTTTGAAGCTCAGAAGTGCAGAAGTGTGGCAAGAATGCCACCAGGAAGCTCCAAGAAAAGGTTTGACATTTGTTGTATGCAAAGCAAAGTAAGTGAGAGGAAGACTTTCTTGCAGCAGAATAAGGGAAAAAGAGCTAACATTAATTGGCTGGTTTTTATATGTTGGACACTGTTCTTATATTTTTTAAAGATTTTTTATTTATTTACTTGAGAGAGAGATCAGAGCGAGTGAGAACATGAGTGGGGGGAGAGGTGCAGAGGGAAAGGGAGAAGGAGGCTCCCTGCTGCTGGACACTGTTCTAAGAGCTTTATGTGTGTATTTATGTGTGTTTGTTCCAACGATTCTGTACTATGGATATTTCCAGTTTAGAGAAAGAAGCTGAGGCTCAAAGATACTAAGTAATTTGCTATGTTTAGATTGAACAGCAATAACAGTTGAAGTCGGGCGCCTGGGTGGCTCAGTGGGTTAAAGCCTCTGCTTTCGGCTCAGGTCATGATCTCAGGGTCCTGGGATCGAGGCCCGCATCGGGCTCTCTGCTCAGCGGGGAGCCTGCTTCCCCCTCTCTCTCTCTCTGCCTGCCTCTCTGCCTCCTTGTGATCTCTCTCCCTCTGTGAAATAAATAAATAAAATCTTTAAAAAAAAATAACAGTTGAAGTCAAAGAGGGATTTAATTTATGCCTAGTCATTTTTAATTATGTAAATCCTATTATAAATTGTGTATCACTTTCACTTACACAGTATTTAGAGTTTTGTTGATAGTCAAGTTTCGGTTTTGACTGCAGTTTTGACCTTTATAGTATAATTTGAGGAGTTATGTGGTAGCTTCCCATTCATGCTCACACCTCTCCTGAAGGATGCACACATGACTGACCCATGAAATCCCTGCTCTAGATATTACTACTGTTCCCCAATGGGAACCATCTGAACTGGAAGCACAGCAATCAAAGAAATAAATCAAGGAGATAAACTGCCTCTGTCAAGTTAGCTTTGGAAACTAGAAAGCTTATGGTAGAAGCAAAAGTCATAATCATAAAATTATTTTTCTATAAATCAATGTTACACATGACAGAGGTCAATATATCTTTGAAAACCTTAGTTTCCTCTATTTTTTCTTTCAAGTTTTATTTTAAGTGTAAGTTGTTTGATTCTTAGGTAACCTAAAACCCAGGGATGATGACTTTAATCATTATAATTAATATTAACGAGAGTCAATTTTTTTACTCTTTCTGGTAAATTATTTCTATCTTCATTTACTTATTGCTGTCTAGAGAAAAAGTTATATCACAAAATAGAGTAGCAATATTATTCAGCTTCCAGAAACTCAACCTTTTAGTTGTAAATGTGGAACAGCTGGTTATATATTTTGTTCGATAGAAGAAGACAGAAAGATCTATTGAAGAACTAAAGTGAGAGTGAATAGAGTTGAATTATCCCTGCATCAATTGGCTAGTTTTCAGTGGTTTATTGGGTAGCATAAACTTTGAGGTAAGAAGACAATCAGCATGCATCCAACAGAGACTGGAGGAGTGGCCTATTGCCCTCAGAAACTCTGGCATGTCAAATATTTGCCTTGTGTGGGAAATTCAGTAAAGTCCCAGGGCTGTAGTTTTCTCTCTTATAATATAGGACTGCAAAGGAACCAGCTCAGAAAACTATTCTTTTCTTTACAATCTTGAGATTCAAACAGACTTGAAAGCATGGCAAAGCTCACAATTCAATTTTCCTATGCAGTTAGATCATAATGGCTTAATTTTGAAATTAAATGTTTCTACACTGGCAAGGCCTCGATAGTCAATTTTTTTTTTCACTGAAAGCCCTGTGTTGTGAAGGGGAATCTGAGAATCAGAAAGTCAAGATGGGAGGTATTTGAAAACAGTTGAGATATTTAAAACCTATCTATATATTGTGTGATAGCATCTTTCTCAAATGAGATCTCTTGGCAGCGAACCATAGTGCCGCCCAAGAGAGGACTTTTCACATTCACGAATTCACAATCATCTGAGCAATCACACAGCGTCTGGTACTATTCTGCATGAAAAATTCTGTAAGGAAACATTTCATTATTGTTGAGTGCTGGCCTGGTTTCCTGATTTGAGAGAAGCAGAAGAAAAAGAGCTGGTGGGATAAATGACGAAGGGTCTTTCCCAGGATTTGGGTGGCCAAAAGACAAGAAGTGGCAAATCTGCTGTTTCTGATTGCACTTATGAGGAGCCTGAAATGGCCACAGTGCTCATGATACAAATATCACAGAACTTGCCCTTGCCTATGTTGGCCCTGGTCCCCCTATCAAGAGCAACAATCTCCAATGGCAGGCTTTGCTTTTAGAACCAAGGGAGGCAGACCTGATGCTTAACCAGGAGGCTCTGTCACCACTAATGATACTGGGCTGGAAAGAGTCTAGGTTGGGATGAACAAAGATGGAAAAACATGAACAGTAAGCCATGGGTCTTCAATTTCTCCCCACTGCTGGAACCCATCTCATCTCAATGAAATGGGAGCTAACTTTGAATTTTGCTTAACTGGTGCTAGTGCCTTTCCATCTGGAAATTGGCCCTATTTGTGGATTTCCTTTGTCCACTAGAATGGACTATGCTGGAAACATGCCTTTGGCATTCATTTGCTGCCAAAAACTGCATCTGTCCAAGAGTTCTGGTTGTCCTGCAAACCTCATCCTTTTAGATATGACTCTAGGCCTTAACTGCAGGGCTACTGCTTATAGCCACACAGGCTTTCTCTACTGCATGAATCCAGGGGTTGTCATTCTCACAGGCCACAGTGTAAATGGTTCCTTTCTGTAGTTGGCCAATGCACAGGCCCTTCTGGAGTGAGCCACACATCTTGGACAGCATCATTTGGGGGTGATCTGGTGATCCCTGGAGGAGGCTGACATTCTATTTTAAAATTTTTCTCGCTCATGACTCTGAATCCCATTCTTTGTGCTTATGATATTCTTTACTTCCCTCAACCTCCTTCGTGCTTAGTGGCCAAGCCCTTTTTTTATGATTCAATCAAACCCAATTTAGCTTACTATGGAATGAAAGACAGGGAGAAGAAATATATTTGAAAAATTGCATATATCTCTTGTTCCAACAAAAGAAGATTGCAGAAGGCCATAGGACCTCTGACCATAGCAAATCACCTTAGAAAGCACAGTGAATTTGCACTGAAAGGGAATTGTACTTCTTATAATTATTTCATGGCATGTGTGTGTATGTTTAATGGTAGTTAGGTAAGTAAATAAAAAAGCTAATAGAAATATCCTTGCACTTTGCAGATGCGAATAAAAATAGTGTGTTCGCTAGGAACCGAAACTTTATGAGCATTGTTCTGAGAATCGGAGAACATGCTGCCATAAGCACATTAGCTTTATTATCACAGGACCAGATCAGCTCAGCCTAACAGCACAGCAACTAACAGGGCAGATTCTGCAGCTAGACAACCTGGGATCAATCTCAGGTCTACCATCTACCCGCCAGTTATGTGACCTGGGGCAAATTTTGTTTTCTCTTTTATATTTCAGTTTCTGCATTCATAATTCAGGAATAGTAATACTTTACTCAGCAATAAAACCATCATATTAATTATGAAGGAGATGTGCCTGGATAGTGACATCTGCATTCACTTTCCTGGTGCCCTGATTGAACAGACAGATGAGCAGCAACTCTTACAAATACTCCTCAAATTGGGATTATTTCTGATCAGGTGACTATCATTACAGAAAAAGTTACTGTAGTAACATTACTCATATTTTTGTGTTAATTTCAATATTGTTTCTAGTATTTCCAGGTATTTAGCCAATACTACTCCCAAAATAGAAATAATGAAATTGAAAATTGTGAAACTGATTTAAAATTGAGCTTACCTTTTAATGACTATATTGATACTTTTATTAGTGGTTGCCACTAGAAAGGATGCACCCTCAACGACAATGGTGAGTTTGACTCAGCTCTGGGAGGAGAAACCTAAGCACTTACACATCACAAACCCTCCAGGGGGAAGTTTATTAGGTAGAGTTCAACTGTTTCCTACCATGTACCCTCGAGAGTCACCAAGTACAATTTAGATATCCAAACAGTAAGAATACAAAGTAGTCAACATCAATATGGTCAGAAATAAATCTGGGATAGTTTCAAAGAAGCTAGCACAATTTGCAGAAGTGAAAGTAATTTTGGAATTTATATGAATTTTAAATCAAATACATACACATCTCTCTATTTTTTATGATGCTAATGTAGTTGATTTCTGGCAGTGATACAGAGTCACTTTGTGGTCACACTGAGTCAGTGGAATCCCATGTGTTATAAATAAACATTTGGCTTTACCAAGCAGAGATTTATCAAAAGCTGTGCAGAGGCAAACAAGACAGGCAAGCCGTGATCCCCTGCAGGTACCATTCCATGTGCGACCAATTACTTTACAATTCTGCAAAATGTATAACAGCAACCAGATTTAGGGCACAGAGAATTTTAGGAAATTTTATTATTAAACTCCAGTAAAATGAGTCTGTTTACATGTTTTCTCCCCAAGGAAAGAAGGACAAGCCTAAGATTGTCTGCATGCGAGTTATCCATCTTACTGCTTTCCAGCTGGCAGTTTGAACTGAGACTTTCTGGCCTAGCCACCACCCATTAGCCTCATGAGAACACTCCTGGGAGAGTGATATGTATTTTCTAAGAGGTTTGATGATGTCAGATAGGTTAGTGCAAGATGTATGGTACCTGCACAGAGTATATATCAACTGCCTCAGACTCTTTGAAGCTCTTGCAAGAAGTGGCCTTTAGCAACTCCTGGCAGAGCCTGGTTTTCCTAGGGTGTCCACTGAGGATTTATTCTAAGTTGATTTCATAATCTTGTGTCTGACATGGGAAAATTAGGGAGCATTTTGTTTCATTAACTGCTGCTGAATGAGGGCTCACTAAATAGAAAGTAGTTAATTTTGTGCAACCAGTTCTGGGGATATACCATGAATTTGGAAGCTAATTTTAGTACATAATTCTGGTCTTAAGGGAAACTCAATACTGCAGTCTATAAGTATGATTGAAAGCATTTGAGGAAGGCATTTTCATATGAACTATACTCTTAGAGCATAAATTCTGAAACATGTTACAGATTACCTTTCATTGGTGTAGTTGCTGTAACAATATAGATAGCTATTAAGCTTGAAGAAGGTTGATTTCATTTCATTTGTTATCCTGTACAAGGGAAACACCTAGCATCATCACCATCATTAACAAATATTTTGGCAATTTATCAAGTACGGAGTACTGATCTAAGTATTGAAACCATATAGAGACTCAGTGAGAGTCTTATCACTTAAAAAGATATTAGGAGTAAAGGAATATAAAAAAAATATCCATCTAAGGTGAAGTGCAGGATGAGTAGTTCCTGGACTTACCGAGGACAGAGCAGGTAAGACTTGATCTAGACTTGAATGATGAGCCTAGACATATGGAGCAGAGGGCACCCAGTAGAATCATAGTATGGGCAAAGGCATGGAGGTGTGGATGAAAATGGCATATCCAAAAAGGCAGTGTAGGATAGACTGACAGTGACGTGGCCTTGAATCCAGGGTTGAGTCCTGACTCTGCCCCCTATTGGCTATATTACCTTGGACAGGTTATTTGATTTTCTGAGGCTACTTCCTCATCCATAAAATGAGGACAATTATAATTAGATTGCAGGCTTTTCATCATTGTTAAATAAATAAGTTTATTTAGTAATTTTTTTACTCAATATATATTCCTTATGGTACATTGAATAAAGTTAGTTATTCTCCCAAATAATAAGTTGATTCTCTTGGAAACAGCAAGTCCATGTGGGAAATTACTGGACCCTGAAACTAGAGGCATAAGCTGCATCCAAATACAAATGACAGTCACCATCAGTTGATAACCCCTAAAATACTAACAGGGATAGAAAGAAAAAACAACAGAAAAAACCAAGTTGTGGTCTATTTCTATTATTTATAATCCATATATTCCTTTGTTCAATAATTTACAGGCAATTCCCTATTTTCTTGTGTGTTTTTACAAGGGTAGGGATTAGCTGGGAAGAAGGTAGTCAAAGCTATAAAAATAAAATCCAAAGTATCTAGAAATACAAAGGTTAGAATGAGGTAATAGAACTTATAAAGATTTCATTTTTCTAAGCAGTAAAAAGTAAGTATTAAAAAGGGTTTAATATAGAATAGACATAGACTTACAGGAATTTTCAAAAGATCATTTTTCAACATGAATTTACCGAGTTCCTACAGTATAAACACTGGATATGTGGTAGTAAATAAAGTAAGTGTTATTTTGTTTAGTGGAGGAGACAATAAAGAATAATACACAAAAAAAGTGAATGTGATAAATGCTCTGAAGGAAAATAAAAAAAACAATAAAAATTCTCCAAAGAACAATATTGAAACAACTCATTTGGACTGGGCTGGGGGTCAGAGAGGGCTATTCCAAGGAAGCAGTGTTTGTGCTGAGACATCAAGGACAGGCGGGAGTGAATGAGGTGTAGGGTGAGGGCAAAGTGGTTGAGGTCTTGGCCCTGGGTGGGAAAGAACCTGGGCAATGGGGCTGGTGTACACAGTTTTCAAAGACCCACGATAGACCCGGTAGACCATGCGTGTGTTTGTGTGTGTGTGTGTATGTATGTATATATATATATATATATATATATATATATATATATACACACACACACACATAAATATATACATATTTATATTTGCTTATTTTAATTTGCATAAACCTTGACCACAATAGATGACTTCAAAGCCAACTTGGCCTGAATGATATTTGAAATCCATTGGCAATTCCTATAATAGAAATTTAAATATTAGTTCTTGCAACAGAGGCAATCTAATGCCCAAGCACACATAGAAGGATGACTTTAAAAAGGCCTTCTGGCAGGGAACGCTCCTACACTGTTGGTGGGAATGCAAGCTGGTGCAGCCACTCTGGAAAACAGTATGGAGGTTCCTCAAGAAGTTGAAAATAGAGCTAGCCTACAACCTAGCAATTACACTATTGGGTATTTACCTCAAAGATACAAATGTAGTGATCCGAAGAGCACCTGCACCCCAATGTTTATAGCAGTGATGTCAACAATAGCCAAACTATGGAAAGAGCCTAGATATTCATCGACAGATGAATGGATAAAGATGTGGTATATATTTATTTATCTACACACACACACACACACACACACACACACACACACACACACACACACACAGAGCAATACTATGAAGTCATCAAAAAATGAAATCTTGGGCGCCTGGGTGGCTCAGTGGCTTAAAGCCTCTGCCTTCGGCTCAGGTCATGATCTCAGGGTCCTGGGATCGAGGCCCGCATCGGGCTCCCTGCTCGGCGGAGAGCCTGCTTCCTCCTCTCTCTCTGCCTGGCTCTCTGCCTACTTGTGATCTCTCTCTCTGTCAAAAAAAAAAATCTTTAAAAAAAAAAGAAATCTTGCCCATTTGCAACAATATGGATGGAACTAGAAGGTCTTATGCTAAGTGAAATAAGTCAGTTAAAGAAAAGCAATTATCATATGATCTCCCTGATATGTGGAATTTAAGAAACAAGGCAGAGAATCACAGGGGAAAAGAGGAGAACATGAAACAAGATGAAACCAGAGAGGGAGGCAAACCATAAAAGACTTAATCATAGGAAACAAACTGAAGGTTGCTGGAGGGGAGGGGGGTAAGGGATGGGGTGGCTGGGTGACGGACACAGGGGAGGGTGTGTGTTGTGGTGAGCGCTGTATGTTGTGTAAGACTGTTGAATCACAGACCTGTATCCCTGAAACAAATAATACATTATATGTTAATTAACTGAATTTAAATAAAAAATAAATAAATAAAATAAATAAAAACCCAACCTAGCAGCTATTCCCTTTTTCCAAATGCTGATTCCCCTCCAGAATCTCCTTGCTTTTGATGGCTCCCAAGTACCTTTAACTAGTTGTATTTTATATTTTTCCCAGAGTTTATAGTTGTTGTCTGTGGAAGTTAGTCTGATAGGAGGAACATAATATCCCAAGTGAATGTTCTCATTTGAATGGGAAGGTCTGATTTGAATTTCTGTGTAAGGGTGAGAGCATCAGGTGCCCAGGAGTGTTTGTGGGCAGGAAAGTGGCATGTCAGCTAACAGACATATCAAAATAAAATAAATAAGGAGACTTTACTTTTGAAAAAATAAAAAAATTAAAAGGCCCTCTGACTTCAAGAGATCACATTCTTAAAAAGCAACTCCAATCAGACTCGGTGAATTTAAAGGAATCATGTGACTATGTTGTTCTCTGAGAATAAAATCGTAATAAAGAGTGTAACAACAGGTGGTTAATTTTAGTTTTATCACAATTATATTTTGCCTCCTCCTGGCTTGAACTACTATGCATGTCACTCAGAGGGAGACGGCCAAAGTTCCTTGGACAGAGGTCCAACATGGCAAATGCTGTTTGTTTACCTCCCCCTAAACTTGCTGATTCAATCTTTCCCCCAATACAAGTATCACTTAACATAAATCCAAAGGTAAACAATTATAGGTTGTCTGCGGATATCCTTACACAGGGTCCTGACTATGTGGATGCCCCAGGTACCACAATAATGTAAAATCCAGGAGGGCTGGAGAACCAGATGCCACCATGAGCTCACAGAATTTGGCAGGAAGTAATGACAGACATAGTGTTCCATGACCAGGAAAGATACATGGTTCCTTGGATTTCATGCCTTTCCTAATCTATGTGGGGATTGTAGGGCTGCTGAATTTTATTTGATTTTATTTTTGCCTCTATCAAAACTGAAAATCAGTAACTGGCCCACTCCTCTAATCACCTTCATCAATATTATGGTGCTCTGTGCTCGATGCATTGCTTTCTGAAAAAAGGCCATTGAAAAGTCTGAAGTTTGTGTTTATGAGGTATTGAGGTATATTTTTTCTTTGACATTCTCGAAGAATCTAAAGAATGAAAGGAATGAGCATGGAATAAGGAAATGCAAATACAATGAACTGAGTGAGACCAGATGAGAAAATCAAAGAGGGAGAAGACAGGAAGATTTATTATGAGGAAAGAAAATCAAATGATGCACTGTATGGTGACTAACATAATATAAATAACATAAATAGCTTGCTGCACCTCCAACATTAGATCACCAGAAGGTCTCAGGAGACCTGTACAAAATCCCTCTTGTGTGGCGATTCTTTTGGACCTCTAACATGCCACTGTTTAGTGCCAACTTTGTATCTCCTTTACTCTGCCAGACACTTTGTTGACATGATATCCTTTGTCTGCTGTTTTCACCTCCATTTTCCTGAGATTACACCTTTTAATTCCTTTATTATTATTTAAGTGGAATTTGATAGTGAAGATAAACATGTGTTCAATCAATTATGTTTACTGGAAATCGTGTGTGTGTGTGTGTGTGTGTGCGTGCGCGTGCACATGCGCGCATTGGGCAGAGGGTTAGAAATCCTAAAACACCATCTAACATTAAAGTCCAGGTGAATGCAGCAGCTAGTAAAACCTGACTGTCTAGAACAAGGCTTGATAAAATTCTAACTGTGGGCCAAGTCTGACTCTGCTTGTTTGTGTAAATAAAGTTTTATTGGAATACAGTCATGCCCATCCATTTATGTATTACCTATGGATGATTTTACACTACAATGGCAGAGTTGAATAGTTGCAGTTGAGAACAAATGGTTTGTTTCTGACCAAAAAAATTTACTATCTGGCCGTTTACAGAAAAAGTTTGCCAAATTCTGGCCTATAATGCAGGCTGATAACAATGCTTAATATTGCAAGATGATGTAAGCACTTTATTTCAAACATGTTTGAAGAATGTTAAAATTTTGGGAATTATTACATTTACTTTTAGTGTCAAAGTGAATGCTACAAACAAGAAGGAAATATCTTTTACTAAGGTATGGTAAAAGAGTATCTTTTTAAAGAAAAGTACTGATCTAGGTTCAATATCTTGTGTCTGCTATAGCTGTCAGGTAAAGTTACTTATAGAGGGAAACCTGGCAACCCTTTACATATTAAATTAAAGAAATGTTCGTTGACTGCAGGCCTATTGTTTCCAGTGCCTCAACAAAAAAATATTCCATTTAGAAGATCATTCTGCTGAAATTTTGTAACAAACAGCAGCTATAATTGCATAATGCTGGGTTAGATCTTTAAATTGTACTTGTAAGTCCACAGTTTTCAAATCCAAATTTTCACCATTACAATTAAAAAGTAAAGCATCCTCACTTTTACAAACATAGCCCTTTAAAAGTGACAGTCCTTCCCTGAAAGGTCAAAATACTTGTCAACACAGTCCTGGAAGAAAATACATAAAATTTCTAACAGTAGTAACAATGGTAAGATTAAGGATAATTTTCTTTGCCCCTGTCTCTATTTTCCAAATTTTTACAGTGGATGTTACACTTTTATAATTAGAAAAAAAATAATTTCGCAAGGAATTTCTGTACTAGGAAATGGATCAGAATTTGGTTGTGCTATTAGTTGATAAATTCAATTTATCTATCAGCTGTTATTATCACAGGGGCCTAGCTTTCTGAGAGATAAATGATGAGCTAATTTTGTTTTGTAGAAAAAATAAGTTCAGGCAATACCAGTCTCAGAGGTGCGAAATACTTGGAGACTAAGAATTATGTATGAAAACCATTGGATATAAATGATTTGGCAGTTAGGTTAGTTTAGTTTTGTTTTCTCCAGCTCACAGAATGAGCTTAGTTTGGAGAATAACATCATCCTCCCCACAGGTAATACCCCCTAAGAAACCACTCTGGAGTATAAAAGTCTTTGTCTCATCCACTGCTCAGTCCACGCCTTTCCTGGATATGCGAGGTAGGGGGGTTGTGGAGAGTTACACTGTGCACTCATTCCCAACCCTATATTTTCCTACAGATGTAATTTTCCATATGTAATTAATGTTCATAATAGCTGGAGACTGCAATGTGAATACTGACTGAATTTCAGTACTAAAATACTAAAAACTTTTACGAGTACTAATTTCTAGACTTATCTCATTTAATTCTCAGATATGTGATGGATCAGATCATTACTGTAGAAGAGAGACTTGTGGCTCCTATTCTGGGTGCGGAAGCCCTTGCCCCTAATATCTCCACCCAATTGCCTTACCTTTGAACTTCTCTGATTTTATAAACAATGATAATGAAGCTTATTTTTAAAAAGAACCAACAGTTATCAATTTCTACTAATTCGATATTTTCTTCAATATATCAAGTTTTGAAAAATACCATGCATATATTCCCTGCAAATTACTAACCATTTTGCCTCTTTTTAAAAGCTGAGTTAGAGATATAATTTCTTTATTTGTGGAAGTCTCTGTTTTCAACCTTTTATGTTACAAAGACAGTTAACTTTTCCTTTCCTAATTAAATAAAGGCTATCAACCTAACCATTGGTGGAAAGTCTTATGCAATGTTAAAATCTACTTAACAAAGAGATTGTGATTTGGTTGCACATTGATTGTATGTATACACACTGTCTACCAGGTCAGGTTCTGGGAAGGCCTGCTCCTTGTTCTCCACTTGTTGGTTCATTTGTTCATCCATTCATTCATTCATTCAAATGTATATGTTGAACAGTTGTTCTGTATCATGTTAGGCAATGGGAATAGAGAAGGTCTAGAGCCTGAAGGGATGTCACAGGGATATAGACTCAGACCCATGGTACTGACATCTTCTCATTCTAGTTGCTCTGGTTAGGGTGTCCCACTCTATCCCTCTGCATCTGGGACTCCAAACCCTGACACTCTCAGAAGGTATCTCACAAGGTGTGCAAGTGTACAGGATAGTAGATAACTGGGTTATTTAAGCCAGAACCCTAAAAGCTGAGTTATTGGAAACTTTAAACAAAAGGTACTCTGTGTCCTACTCCTGGGCCCAGGGAATCTCTTCAGGTTCCAAGTGCTACTCTTGTCCCACCTTGGGCCTGGCTGAAGCCCCTGGGGGCTGAGAAGACCATGTCTGGTGCCTTGGGCTTCTGCTTGCTCATGATAGTGAAAGACTGCCAGACGCAAATATTTTGGGAAATCATTTATCTGATAAAGGTAGTGATTTGTGACCTGAGAAGGGCTACAATGGCCACAAAGGCTGACTTTCATGGGACCCATTGCTGCATGGATTTCTATGTCCTGGTTAGCTGCCCACCAAAGATGTCAACCCGGCTTTTCCTCCTGGGCTGGTGTGGTCAATCACTGAGTGAGCAGATGCAAAGGCAGCTGAGGGCTCCAACTGTTCTTATTATACATTCCATTCACTTGGGACACCTCACCCCCACATTCTCTCCTTTAGGTTCTTGTGTCTTCAGACCCTCATCTGCTGGAAAATGTGAGCTGACTCTGTCTGGAGTAAAGGGACAAAGGGTGATAACAGAAAGAAATGCATTTCTAATAGAAATTACTTGAGGCAGGGCGCCTGGGTGGCTCAGTGGGTTAAAGCCTCTGCTTTCGGCTCAGGTCATGATCTCAGGTCCTGGGATCGAGGCCCGCATCGGGCTCCCTGCTCAGCGGGGAGCCTGCTTCCCTCTCTCTCTCTGCCTGCCTCTCTGCCTCCTTGTGATCTCTCTCCCTCTGTGAAATAAATAAATAAAATCTTAAAAAAAAAAAAAAGAAATGACTTGAGGCATCTGCCCAAGAAAGAGGTGGCAGTATAGATTTTGGACTGAAAAAGAGAAGGGGAAATTTTCTTAGACCCTTTAACTGATTTACTGTATCTAACTCTCATCATTACTTCATTGTAGGGGTAGTTCCAAGCTCAACCTTGCCTAGCATGAGTGGGCAAAGTAGCCTATTCACATTCTCCCTGTACAAACCCTGCCCACAACTAGTTGAGTCCATGATTCCATGTTAAAATATGTGGATTTGTTTGTTTGTTTAACAGTAAGAAGTGTGACCAAAGCTAGAAAAAAAAATTTTTTTTCAAAAGTCACGGGTCATTATTAAGGCAGTTTGGGTATAGGTCTCTTCTTAATACCAGCAAAGGTTCTTTTTTGGTGATATTTTTATCAGTAAAACACCTCATAAGGATCAGAAGAGTTTACCAAAACATATCTTGATGGATAAAGTGAGAATAAATTTGAAACACATGGATTACATTTCCCTAATATGTGCACGAGTTCAAAAGTTAACAGTAATAGTGCTTGACTAAAAGCATTTGGAAATTTCTTAAGCCTCAAGAGTTTGAAAAATCAGTTTCTAAGCTACATTTAGATGGGTCCCCTTACACATTAGGACACTATAATGTACATTAAAAGTATTCACAGATAACATGTCAACAAACCAAGAATGGCAATATGCTATTGTTTTATCCTTTGCTTTGGAAATTTCCATGTATTTTAGTACTTTAAAATACACCCTTTAATTTATAAGGTACTGAATTGCCTTATGAAGGCACAATAATTCTTCCTCCTGTTGCACATAAATTAAAAATACACAATAGTAAATGCAAAGTTAAACATGATAAAATTTCTGAAAACATTAATAAACAACTCAAGTATTCAATGAACATTTAACACTAGAACTATGGAAAGATTATACAGTTTCAGTGTTGTAAGAATAGAAATATTTGTCTTGATTTTTTTTTTACTAAATTGTTCAATTCAATTGTTTGTAAGATTTCTAAGGATTTGTTAAAAGAACAATCAAACGAACAAACAAAAAACACCTTGGTGTAACTGGTGTGAATGAAAAATATAAATTCAGTAGAAAGACAAGATATGGATGTAGGAATGTCTTGACTGTCTACATTTACTGGAAAAGATAGCTTTTAAAAAAAAATATTTTCAAGACCCTTTTAAAAGAAGTTAGAAAAAATCAGGTAGAGTCAGTAGAGAAAAGATGTCCAAAGTCCATTTCCTATTAAAAAGAATGAGGGCCAATGGGATTAATCTATAAATATTAATGATAGGTAAGTTCACATGTAGATACTTGCCTCAACCCACTTTTCAATGTTTTGGGCTTAAGAAAGCATATTTTGCCTCTAGCACACTTTTGCTTAATTTAAATTCTCTGCATATTTTAAGCAAAACATACTCTGTATGTTTCTAATTCATTTATACAATTTTACTAAACCATCATTGAAGATATATTTGATCCCCAAGATAGTTTGAAGCTTTTAAAACTACCTTCCCTGAGGAACAAAATTCCATATTCATAATAAGTCAGAAGGTCAAACACACTACAAATTAAAATGTACACCATGGAGTGGAATTTCCTGGTTTACAAGACTATTCATCCTTTCTTAACTCTATATCCTGTTGAGAAAAATCAAAGGACAACTGGAACCACAAATTCAATAAATAGTCCAGATGTCTGAGCCCTGTGACCCTGAGAAGAATAGTCATCTCCTCAATTAAAAGGTGATTATTAAATGACGAGTCAGTTAATTAAATCACAAATTCACTGAAAGGAATAAAGTTATTTTTCCTATTATGCAATCCACTGGAATTTCTCATTCCTGCATTAACAGTGCTTCTTAAACTTTAATGTGCATATGAATCACCTGAGGGATCTTGTTAAACTATAGATAGTGATCCAGCAGGTCTAGGATGAGCCTGAGAATCTGAATTTCTAACAAGTACCCTAGTGATGTCAATGTAGCTAGTTCACAGACCATACTTCTTCTTTTTTTTTTTTTAAAGATTTTATTTATTTATTTGACAGAGAGAGAGATTACAAGTAGGCAGAGAGGCAGGCAGAGAGAGGAGGAAGCAGGCTCCCTGCTGAGGAGGGAGCCTGATGCGGGGCTCGATCCCAGGACCCTGAGACCATGACCTGAGCCAAAGGCAGAGGCTTTAACCCACTGAGCCACCCAGACACCCCAATAGACCACACTTTGAGAAACAAGGGTCCTCAGGGTTTCACAAGCACCACTGATATTTCACCCTTGATAATTGTTTGTTTTGGAAGGGGGCTGTTCTGTCCATCATAGAATGGTTAGCCGCATCTCTGGTCTCTACCCACTAGATGACAGTAGCACCTGCCTCCACTCCTTCACTCATGACAACAAAAAATGCTCCAAACATTAATACCAAAAGTCCCAAAGCTAGGGATAAAATTGCTTCCAGTTGAGAACCAGTGCTCTATTTTTATGTTCAGTGGTTAAATGTTTGTTGGAAAATATAAACACCTCTTTTGATGAAATAGCTTCAGTGAATACAACATCATTAGCCAAACAAACAACTTTCTTTTTTTTTCCCCTCTAAGCAACTATAATACTTCTATTTATGGACACTATATTTTTCATTGATTTTATTTTCTTCCTTAATGGCTACCAGGGTGCTCAAAAGTAAATCTACAAACCACATTTAGTAATTGTGAAAATTTACATGGATAAATTTTTTAAAAGTAACTCAACTACTAGACTTATTTTATTTCTTTTTTTCCCTTCACATTGAGTAAATCACCTCTTTTTATTTTATATTTTCATAGGCTCCTTCATATGCTATTTGAAATAAGACTGGTTTCCTTTAAATAAGGCAAACCAAACAATTTCAATAAAAATAGACCAGCCAGGGGACTTCTGGGGAAGATGGCAGGGTAGAGGTACCCTAAACTCACTTTGTCCCACAGATAGAACTAGATAAAATTTGGACCATAGCAAACAACCAAGAAGAGGACCCAAAAACTGTCTGAACAAACTTTACAACTAAATGTACAGAAGAAACCACATCAAAAAGGGTAGGAAGGGCAAGGACTTGAGGAGTTGGTGGGAATCTAAACCCTACAGGTCTGCCACTGAAGGGAGAGAGCCAAAGGCATGGAGAAAGGCAAGAAACAGTCTGGCAAGCTGGAGATCCTACAAGGGGAAGAGAAATCCTCATAGCACTTGGCTTTGAAATCAGAGGGGTTGAATTTTGTGAGTACTTACAACCAGTGGCACCTAAAGCCTGGAACTTTACAATTCAACAGGCTCAGCTCTGAGGGAGCCCAGAAGGTGATAGAAAGCTGAACCCCTTTCCTTAAAAAGAACACAGCACACTGCCCATGGAGATTCATCTTGGAAGCAGCAATTTGAAAGGCACCTGAGACTTATAGGAGGGAGAGTTAGTTACTAATTTCAGAGTTCACTAAGGGACTTCTCCAGGAACAAAGAAGGTGGCAAGTACCATTTCCCTCCCCCACCCCTCATCATAAACACAGAGCCATTTGCAGGAACCAGCATAGCACCTGTACTCACTACTTAACGTGCTTACACCACGCCCTTCCAGCCAGACCTGCCACAGTCCCAGTACCAGAGATCCCCTCCCCCTGAAGACCCACATAAACCTTGCCAACACTGTCTCCTGACCTTCCACTGAGGACATGTGCATTTGTTAAAACTGCACCTCCCTCCCATGCATGCTTTGTGGAGTGGCCCCTGGCTGGCCTGGACTCCACTGTGGCTGCACATTTCCTGTGGAGGAGGACCAGTGCCACCTAGTTAAAAGTTCATGTCCTGCCCACCATTTTCAATGGCAAGAGACTTTCTTAACTTTCCTAACTTCCAGAACAAGCTGACTTTCCAATACATAGAAACAGACACAGAAAGTTAGACAAAATGAGGAAACACGGAAGAATATGTCACAAATGAAAGAAAAGGACAAAACCACAGGAAGACACCTAAGCAAAATGGATATAGGTAATATGCCTTATAGATGATTTAAAATAATGATCATAAAGATATTCACTGGACTTGAAAAAAGGGTGGAGGACAGCAGCTAGATACTTAACACAGAGATAAAAAAAAAGCCAACAGAGATGAAGAACATAAACAATGAAATTAATAGTTTATTTTATTAATAAATGAAATGAAATTAATAATACAGAATTAATGGAATAAACAGCAGGCTGAAAGAAGCCAAAGAACAAATTAATGAACTAGAAGACAGAGTAATTGAAAGTAAACAAGTTGAACAAATGAGAGAAGAAAGAATTAAGTAAAATGAGAATAAACTTAGGGAATTTAGTGACTCCATCAAGTGTCATGACATTTGCATTATAGGGACCCCAGAAGGAAAAGAGGAAGAAAAGGGTCAGAACATATATTTGAAGAAATAATAGCTGAGAATTTCCCAAATTTGGGGAAGGAAACAGATATACAAATCTAGGAAACACTAAGATTCCCCAACAAAATCAACCAAAAGAGGTCCACACCAAGACACACAGAAATCAAAATGGCAAAAAGTAGTAATAGAGAAAAAATTCTAAAAGCAGCAAGAGAAAAGAAGATAGTTACATACAAGGGAAACCCCATAGGGCTATTAGCAGATTTTTCAGCAGAAAATTTGTAATCCAGTGGCATGATATATTCAATGTGTTGAAAGGGAAAAATCTATAGCCAAGAATACTCTATCCAGCAAAGCTAATATTCTGAATAGAAGTAGAAATAAACAGTTTCTCAGACTAAAAAAAAAAATAAAGCAGTTCATGACCACTAAACCAGGCCTACAAGAAATATTAAAGGGTACTCTAAGTGAAAAGGAAAGACCATGAGTGAGAGAATGAAAATTAGGAACCACAAAGGAAGTAAAAAAAAGCATTTCTGTAAAAAAAAAATCAATCAAGGTATTCACAAAATAAAAGGATGTAAAATATGATACCATATGCCTCAAACATGAGAGTGGGAGGAGTAAAGGATGGTTTGGGGGGCACCTGGGTGGCTCAGTTTGTTAAGTGGATGACTCTTGATTTGGACTCAGGTCATGATCTCGGGGTCATGAGATCAAGTCTCACATCAGGCTCCACACTGGGCATAGAACGTTCTTAGAATTCTCTCTTTCCCTCTCCCTCTGCCCTTCCCCATCACCACTTGCTCTCTCTCTCTCTCTAAAAAAAAAAAAGAAAAGAATAGGTTTGAACTTAAGCAATAATGAACTTAATATAGATTGCTATATACAGAAGATATTATATACAAACCTAACAGTAACCACAAATAAATAACCAGTAACAGATATGCAAAGAATACAGAAAAATGAATCCAAGTGTTTTGCTAAAAAAAAAAAAACAACAACAAACCAGCAGCCATGAAAGAGAGAAAAAGAAGAAAAGATCAGAGAAAAACTACAAAAACAACCATAAAACAAATAACAAAATGGTAATAAGTACATTCCTATCAATTTACTTTGAATATAAATGGACTAAACACCCAAACAAAAGACAGGGTGATGGAGTGGATAAAGAAACAAGATCCATCTATATGCTGCCTACAAAAGACTTACTTCACACCTAAAGACACATGCAGATTGAAAGTGAAGGGATAAAGAAATATTTATGATGCAAATGGAAGTGACAAGAAAGCCAGAGTAGCAATACTTATATCAGAAAAAAATAGACTTTAACATAAAAACTGTAACAAAAGACAAAGAAGGACACTATATATTCATAGGGAACAGTCCAATAAGAAGACATAACAATTGTAAATATTTATGCACACAACATGGGAGCACCCAAATACAAAAAAGCAGCTAATAACAAATATAAAATATGTCATCAATGGTAATATAATAATAGTAGGGGACTTTAACACTCCAGGTACATCAATGGACAGGTCATCCAACAGAAAATCAACAAGAAAACTGTGACTTTGAATGACACATTGGACCAGAGGGATCTAACAGATATATTCAGAACATTCCATCCTAAAGCAGCAGAATACACATTCTTTTCAAGGCACAGGGAACATTCTCCAGAATAGATTACATATTAGACCACACAACAAGTCTCAACAAATTCAAAACGACTGAAGTCATTCCATGCATTTTTTCTGACCACAACACTGTGAAACTAGAAATTAAAGACAAGAAAAATCTAGAAAGAACACAAATACATAGAGGTTAAATAACATGCTCCTAAACAATGAATGGGTCAACAAAGAATTCAACAAGAAAATTAAAAAAAAATACATATGGAGACAAAAGAAAATGAAAACACAACTATCCAAAATCTTTGGGATGCAGCAAAAGTGGTTCCAAGGAGAATTTTATAGCAATAAATGCCTACCTCAAGAAGCAAGAAGGGCGCCTGGGTGGCTCAGTGAGTTAAAGCCTCTGCCTTCGGCTCAGGTCATGATCTCAGGGTCCTGGGATCGAGGCCCGCATCGGGCTCCCTGATCAGTGGGGAGCCTGCTTCTCCCTCTCTCTCTGCTCGGCCTCTCTGCCTACTTGTGATCTGATCTCTCTCTGTGTCAAATAAATAAATAAAATCTTAAAAAAAAAAAAGAAGCAAGAAAAATCTCAAATGAACAACCTAATCTTATACCCGAAAGGTATACCCGAAAAAGAAGAACCAATAAAACCTAAAACCAGTAGAAGGAAGGAAATGATAAATATTAGAGCAGAAATAAATTATATAGAAACTAAAAAAATAATAAAATGAAACCAGGAGCTGGTTCTTTGAAATGATCAATAGAATTTTATAAAACTTATAAAAGTTTATAAACTTTTAGCCAGACTCATCAGAGAGAGAGAGGACCCATATAAACAAAATCACAAATGAAAGAGGAAAATAACAACCAATACCTCAGAAATACAAATAATTGAAGAGAATGTCATAAAAAACTATATACCAACAAATTAGGCAACCTAGAATAAATGGATAAATTCCTAGAAACATACAGCCTACCAAAACTAAAGCAGGAAGAAATAGAAAATTTGAACAGATTGATTACCAGTAAGGAGATTGAATCTGTAATAAACAAACAAACAAACAAAAACAAAAAACCTCCCAACAAACAAAAGCCTAGGACCAAACCACTTCACAGGTAAATTCTACCAAACATTTAAAGAAGAGATAATATCTATTCTTCTTAAACTATTCTAAGAAATATAAGAAGGAGGAAAAATTTTAAATTCATTCCAAGAGGTCATTATCACCCTGATTCCAAAACCAAATAAAGACTCCACAAAAAAGAGAACTTCATGCAAATATCTCTCATGAACATAGATGCAAAAATTCTCAACAACATACTAGAAAACCGAAACCAACAATACATTAAAAAATTATTCACCATGATCAAGTGGGATTTATTCCTGCTATGCAAGGGTGGCTCAATATTTGCAAATCAATCAATATGATATGTCATATTAATAAGAGAATGGATAAAAACCATATGATCATTTCAGTAGATGTAGAAAAAATATTTGACAAAGTATAATATCCATTCATGGTAAAAGCCCTCACCAAAGCAGGTTTAGAGTGAACACCCCTCAAAATAACAAAGGCTACCTATGAAAAACCTAAAGCAAACATCATATCCAATGGGGAAAAACTGAGCTTTCCCCCTAAGATCAGGAATAAGAAAAGGATGTCTACTCTCACCACTTTTATTCAACATAGTACTGGAAGTCCTAGTGAACCAGACAACAAAAAGAAATAAAAGTCATCCAAATTGGTAAGAAAGAAGTAAATAATTCACTATTTGAGATGACACAATACTACATCCCAAAAACCCAAAATATTCCACCAAAAAACTCCTAGAACTGATAAATGAATTCAGTAAAGTTGTAGGATACAAAATCAATGTGCAGAAATCTGTTGCATTTCTATACACTAATAATGCAGCAACAGAGAAATTAAGAAAACAATCCCAGGGGCGCCTGGGTGGCTCAGTGGGTTAAGCCTCTGCCTTCGGCTCAGGTCATGATCCCAGGGTCCTGGGATTGAGGCCCGCATCAGGCTCTCTGCTTGGCGGAGAGCCTGCTTCCCTCTCTTTCTCTGCCTGCGTCTCTGCCTACTTGTGATCTCTCCCTCTGTTAAATAAATAAATAAAATCTTAAAAAAAAAGAAAAAAGAAAAAAAAAAGAAAACAATCCCATTTACAATTGCACCAAAAATAATAAGATACCTAGGAATAAACCTAACCAAAGAGGTGAAAGACCTATACTCTGAAAACCATAAAATATTGAAAGAAATAAAAAATGACACTAAGAAATGGAAAGGCATTCCATGCTCATGGATTGGAAAAACAAATATTGTTAAAAAAGATTATACTACCCAAAATAATCTATACATTTAATGCAATCCCTATCAAAATACCAACAGCATTTTTCACAGGACTAGAAGAAGCAATGCTAAAATTGGTGTGGAACCACAAGACCCTGAATAGGCAGAGCAATTTTGAAAAAGAAAAGCAAAGCTGGGGTATCACAATTCCAGATTTAAAGTTATATTCCAAAGCTGTAGCAATCAAAACAGTATGGTAGTGGCACAAAAATAGAAAAATAGATCAATAGAACTGAATAGAAAACCCAGAAATAAACCCACAATTATATGGTCAAGTAATCTTCGGCAAAGTAGGAAAGAATATCCAATGGGAAAAAGACAGTCTCTTCAACAAATGATATTGGGAAAACTGGACAGCTACATGGAAAAGAGTGAAACTGGACCACTTTCTTACACCATACACAAAAATACATTCAAAATGGATTAAAGGTCTAAATGTGGGACCTGAAGCTGTAAAAATCCTAGAAGAGAACACAGGAACTAATGTTTCTGACGTTGGCTCTAGCAACGTTTTTCTAGATATGTCTCCTGAGGCAAGGGAAACAAAAGCAAAAATTAACTACTGGGACTATATGAAAATAAAAAGCTTCTGCACAGCCAAGGACACAATCGAACAAAAGTAAAAGACACCTTACTGAATGGGAGAAGATATTTGCAAATGATATTTGCAAATATTTGCAAAAGGTTAGTGTCCAAAATATGTAACTATATAACTCAACATCCCCAAAACAAATAATCCGATTTAAAAATGGACAGAAGACATGAAGACATTTTTCCAAAGAAGACATCCAGATGACCAAAAGACATGAGAAGATGCTCAATATCACTCATTTCAGGGAAATGCGAATCAAAACTACAATGAGATATCACCTCACACCTGTTGGAACAACTAAAATAAAAAACCCAGGAAACAAATGTTGGCAAGGATGTGGAGGAAAAGGAAACCTCTTGCATTGTTGCTAGAAATGCAAACTGATGCAGCCACTGTGGAAAAGAGTGTGGAGGTTCCTCAAAATGTTAAAGACAGAACTACCCTATGACTCAGCAATGGTGCTACTGTGCATTTACCCAAAAATACAAAAATACTGGTTAAAAGGGACAACTGCATCCCTATGACTATAGCAGTGTTATTTCTAATAGCCAAATTATGGAAGTAGCCCAAGTGTTCATTGGTTAATTAATGAATAGAGAAGTGGTATATATATATACAACGGAATACTATTTAGCCATAAAAAATGAAATCTTGCCATTTTCTAGGACATGGATGGAACTACGGTGTATATTGCTAAGCAGATTAAGTCAGTCAGAAAAAAAAAACCGTATTATTTCACTCATATGTGGAATTTAAGAAATAAAACACACAAGCAAATGAAAATGAGAGACAAACCAAGAAACAGACTCTTAACTATGGAGAACAAACTGCTGGTTACCAAAGAGGAGGTGAGTGGGGGAGGGGTGAAATAGGTGATAGGGATTAAGGAGTGCAATTGTGATGAGCACTGGGTGATGTATGGAAGTGCTGAATCATTATGTTGCATACCTGAAACTATATAATACTGTATGTTAACTATATTGGAATTAAAATAGAAAAAAAAGTAAAAAAAAAAAAATAGAGACCAGTCAGTATAGATACACTGCATTAATTTGCTAATCATGGTTAGGCATTTGCTGTTTGATAGGTAACAATAAATCCAGGCAGACAGGGCGCCTGGGTGGCTCAGTGGGTTAAAGCCTCTGCTTTCGGCTCAGGTCATGATCTCAGCGTCCTGGGATTAAGGCCAGCAACGGGCTCTCCGCTCAGCAGGGAGCCTGCTTCCTCCTCTCCCTGTCTCTCTGCCTGCCTCTCTGCTTACTTGTAATCTCTCTCTCTGTGTCAAGTAAATAAATAAAATCTTAAAAAAAAAAATCCAGGCAGACAGTAAGACAAGCTTCAAAAGTATTGAAGAAGCTGGCCTATCTTCTCCCAACAAACCATTGTAAATTGATCAATACAGATGTCTGGAGAAAGGATAGGAAATTAACATGAAAGAGAAGTATTTTTTTTAACCTTGTATTAGAGATATAAAATTAGCAATAAAGTTGAGGTTGATGAAACACTTGACCAAATAATAAACACTTGCATTTTTGCAGCTCTGACATAATACATTTAGAATTAATTTAGAGCATAAAAGACTCTTTTAATGGACCTTAAAAATAATGCAGCTGAGTACTTTTCAAGTTTCTTGAAGCTGTGGAGCCCTGTGGTTTAAATATCTATCCAGAAGGCCACTGTATAACACCAGCTATATTACAGTTGCTCCGTTTGTAGGGCAAGGAAAGGAGGAAAGAGGGGGATCTGGAGCCCTTTGAAGGGACCCCTGACAGTTTTTATTGAACACAAATTAAGAACTCATGATCCCATAATATGCTCTCGGAATAAGGGTGAGGAAGTTGTGGTACATGGAGATGATATACCCTGTTTGAGGAATTGAAACGCCCAATAGCAGAGTTGGGACTGAAACTCAGTTCTGAGAACTCTGGTTCAGCAGGATGCTGGGAATCTGGAATTATCACCCAGGTCCAGGTTACCAGCATCTCTCTTTATAACTGAAGTCAGCCACTTTTGATGCAAAATTCCTAACCTTGCAGAAATGTGTACTTTAAAAAATGTGCAAGTTTCACCTTCACCCTCCACTTCTCCTCCACCTATATCCTCAATCTGATTCTTCAGAGAAAACTAGTGGTGATAGTTTGATACGTGTCCTTCTAGAACTAGCCCCTTCTATATATACATGTATGTAAATCTTTTCTGTCCTGGTTCTTCTTAGCCAGCTCTATATTTTCTTTTATTATAGCACTTAACACTTTCCAACACCCTATCACTTATTTATCATTTCTATTATTTATTGTATGCTTTTCACTATTAGAATCACCTCTGTGAACCTAAGGGTATTTGCCTGTTTTGTTCACTGACATTTCTGAAGTTCCTAGAAGGATGATGGCATGAGTAGGCACTCAGAAATATTTGTAGAATTAATGAAGAATGAATATTCAGAGGGGTGCCTGGGTGGCTCAGTGGGTTAAAGCCTCTGCCTTCAGCTCAGGTCATGATCTCAGGGTCCTGGGATTGAGCCCCATATCGGGCTCTCTGCTCAGCGGGGAGCCTGCTTCCTCCTCTCTCTCTGCCTGCCTCTCCGCCTACTTGTGATCTCTCTCTCTCTGTCAAACAAATAAATAAAATCTTAAAAAAAAAGAATGAATATTCAGAATGAACAGACAGAGCAGAAAGGATTTTTAGGGCAGTGAAACTATCCTCTATGATTCTACAATGGTAGATACAACCAAACAATGGAATATTATTTATGCAAAAAAGAAATGCTTTATCAAACCACAAAAAGATGTAAAGGAAGCTTAAATGCAAGAAGCCAATCTGAAAAAGCTACATAGAAATCAGGAGGTTTGAGGCTCAGTGCATTAAGCATCAGACTCTTGATTGTGGCTCAGGTCATGATCTCAGGGTTATGAGATGGACCCCACGACGAGCCCCACAATTAGCCCCATGCCAGCTCTACTTCCCTCTGCCACTCCCCCTCTTGTGCTCTCTCTCTCTCTAAAATATATAAATAAATCTTTAAGAAAAAGAAATTAGGAGGTTTGATATGAGAAGCAGAATCATATGCAGAATTTCCGAAATGGCATTATGTTTCTCACATTTGTGGCTTGTTTTAATGGTGACATAATATTTTAATGGCTATTAGATAACTGATGTGAATATTTCATAGGAAAAATGTAAGTTTCCCATAAAGCAACTTATTTTTAAAAGTCCACTGAATCTTTTTTAAAAAAAGAAAAATTTGCATTTTACAATTTCTTACTGGTCTCTAATATGGACAGGGCAAAAATGTGAACAGAGGAAACACAGGAACGTAGCTCTTTTTCACTCACTCCAAATGGATCTGCCAACACATGACATGAAACTCTGTCTGCTTTAGACAGACTTATTCTGCTGTTTGTAAGCATATGACTCTATGAAAATAGAATGTAACACAAATAAATACCTTCTAAATTATCAGTACCTGGACTCCTGATTGTCAATTATGTAATTGCCTGTGTTTTTGGAAAAACACTTTAACATCCTCCATCATCTGAGGGTTTGATGATTGTTGTGGATCAAACAAGAGAAAATTAGGGTTTTTTTTTTTTGCCTTTTTCTACGTTATATCGAAACTCTTTACCAGCCATATAATTTCTTTTCAGTTTTCTTGGCTACCAGCTCTTCATCATCAACAGACTTCAGAAATATGGATTTGCTCTGTTTTTAAATGAGATTTGAAGATATCCAGGGACTGTTTTGTTTCCCTACAGGGCATATACTGCCAGTTTCTTAATGGAAACAAATGGAAAAATAACATTCACCTCCGGAGATTTGGTTTGTGCCAAGCTGGATTGGAATGTACTCTTGTGCTGATGACCATCCATGGCCCAGGACCATTTTGTACAGCACTGAATGGTTTGGAGTAAAGACAACCCCCAGACAAAAATCAGGGATGATTAAAAATAATCTCTGAGTATGAGCTACACTAAAAAAAAGACTAAAAAATTACTAACTACAGGTATATAAACATAATGCCACATCTTTCTATTTTAAAAATATTACATTTAGGAGAATATATTTAATAATAGGAAATCTGCCACAGCAAACTACTGCTCTTAAGCATCTCCCCTCCTCCTTCTTTTTTTAATGTGGCTGCCTTTAGGGAAGGATATGTCAAAATGAATTCCTGTACATTTTTTGCTCCATTATGTATTTGCTTTTACTTCTCCATTTATTAACAATGTCTCTTCAAAACTATCCAAGGTGGGCACTATATTAGGAGGACTAGATGACTCATTTGATTTACAGGCAGATAATCGCTCCTGGATTTCCATACAAAATGGCCCGCGTGTACATGTGCTCACCAATTTTGCTTTGTACTGTTTCCTAGTTGGATGAATATACTTCTCATTCGTAAATATGCATCAGATAAACCAGCATGTGGATAATCAACACACCCTTTTGTTCAATAGCATGGTTAGGGCATTTTTATCTATTTGAATGATCAAAGAAAATCAAACTTTTTCTTTTCTTTCCTTTTTCTTAAGCAGTAAATTTTGAAAATACAATTAATGAGAAATAAAGTTATCTGAGGCTCTCTAGTGGAACTTCGCAAGCAGTTAAGTTGTGTATTTTTTTTTCTTTTTTTTTTTTTTTTAAAGATTTTATTTATTCATTTGACACAGAGAGAGAGATCACAAGTAGGCAGAGAGGCAGGCAGAGAGAGAGGAGAGAGGAGGAAGCAGGCTCCCTGCTGAGCAGAGAGCCCGATGTGGGCCTCGATCCCAGGACCCTGGGATCATGACCTGAGCCGAAGGCAGCGGCTTTAACCCACTGAGCCACCCAGGCGCCCTAAGTTGTGTATTTAAAAGCATAACATCTTTAACAGTGACATGGTTGCCCTCTGGGCCTTGCAGCTACTCTGCTGGGGGTGAACAAGGGCAGTAATTTGATGTTAACTCAATAGAAGAGTTTGAAAGGGATCTTCCAAAAGGGTTTGTAGGTCTTCTTTTACTTATTTAAATGTTCCATAATTAATTAAACGTTATTATTTAAAAGTTTCTCATGGGACACTGAGGATGATTGGAACCAGGATATGAGGGGCAGGATACGTTTAAGGGGAGAACCTGGCCACTATTACATCTATCTATCTTCTTTTGACTAAAACCCACTCAGGAGAAATGGAAACTGGCAAATAGGTAATCCATGATAAATTCCAAAGCACCAAGAAAAATTCTCTAGAAAATTTTTCCCTACCAAAGTTTCTTCAGACAGGAGCCCAGTGGACCATATCAATGAAATGAGGCACCAGGAAATTTGTAATACCTTCTTATTTGCTGTTTTTCCCCCTGAAATTGTATGGAAAAACTTGAGGATTTGTGTCTGCCTCCAAATCTTGCAATTCTCCTCAAGGACAAATGATCCTAATCTTATGACTAAACCAATCTATTTTAAAAAAGATAGACAATTCCTCCAGAACCGCTCAGTGAATGAGTGTTTTATCACTCTCCAGATTAGACCAACCAAAGAGAGAGAGGTGAGGGCTGGGTTGGCTTTGCCTCCTAGGTCCTCCCAGCACATGGTTGGACTTGACTACATGCAAAATTTCAATAAAAAAATCTATGTGTGGGGCACTCAGGTGGCTCAGTTATTAAGCGTCTGCCTTCGGCTCAGGTCATGATCTCAGGGTCCTGGAATGGAGCCCCACATCGGGTTCCTTGCCTTACGGGAAGCCTGCTTCTTCCTCTCCCACTCCCCCTGCTTGTGTTCCCTTTCTCACTGTGTCTCTCTCTGTCAAATAAATAAAATCTTTAAAAAAATTTATTTGTAATTAATTATGAAACAGCACCTGCTTCTTGATATTTATAATGAACTTTTATTTTTGTATATTCTTGTATCTATTCAAGTTGAAAAGTCGCCTCCTGTCAGTCTATTAGAGAAAGGATGACATTACTAGCTTTAAAATTAGCTTTCTGCAAGTCAGGCTTGCTGATATGCTCTACAGATGGGATGTATTTTCACCCAATCAGGGAATACTTCAAAGCAAACCATGCCGCATTGATGGGTTCTTGTAAGCTTTTATATCATCCTTTATAGAACACCAGTGATGGGCCAGATTTTCAAGGATTTATTTCAATATCATGCATTTTGGATTTTTTTTTAGCCTCTAATCATTTTTGTTCATATAAAGGCACTCCAGTGATTCAGATATTTAAAATGCCCTTTAGCTGATGAGCTAAATTCCTTGAGTCTTTTATGTAAATACAATCAGGCAGTGATGTCAGATAATTACTCTAAAGATGAATACCTAACTTTCCATGGTTGGCTAACCTGCACCCACACCAGAGGCCTAGAAGGCCCAGGAGAGAATTACTGACTTGGGAATAACAGGTTCTTTCATAGCCAAAACGACACTGCTGACCCAACCTCAGTAAGACTTGGGGTCTGACAATTTTTCCAGACATGATGATAGATTTGTGCTGCTGTATTTATATTCCATTGCCTGCACCTCTGTGATTAACATCATGCAATACTAGGATGGCTGACTGAGGGTAAGAATGGTATTTGTGACCTTGATTCACCTAATACTGAATTCTGCTGGACTCTGACCAGTGAGGTTCCTGTTCTTTCAACACAGTTTATTACTAAAGTATTACATTGAACCCAATGAGAGTGATGTTTTTGTAGGCCAAAGTAAAGGAGTCAGATATCAATGTTGGTTTTTTTCCATACGATTCAAAGCCATACCAAAAGAACTTCTTTAAAGAGTTGTTTTATCATTTTCTTATGGTATAGACATTATGACGTCAGCCTAAAATTATTCTTAATACGTTGTTGTTCTCATTTCCTGATGTCTGGTTGTCTTTTTAACTCTAAATGTCGTGGAAGTGGTTTTTATGCTTCTTCCCTTTGTTTCTTGATTACTTTGCAGAATTCGGCAAGAAAGGCCAAATGTGCCTTTTTTACACCAACAACACATTAAACATAACAGAGTTTCTAAGCCTAAATCTTTCTTTCTAAGCCTAAAAATTTCTTCAATAAATTTTTAAGGAGAGAAATGTGATATTGTTGAGCTGAGTGCTCTCGTGACAGCGAGCAAAACTGTGTCAGCCAGATGACTGCTGGCATTCTCCTGAATGGTTTACACAATCTCTGGGAATGATAACAATACGTCCCCTGCAGTCAGCATGAGTCCCTTCTCCGTGGATGGATTTACAGTGAGTCATATAAATCTTCAATCCCTCACACATATCTCTGCGCAAGGAATTTCCCAGGAACTTCCAGGAAGTTACAAAAATGTGAATAAATTCCAAAACGTCAACTTAAAAAAATATGTACTCAAAAAAAAAAAATATATATATATATATATATATGCCATTCCAGTAGGGAACATCAAAAGAAAATACCTTTTGATTTTTGTTTTTAGTAAAGGTGATAGATTCAGTTAATATTTTGGAAGAAATAAAAACCAAGTCACTCTCAAACTCTCAAAATAATTCAAGGCAATAAGGAATAGCATGTGTGTTTGACAACTAGACTAGCTTGAAGTAACTGCAGGACTTCCACACATTTTCACAAAATTAAAACTCACAACATAGCATAGCTTCAATGCTTTAAGCTAAACTTAAAAAACAAAACCATTCTAGCAGATGGAAATACGTCTAACTTTACATTTGCTACAAACCTCCTTTCTTAAGCTGGGCAAGTCACTTAACCTCTTTTACATTAAATTCTCCAACCTGGGCATTAAATGCATAGAGTATTAGTGAAAGGCAAAATTGTAAAAAGTTTGTATTGAGTTTTATTGATTTTAGTTATTCCCAAGTCTTGCTATACTTAATTATCCAAACTTCATACCGAATATGAGCAATCTCACTTTTATTGTCACCATTAAAAAAAGAGTTTTAAGAATCGTAAGCAATAAATTAATGTCAACACCTCTGAAAATGTCAGATTCTACAGATATGCAGATAATATTTGTCATTACCAAACGCTTGAATCCCCTTTTCCCTTTTTAGCATGAGAATACGTTCTTTTCCTCTGATTTAGAGTGGGAGAAGGGATAGCAAATAGAGTATGGAAAATGGGACCCTCCTAGTACCGTCCACTAAGGAAGATGACAGTCAGTGCATGGGTGAATGTGAATTGGATTCATTGTCCTTCCACGGTGTTTCTTTCTGGGAGACACACTGTCTAGCTTTTTCTATATAGGTGTAGCCTGTGAAAAGCTGTCAGGTCCAACGGGAGGGCTAGGACCTTCATCTTAATCTCAAGAGAGTAACATGGCTGCTGAGAAAGACTGCAAGAAAAACTTAATTAGCTGACAGTGCCTTCGAAACATCCAAATCTGTTCAACCCACTACCAGAAGAATGAGCTTGCCCCGGGCACTCTCCCATTTTAGTATCTGTGCCTTGAACCTACCATCTTTTCCAGGAGTGGGGCACAAAATTTAAGAAGCACGAGAAAATTTAGTAGTCGAAACAAATAATATTTTTAAAAAATCAAAATTAATGCAAAAAGTTCATGATGAACAAGAGATCAAAATTATAAATGGAAACATGATCAATATTACCTCTTTCTCCTTTTGCCTCTGCTCCAATATAGCTTGGCAAGGCATACTACTCCTGTCTTTACTTAAAATTTTACTAAGGATTTTGGGCACCTCCTTAAATTGTACACTCAAGGGAAGGCCTGGTTCCTAACATCTTTTTCTTTGTTCTCTGTTTTCTGACTAGCTCACACTCTCACTGGTTCCTGACAGATATCACCTCCTGATTATCATTTCACCCTTTTCGTTCAATAATCTCCAAGAGGCCAGGGGTTATGTCTGTTTGGGTCACAGCCAAATCTCACACAAAGCTGAATTTTTAGCACAGTGCCCGGCACACAGTAGTTGCTTCATACATGCTGCTGAATGATTAGGAGAAAAATCTCTTGGAGCTCATTGCTGTGTATGGCTTCTTTGCATGGTTACATGGTTGGGAAAATGTCTCTGACTGGACCCCTATCCCAGAGCCTGCTTTAGTGAACACGGACCCCTTCCAGGAGTTTCCTAAATATTAGGGACAGAGAACCAGGAATGATATATTTTGAGATTTGAAAAGAATTGGAGTCTGTGAACTTAAATGCACCTAAGTAGATTCAAATAGAAATAAAAAAGATGATTGCCTTATTAGTGGGGAAAAGCAATTAAAATACTATGAGGGTGTTTTCGGACGATCTGTTTTGCAAAAAAATCCAGGGAAGGGCAATTTTTATCATTTGAGCCTTTCCCCCGCCCCCCGCCCCGATGTCTGAAATTTCTCATGTTTAGGGTGTTCAGAGCACATACCTTCAATGGTACACTGATCGGGGACTGGAATCTTCTTTCCGATTTCCATAGCGTATGCTTTTACTTTACTGAAGTTTTCCTTTAAGTGCAAGTAGAGCTTGTCTTGGTACTCTACAGGACTTGCAGTTGTTTCTGGAGTTTCTTCTTGGCAGTTTTCTTTAACTGTTTCTGGCGAATTCTCTGATTCTGTGTGCATAATTCTTGGGTGTGAAACTGAAGAATTTCCCAGCTGTGATCTGTCACAGTTTGCCTTAAAGGGCAACTTGCCATTTCCTTGGCTAAGTGGGTCCATTTCTGAAAGAAAGATGCTGGCTGGCATGTCTTCACTCTCTACAACTTCCCCATCATCTGAACTCACACTCTTTGTTAGTACAGTGTGCAAAGCCAAACTCTTTGACCTGCAATACAAACAAAAATCCAAGACAGGTAAAGAAGTTGAGCTAGTACCCACTGAAAAGGAAAAGAAAGGATAATAACAGTTGGGAAAAATGACTTCCTCTAGAGTGTGAAACTGAAAATTGGTGCTAACAGATTTGATAAAAACAGACCAGCAACAAGTTTTGTAGTAAGCCAAATCTTTCAAGATCTAGGCCACCTCCAAAAACAGATTTAAAAATCAATTGCATGGCAAAACTAACTGGAAAATAGTAGACTTACATACTTATATCCTTTTTTCCCTACTTTTGCGTCTGTTTTTTCATCAGAAAACAGAGAGGCATTTGACAGTCATTCTCAATATAGCACATCTATAGGGGCACCTGGGTGGCTCAGTCAGTTAAGCATATGCCTTTGGCTTAGGTCATGACCCCAGAGTCCTGGGACCGAGCCCCACATGGTGCTCCCTGCTCAGTGGGGAGCCTGCTTCTCCCTCTCCCTCTGCCTGCTTGTGCTCTCTCTCGCTCTCTGACAAATAAATAAATAAATAAAATCTTTAAAAGATATATATAGCACATCTATATTTAAAGTATTTTAAAAAAATAAGCCATGGGTTTGTTTTCCATTTGTATTCTCCTTTTAATAATAATAATTAAAAAAGCAAGCTTCTTTGGATAATGGAAGTATGGTGAATGCCATTTCATTCATGAAAAGATGGCACTTTGGGTGTTACAGTTGAAAGAGATTTAAAAACCACCCCATAACAGTATAATAACAAAACTACTAGCAAACATGAAGTTCATACTTTAAAAAACCAACCAAGCAAAACTTATACCTGTTAAATCTAATGTCTTTTCTTTCTTCCTTAGAAAATTGGCCCAAACTATATCTTCTGATAGAGCTGGGAGTATTACTCTCAGCATTTATTTTGTCTTCAAAAGCCTGTATTTTAACTTGTAGCTTTTCGAGGTCTTCATTTTCAGCCAAGGTAAGCTTGATTTCTTCCAGCTTCTCAGGGATTTCAACCTCAGTGCTTGGTTTTTTCCTAAAGGAATAAAAATCATTGCATTAGATGGTGGTCACATATAACTTTAGGACAGTGTTACTCTCTATTTTACTGCTTCTTATTCAAAACAGAAAAATTTACTGGATCAAATTTTGATTAGTCATTTAGCAAATGTTTATTGAGTAACTACAATGGACATAGGGTGTTTTTTTATAAGATTTTATTTTTAAGTAATCTCTACACCCAACATGGGGCTTGAACTCATAACCCCAAGATCAAGAGCCACATGCTCCACCCACTAAGCCAGGTACCCCCATTTTTTTTCTTATGAAAATCATATTTGTTCCAGTTTCTGTCATCTATATCATTTCTGTGGTAAGAAATGTGTTCATCATAGTCACCATTTCTGCCAGTTCATCACTGGGGTCTCCCATGTACCTTTTTCTAGACTATCTCTTCTTTACTGATTCCTGCTATTCGTCTATAAATATGCCTAAACTAATTATAGACTTACTCTATAAAAGACCATTCTATTCAATGGGTGTATGACCTAATTGATATTAGGTCATAATATCAATTATGATATTTTCACCATTATCATGATCAAAATGATCTTTGGTCATTTTGAAGAATATTTCGTTGGAGCTGCTGAAGTCATCCTACTTAGTGTGATGGCCTACCACCATTATGTAGCCATTTGCAAGCCCTTGCATTATACAACCATCATGAACTGGCAGATATGTGGCCTGCTAGTGGGAGTGGTGTGGGCGGGAGACTTTTTTCATGTAAGCACACATATCCTCTTCAGCTTCTTATTAGCCCTAACATCACAGATCACTCTAGATATGATCTGAACCCTTTGCTCAGTCTTGCCTGCACTGATACTCACACTCTAGGGCTCTTTGTTGCAGCCAACAGTGAACTGAACTGTGTGCTAAACTTCCTTCTCTTTAAAAAAAACTTTTTTTAAATTTGAGTATAGTTGACACACAATGTTACAATAGTTTCAGGTGAAAAATGGACATAGATCTTTGAAATTGCTTCTATAGCTTCTTCTGCTAGAAGTTTATAAACATTGATTGGTGTGTGTGCCAACTTTGCATTAGAAAGAATTTTTGAAGAATTCAGAGAATAAAAAGCAGTTTGTATGGTTATCTACCATATTCTTACCCAGTGCTACAAGAGCATGGGTTTCACATGAAATTAATGCCAGGTATTTTTTAGAAAATTTTTAAGAGGTGGTTTGTTTGTGCTGAAATTGATAGAACATTTCAAACAGACTGTATAAACTCATGGTTTTGTTAGTTTTATGGCAATCAGTGTGAATCTTTTATATTATGAAATAAGAAAAATCTTTCTGACTTTTAATATGTTGGAAGGAAGAGATTTTCCATGAATGATATTAATAGTTCCAACTATCTTTTTTACAGTGGCATTTATAAAGCACTCTGTGAGTCTTTAAAATTATCTCCATTAAGGTGGGTGTTATATGTAGAATAAATCTGGAACCCCTCTAAGGACTAACACAGTGCCTTAAATAGAGTAAGAGCCTACAGATAAGCTGCAGAAATAGTTCACTTGATGCTCACTAAGATGCTAAATGGATATAGAAAATTACTGAGCATTTATCATCCCTTACCTGCCTGAGCCAGCCTAGAGCTACTTTAATTCTTTTTTAAGATTTTGTTTATTTATTTGTTTATTTGCCAGAGAGAAAGAGAGTGAGCACAAGCAGGGGGGTGGCAGGCAGAGGGAGAAGCAGGCTCTTCGCTGAGCAAGGAGCCCAATGTGGGACTCGATCCCAGGACTCTGGGATCATGACCGGAGCCAAAAGCAGATGCTTCACCGACTGAGCCACCCAGACATCCCAAATTTTTATTAAACAATCACTATCAGTATAATATGGGGTTATTCTTTCTTTATAAATATAAGGGTTAATAATCCCTAGAAATCCATTCATCAAGATGGCTTAATAATTCTGTTGGTTTGTCTGTGTGTATTTACCAGGCTGGCCCTCTTTATTATTTTTTCCTAGAGTTTGATGAAAATGGCCTCAAACATACAAAACAATCCTGGCTTTTTCAAATACATGGCTAAGGGCCATATTTTCCCTAAGGGCCAAGGTAAACCTGGCATAGTACATAGGTAAGAGTGAGAAAATACAATTCTGGTTTTTCTAACGGCACTGCTTTTTAGGGGAAACCTACATGAAAGTGCTAGTGACAGTTTTTTCCAATTACATTCCACCCATTCTGGAGCCATGTGTGTGGCGGGCACTGGGAAAGGTGGGTTGGCAGCTTTCCTGGCTGGCCCAGAGAGGGGTACTGGCTTTGAGGGAGCCTTCATAGTTTTGGTGCCCTCAGTTTTTAAAATCCCCATTAGTCCAGCCCAGGGACAGATGTAAATGGTGCCACTGGGAAAGCAAGTAGATCATTACTTAAGTAACCGGGATATTGCTTATTGTCTAAAAAGCTATTGCTGTGAAAATTTAAATACATATTTATATAATTTTTATAGGCTTCCTATAGTTTTGCATACATAATACAAAATTTATTATCTATACAATGCTTCACTGAAATATACATGAGTAGATTTCAAGAATCAGTACATGGGAATAAAGGCTAATCATGAACATGTTTCCCTCATGATACGTATGATACTGGCTGCCCACAAACAGATGGGAGGTTTTGACATCTTCCAGCCAGATGATTCTAAAAGCTGAACTTTTACTCCTGTTACAAATGAAACAAAGATAGTACTGTCACTGAATGGTATTTTACAAGCCATGATGATTATTAAGGTTACTTTTAAAAGATCCAATGGGACTTCTGGGGAAGATGGTGGAGTAGGAAGATCCTAAGCTCACCTTGTCCCAAGGATACAACTAGATAACACCCACATCAATGTAAATAACCCAGAAAAATGACCTAAAGATTGGCAGAACAGAATCTCCATAGCTAAATGTAGAGAAAAGGCCACGCCGAAGAGGGTAGGAAGGGTCGAGACATTGTGGGGGCTAAATGGACCCACAGGACTACCCAGGGAGGAAGGGAAACCATGGGCATGAAGAGGAGAAACAGACTCTCACAGCAGGCACCCCAGTCATGGGAAACCCACACAAGTAAGATGCATCCCCATAACATTTGGCTTTGGAAACCACAGGGGACTAATTTCATGAGTTCTTACAATGGGGGTTTAACACCTGGAACTTTAAAAATCAGCAGGTTCCACTCTGGGAGAGCCAGAGGGAAAGAGGAAACCAATTGCCTGCCCTTAAAGAGACAGCACAACAAACAACTCTGTAGAGATACAGCCTAGAAGTAGCAATTTGAAAAACATTTGGGCTACCTGGGATGATTTATTTACTAATCTCAGAGCATGTACTAGAGGGGCAGACATCTTTAGGAAACTTCTCTAGGAATACAAAAACTGACGAGTATCACTTCCCTTCCCCTGTTCCCCAACCTAGACACATGAACATCTGTGGGAACCAGTATAGCACAAACAATCTCACCTAATTTGCTGACAGCATGCCACACCCTTGTGTTCTCCTATAGACATGCCCCCTGTAGTCCTGCTGCAGTTTTCTAAAGCAACTCAATTTCCACTCCCACAATACTCTTGCATGAAGTATGCGAACACAAGTTTCATCCCCACATTCTCCTGAAGACCTATCCCCAGTGGGTTGGGGACAGACATCTGGTCTGAATGCAGGCTCTAGCCAATAAACTTTCTCAAAGGACAGCATAAGGAAAGCACACTGCCAATCAGTTCTATTGCATCTCTGGCAAATTCCTGGTCTGACTCATCTCAAGACCAAGGTAGCCCAAGCTGACCCAATAACAACACAGGGACCAAACTCTGCCCACAACAGGCAAAGAAAAATGGGGATGAAAGCAAAAGTGGCTTAGCCAAAATAGTAGGGCACATTCAACACACATAGGAGACACCCCTGAAATAACAGGTTCTGGTGAACGGGGCACGTTGCACTGCAGGGCACTATGGGAGCTCTTCTTCATAAGGCCGCTACTTTCAAGAGCAGGAAATTAAGCTGACTTTCCTAACACATAGAAAGAGCACAAAGAGGAGCACCTGGGAAGCTCAGTCAGTTAAGCATCCAACTCTTGGTTTTGGCTCAGGTAATGATCTCATAGGTCATGGAATCAAGCCTATGTTGGGGTCCATGCTCAGCTGGGAGTCTGCTTGAAAGATTCTCTCACTCTGTCCCTCCCCCTTCTCTCAAATAAAGAAACCTTGAAAGAGAGAGACAGAGAGAGAGAGAGAGAGAGCGAGCATGAAGAATTAGACAAAATGAGGAGACAGGGGAATATGTTCCCAATAAAGACCAGGACAAAGTCACAGGAAGAGAGCTAAGTGAAATAGAGATGAGTAATATGCCTGTCGGAGAATTGAAATCAATGCTCATAAAGAAAAAAAAAGAGTAGAGGACCTCAGTGAAACCCTTAACAAAGAGATAGAGAACATAAGAAAGAACTAATCAGAAATGAAGAACTCAGTAACTGAAAGTAAAACTACACTGGAGAGAATAAATAGTAGACTAGAAGCAGCAGAAGAACAGATCAGCAATCCAGAGTACAGGGTAATAGAAAGAAATCAAGCTAAAGAGGAGAGAGAAGAAATAATAATAATAATAATAATAATAATAATAATAATAATAATAAGTGAAAAAAACTTAGAGAAATCTGCAACACCACCAAGCACAGTAACATTTACATTATAGGGATACCAGAGGGAGAAGAGAGAGAAAAGTGGGCAGAAATTTTATTTGAGGAAGTAATAGCTGAAAATTTCCCAATTTGAGGAAAGAAACAGAAATCCAGAACAAGTAGGCACAGAGAACTCCCAATAAAATCAACCCAAGGAGCTCCACACAAAGACACATAGTAATTTAAATGGCAAAAAGCAGTGATAAAGAGAGAATTTTAAAAGCAGTGAGAGAAAATAAACATTACATACAAGGGAGACTCTATAAGGCTATCAGCTGATTTTTCAGCAGACACTTAAAAGAGTAGAAGAGAGTGGCATAATATATTCAATGTTGAAAGAAAAACATCTCTAATTGAGAATATTCTATCCAGCAAAGCTATCATTCAGAATAGAAGGAGAGATAGTTTCCCAGACAAACAAAAGTAAAAGGAATTCACCACTAAATCAGCCTGACAAGAAATATTAAAGGGGACTCTTAGAGTGGAAAGGAAAAGACATAAGTAGGAGTAAGAAAAGTAGAAAGTACAAAAGCAGTAAATACATTTGATCTATAAAAATCTAACACTCCATGTACATCAAGGGACAGGTCATCCAACAGAAAATCAATAAGAAAACAGTGGCTTTGAATGACACATTGGACCAGAGGGATCTAAAAGATCTATTTAGAACATTCCATCCTAAAGCAGAATACACATTCTTTTCAGGGGCACAGGGAACATTCTCCAGAATAATTCACATATTAGATGACAAAAGAAGCCTCAACAAATTTAAAAAGACTGAAATAATTCCATGCATCTTTTCTGACTACAACACTGTGAAACTAGAAATCAATGACAAGAAAAATCTGGAAAGAACACAAATACATGGAGGTTAAATAACATGCTCCTAAACAATGAATGGGTCAACCCAGAATTTAACCAGAAACTTATATATATTTCTTGTTGAATATATATATATATATATATATATATGTATATATGTATATATGTATGTACACACACACACAAGAACACACACACACAAGAAAATGAAAACACAACAGTCCAAAATCCTGAGGATGCAACAAGAGTGGTTCCATAGCAATACAGACCTACCTCAAGAAACAAGAAAAATCTCAAATGAACAACCTGATCTTACACCTAAAAGAGCTAGAGAAAGAAGAACAAACAAAACCCAAAGCCAGTAGAAGGAAGGAAATGATAAAAATTAGAGCAGAAACAAATGAAATATAAACTAAAACAAAACAAAACAAAAAGCAGTGGAGTAGATCAATGAAACCAGGACCTGGTTCTTTGAAAAGAAAAACAAAATTAATAAACCTTTAGCTAGACTCATAAAGAGAGAGAAAGAAAGAGAGAGAGAGATGACTCAAACATTCAGAAATGAAAGAGGAGAAATAACAACTGACACCACAGAAATACAAAGGATTGTTAGAGTCTATTATGAAAACTTTATCCCAACAAATAGGACAACCTAGAAAAAAATGGATAAATTCCTAGAAACATAAAGTCTTCTAAAACTGACCCAGGAAGAAATAGAAAATGTGAACAGACCAAATAATAGCAATGATATCGAATCAGTATCCATTCGTTTGTTGAAGGGCATCTCTGCTCTTTCCACAGTTTGGCAATTGTGGACATTGCTCCTATGAACATTGGGGTACATATGGTCTTTCTTTTCACTATATCTGCATCTTTGGGGTAAATACCCAGTAGTGCAATTGCAGGGTCATAGGGTAGTTCTATTTTTAATTTTTTGAGGAATCTCCACACTGTTTTTCAAAGTGGCTGCATCAACTTGCATTCCCACCAACAGTGTAAGAGGGTTCCTCTTTCTCCACATCCTCTCCAACACTCTTATTTCCTGTCCTGTTAATTTTGGCTATTCTAACTGGTATAAGGTGGTATCTCAATGTGGTTTTGATTTGAATTTCCCTGACGGCTAATGATGATGAACATTTTTTCATGTGTCTGTTAGCCATTTGTATGTCTTCTTTGGAGAAGTGTCTGTTCATGTCTTCTGCCCATTTTTTGGACATGATTATCTGTTTTTTGGGTGTTGAGTTTGAGGTGTTCTTTATAGATCTTGGATATCAGCCCTTTGTAGTGTCATTTGAATATCTTCTCCCATTCTGTGGGTTGCCTCTTTGTTTTATTGACTGTTTCCTTTGCTGTGCAAAAGCTTTTTATCTTGATGAAGTTCCAAAAGTTCATTTTTGCTTTTGTTTTCTTTGCCTTTGGAGACATGTCTTGAAAGAAGCTGCTATGGCCAATGTTGAAGAGGTTACTGCCTACATTCTCCTCTAGGATTTTGATAGATTCCTACCTCACATTGAGGTCTTTCATCCATTTTGAGTTTATCTTTGTGTATGGTGTGAGAATGGTCAAGTTTCATTCTTCTATACAAAGCTGTCCAATTTTCCCAGCACCATTTATTGAAGAGACTGTCTTTTTTCCATTGGATATTTTTTACTGTTTAGTCAAAGATTATTTGACCATAGAGGTAAGGGTCCATATCTGCGCTCTCTACTCTGTTCCATTGGTCTATGTGTCTGTTTTTGTGCCAGTACCATTCTGGCTTGGTGATCACAGCTTTGTAGTAAAGCTTGAACTCAGGCAATGTGATGCCCCCAGCTTTGTTTTTCTTTCTAAACATTTCCCTGGCGATTTGGGGTCTTTTCTAAATTACAAATTTTAGGATTGTTTGTTCTAGCACTTTGAAAAATGCCGGTGGAATTTTGATCAGGATGGCATTGAAAGTATAGATTGCTCTGGGCAGTATAGACATGTTAACAATGCTTATTCTTCCGATCCATGAGCATGGAATGTTTTTCCATCTTTTTGTGTCTTTTTCAATTTCTTTCATGAGTGTTCTGTAGTTCCCTGAGTACAGAGACTTTACCACTTTGGTTAGGTTTATTCCAAGGTATCTTATGGTTCTTGGTGCTTTAGTAAATGGAATCGATTCTCTGATTTCCCTTTCTATATTTCTTTGCTAGTGTATAAGACAGCAACTGATTTCTGTGCATTGATTTTGTATCCTGCCACATTACTGAATTGCTATATGCGTTCTAGTAGTTTGGGTGTGGAGTCTTTTGGGTTTTCCATATAATGTATCATGTCATCTGTGAAGAGAGAGAGTTTGACTTCTTCTTTGCCAATTTGAATATCTTTTATTTCTTTTTGTTGTCTGATTGCTGTTGCTAGGACTTCTAGTACTATGTTGAACAACAGTGGCAAGAGTGGGCATCCTTGTCATGTTCCTGATCTCAATCGGAAGGCTGTCAGTTTTTCCCCATTGAGAATGATATTTGTTGTGGGTTTTTCATAGAGAGATTTTATGAAGTTAAGGAAATACTTTGAAGACTTTTAATCAGGAACGGATACTGTATTTTGTCAAATGCTTCTTCTGTATCAATTGAGAGGACCACATGGTTCTTCTCTCTTCTCTTATTGATTTGTTCTATCACATTGATTGATTTTCAAATGTTGAACCACCCTTGCATCCCAGGGATATACGATGGAATACTACACACCATCAGAAAGGATGAATACTCAACTCTTGTATCAACATGGATGGGACTGGAGGAGATTATGCTGAGTGAAATAAATCAAGCAGAGAAAGTCAATTATCATATGGTTTCACTTACTTGTGGAACATAAGGAATAAAATGGAGGACATTAGGAGAAGGAAAGGAAAAGTGAATTGTAGTAAATTGGAGGGGAAGATGAAAGATGAGAGACTGTGGATTCTGAGAAACAACAGGATTATGGAGGGGAGGGGAGTGGGGGCATGGGTGAACCTGGTGGTGGATATTAAGGAAGGCACATACTGCATGGAGCACTGGGTGTGGTGCATAAACAATGAATCTTGGAGCACTGAAAAAATAAAATTAAATTAAGATATTTTTTAAAAAACAAGAAGAAAACCAATAATGTCATGAAGATGTATATTGCTTTGAATTTAAATTCAGAATAATAGATTGCCCAAATTAAAAAAAAAGAAAGAAAAGAAATTGCATCAGTAATCAAGGACTCCCAACAAATAAGGGTCCAGAGTACAGAGAGCTTCAAAGGTAATTCTACCAAACATTTAAAGAAGAGTTAATACTTATTCTTCTCAAACCATTTAAAAAAAAAGAAGAAGAAGAAGAAGAGGAAGGGAAGTTTCCAAATTCATTCTATGAGGCCAGACTTACCCTGATACCAAAATCAGATAAATACACTACAATAAATAAAAAAAGAAGAGGCCAATATCTCAGATGAATATAAATGCAAAAATCCTCACCAAAATACTAGGAAACTGAATCCAACAATACATTAGTGATATCATGCACCACAATCAAGTGGGATTTTTTTCATGGAATGCAAGAGTAGTTTAATATTCACAAATCAATCGATGTGATACACACATCAAGAGAAAAAATAATAACTATATTATCATTTAAATAGGTGCAGAAAAGATATTTGACAAAGTATAACATCTATTTATGATTAAAACCTCCTACAAAGTAGGTTTAGAGGGAACATAACTCAACATAATAAAGGCCATATATAAAAAAAAACAGCAAACATCACACTCCATGGTGAAACACTGAGAACTTTTCCCCTAACATCAGGAATAAGACAAGGATAATCAACTCTCATCACTTTTATTCAATATAGTATTGGAAGTTCCAACCACAGCAATCAGACAAGGAAAAGAAATAAAAGAAGTCCAAATTGGTAAGGAAGAAGTAAAGCATTCACTATTTGCAGATGATATGATACTATATATAAAAAAGTCTAACAATGTCACCAAAAAAACCCCCCAAAAAACAAACAAAAAAACACAACAACACTACTAGACACAACAAACACTACTAGAACTGATAAATGAATTCAAGGAAGTCAAAGGGTACAAAATCAATATACAGAAATCAGTTGCATTTCTATACAACAATAACAAGGTAGAAGAAAGAGAAATTAAAAAAACAATCTCATTTACAATTGCACCAAAACAATAAAATATGTAGAAATAAACTTAACCAAGAAGGTGAAAGACTTGTACTCTGAAAATGATGAAACACTGATGAAAGAAATTGAAGATGACAAAAATAAATGGAAAGATATCCCATATTCATGGAATAAATATTGTTAAAATATCCATACTACCCAAAGCAATCAACAGATTTAATGCCATCCCTATCAAAATATCAGTAGCATTTTTCTCAGAACTAGAACAAATAATCCTGAAACTGGTATGGAACCACAAAAGACTTGGAGGAACCGAAGTAACCTTGAAAAAGAACAAAACTGGAGGTATCACAATCCCAGTTTTCAAGATACATGACAAATCTGTAGTAATCAATACAGTATAGTACTGACACAAAAATAGATACATAGGTCAAAGGAACAGAATAGAGCCCAGAAGGAAATCCACGATTATTTGGTTAATTAATCTTCACAAAGGAAGCAAGAAGATGCAATAGGAAAGTCTCTTGAACAAACTGGATAGCCACATGCAAAAGAATGAAACCAGACCAATTTCTCACATCATACACAATAAACTCAAAATGGATTAAAGACTTAAAATGAGACCTAAAACCACAGAAGCCCTAGAAGAGAACACAGGCAGTATATTCTCTGACATCTGCCATAGCAACATTTTTCTAGATGGGTCCCTTGAGGCAAGGGAAACAAAAACAAACATAAACTATTTGGACTACATCAAAATCAAAAGCTTCTGTACAGCCAAGGAAACAATCAACAAAACTAAAAGGCAACCTGCTTAATGGGAGAAGATATTTGCAAATGACATATCCAATAAAGGTTTAGTATCCAAAATATATAAAGGACTTATACAACTCAACACCAAGCAAATAATCCAATTAAAAAATGGTCAGAAGACATGAGCAGACATTTCTCCAAAGAAGACATCCAGATGGCCAACAGACAAATGAAAAGATACTCAACATCACTCATTATCAGGGAAATGCAAATCAAAACCACAATGAGTTATCACCTTACACCTATCATTATGGCTAAAATCAATACCCCAAAACCAACAAGTGTTGGCAAAGATGTAGAGGAAGAGGAACTCTTGTGTACTGTTGTAGGACAGCAAACTGGTACAGCCACCGTGGAAAACAGTTTGGAGGTTTCTCAATAACTTAAAAACAAGACTACCATGTGATCTAGTAATTCCACTACTGGGTATTCACCCAAAGTAAGAAAATATGGAGTCAAAGATACATGTACCCCTATGTTTATTGCAGCATTATTTATAATAACCATATTATAGAAGCAGCCCAAGTATCCATCCATAGATGACTGGATAGAGAAGTGGTGTGTGTATGAATATATACATACATATACATATATATGTACATATATATAATAGAATATTACTCACTTCAGGTTTTTGAACTTTATTTCAGAAACTTCCACAGATGGATTAAAACTTAATGATTTTTTAAGGCATAAAGTACACCCAATATGGATACATTAGATATTGAGCATTATGCAAATTTTAAAATCTAAAAACATATGACTTGCTAGAGGAAGAATTTCCCACAAATTCACATTTTTTTTTCTTTCTACATAAAGCTCTGGGTTACAACAACAATTAATAGCATTTTCTTCTAAAAAACTTTAAATTTCATATGATTATAGTAAATGTTCCTGGATAATTTTATTGGATCAGTTTCTGGATTTTTATAAATTTTTTTTTTTTTACTTACAGAGATTTGATTTTTTGTACTTTGTATATCAAATTCCCTATCTATATAATAGGGAAAACAACTGTACTTAACTCATAATGTTGTTGCAAACATGAAATGACAGAGTCAGTGTGAAGCACTGTTCCTAATAGATAACACACTGCTCAATAGATGTTAGATTTTATTATTAGTATGACTGGTATTATTAATTGATATTATTATTTTTATTGTTATCATTATTATTTCTTTGAAAACTTCATTGGTCCTGTCTGTCTTGTGTTAATATGTAGAGAACACATCAGTGGTCTAGACACAGGCAGACCAATATTCCATATCCTGGAGGAATTAATGTCCCCTGGAGAATGCCATGGCATCAGACTTTAGGAGAGGACACTCAGATCCCTTTCCCTGCCCCTGTCTCTAGTTACCAGGTGAGGTGTTAGCTATAAAGCCACGGCCTGAGAGAGTCAGACCTCTTGTAGCTGAGAGCATGCCTTCTTTCATTCTCAGACTGCCTTGTAACGGCCTAATTTTTTTAGTATAAGTATACCCCTAGTGGGATATACTAAAAGTGTATTACAGTATACTAAAATGATTGTACTAAAAAATTATTGATTCTTTATCTGAAGTTCAACTGGGTGTCCTGTACCTCTATTTGTTAAATCTGTCTGGGGTAAATCCCTGCTGCTTGGTGGGCGGGGACCTTCATCTTTGTTCCCTTGTATCTGGCACAGTGCTTGACACATACAGGTATCTGAAGTGTTTGTTGAATAAATGAACACAGACCACCTTGGTTTCCTAAGCCAGCCTACTCTCTGTGCTCCCAAAACCTCCTGAGTTCTACTAGATGCCTATGAGGCACTAGCCACTTCTCCTGGCCTATGGGGGTAGAGGGTGTCATTTGGTAAATATCAAATGTAGAGAAGCAGGGAGCAAGAGTAGCAGTAACATGAGGGATTTGCAAAAGGCCAAATAAGAAGAGTGAAGAAATGACAATAAACATAAAATATCTGGGCCAAAAAATAAAATATCTGGGCCAGAGAAGTGATCTCTGTATATGAAGTCTGATGAGCATTACTGAGAAGTAGAATTCTCACCACAAAGACTTTCTTTTATACACAATCATCCTTGTTTTCATCATTTGGAGAGTCATTAACATAGAAGTCAGGGGACAGAGGTAGTAATGAAGGCAGCCAGAGCCACAGGACAGACCAAAGAGAACTTTTTGTCACTCATCATCGATCCACCTGGGTCTTGTTACAGAATTTTGCTGTCAGGCAGTTAGGAAATGTTTTGATTCCAATAGGTTGGAAGATTAGGAAATGGTAGAAGTTTGAGTTTATAATAAACATTCATGCTCCTTCACTTCTCTTATTTTCTTAAATTTGGTCTAAAAAGACAGGAGAGAATTTGTTCAGAACCAAAACTTTTTCTGGAGATAAACTCTATTTTCCTTGGAGAGCAAGGAAATGTTTCACAAATGCAAAAGTGCAGATGGAGCCATGGGTCCTGAGAGTGTTTACTTGTGGGGGGCAGGGGTAGGGGCTGGTGGGTTGGGCTCATGCAGGGGGTTGTTATTTCTCTTCCATTTGTCACTTTTAACTCCAGAGGTAATTTTAGAGAAATCTTTGTCAGAGTTCTATAATCCCCTAAATATTAACTTGGCTTTAACTCAACATGCCACATTTAAGAGGCTCAGATGATTTCCAGTCTGAACAGTTTCTGGTCTTTTTGCCAAAGTAAAGTTTTTAAAAGTACCTCTAGGGATGCTCAGGAGGAGTCCTAATTACCTCCCTCTGGTGTGAGCAGGACTCCCCTTGGAAACAAATTAGCCCTTGGGCAGCTAGCTCACTGCTCTCACTAAGCCTGAAGATGAGACTATGAAGCTGGCGGGGTGGAAAGAATGGCAGCCTCTCTTCCCGGCTCCTTAGGTCAAAGGAAAATAATGTTAGTTAAAGTTTGATGATCTTGGCTTATGATTCCATGTCCAGAATATGTACTCCTGCAAAGTTAAGTTTGTTAGAAGAGAAGTAGGAGAACATGATGGATCAAACCCACACCAGAGTCCTAAATTCTTAAGATGTATGTTCCTTCCCCTTTAGCAATTTCTTGGCTCATCAGTCATCATGAGAATGACACAGGATCCCCCAGCTCCACAGTCCTCATCCGTTTTGGGACTGTAACAAATAAACAGTGCTGGAACAGCCACACTCCACTACCACGGGAAAGGACAATGATAAGTGTGGGTCTTGGTACTCTAGTCTACTTCTGACCTGCTTCACGGGCAAGACCAGAGACCAGCAGATGCCCGGTTATATGGGGACCAGTCATGCCACTGGTACAACTTTGCCTCAAATAAACGACTCTATTGTTTATTTCATTCGCACAAGATTTTTTTTTAAAGGGTTCTCAAGGAGAGACAGTTGTGGGGAAATAAACTGAACAGAGCCTTACAGGGAAGGTTTATGACTCCAGTTTCCTGTTTATTCATGATGTGGTAAATCTCTTTATAAATTGAAGTCTAATTTTTGTCCTGTACAAATGGGGTTAATGATAGAACATCATCAGATTGCTGAAAGCATTACATGATGGATTTGACAGCATAGCCCATACAGAATGGGCATGAAAAAGCCAAACGGCAAAACCCTGGGTGGCTGCTGCCCTGTGTGGACACGTGACACCCAAAGAAGGTGGCCTGTGTAGGTGAAACCTGGAAGATGAGCTTCTGCTCACAGCTGGGGGACTCTACAATGCTCTTACTCCCGCAGCATCTTAAAGAGTGTGGATGAAAGGATAGTGACACTTGCTACTGGGATGCAGAAATAGCTGGTTAAAAACAAAAACAACAACAGCTCTGTACTGTAAGCATAAATTCTGAGCAATTGTAGACAAAGAGAATTCCTTGCAGTTAGAAGAAAAATTAAAAGCCCTGATAGGAGGAAGTGACTGCTCTAAAACAGATGCTCAGTCATTTGCTTACTTTTCATTCAGTGTACATGACAAGAGAATGGAATATGGAAAAAGGCTGAGCAAAAAGAGCAAAGCTTGTGCCCTCAAAGTGGGCTCATGGGGCCAGCAGTATCAGTATCACCTTGCAAGCTGTGGAAAGGCAGGAGTTCAAGAGCCACCCCAGACCTACTGAATCAGAATGTGCATTTTAACACAATCCCCGGGTTCCCCACTAACACATTCAAGTTTCAGAAGCAAATGGCCCAGACAATGAAAGAAGAGACTCTGAATGAGGCCTGGATCCGGGCATTCCCCTTGAAAAGGCTGAGAAGAGTTTCACTAATTCTGCAGCAAGGTGAGACTTAATCTATGCATTACTTGGAGTTGGTGCGTGGTAAATTGTATGTGGCTTCCATCTCATAGCTTTGTCTTCCTCAAGCCACTGGAGGTCTTTATCAATTCTGAGGTAAATGTACCTTGTCAGCTGGGCCACTGACTGGGGGTTCAGATGTGCCCTAAGTCTTAGTCGGGATTCCTGGGACTAGAGTGGGCAGGCCAGCCTTGACAGGAGGCTGTTGGGTCCTAACACATTGTCATCTGGATGTGGCACAAGTTACCAAAGCACTTTGTAAACTATAAAGGAGTATAAAGATGTAAAGTAGTAATGTCATTAGAACACTTTGAATCAGGAGAAAGAACTGTAAAAACAACATGCTCCTCCTTTTCAAGGCTAATATTACTATCTTGGGATGTGAGTGGGAAACGGGGTTAAAGTGAGGGCATCCACCTTGAAAACGCAATCATGGGGGGCGCCTGGGTGGCTCAGTGGGTTAAGCCTCTGCCTTCGGCTCAGGTCATGATCTCAGGGTCCTGGGATCGAGCCCCGAATCGGGCTCTCTGCTCAGCAGGGAGCCTGCTTCCCCCTCTCCCTCTGCCTGCCTCTCTGCCTACTTGTGATCTCTCTCTCTCTGTCATATAAATAAATAAAATTTAAAAAAAAACGCAATCACAGGACCTGGAGAGGAAAAAAAGTGGAAACCTTGACACTTGCCAGCTTTCGACACTGGAAGAACAGGAGAATGGCTATGTTTACCTTTTTGGTACAGCCTCTCATAGTTTCCACCCCAAATATGATCTCTTATCCCATCTTTAATCAGCTGAAACGTATTGCTACCTAAAAATGGGGGATATAGTCAGTCAAAACACACCAATGACTGGGCATGGGACAGAACACTACACAAAATGCTGTGATTCAAACCCTGTCTACCTAGAATCCAGCATTTGCATATAACAAAGTCTAGACAATAGCCTTCACCCTAATATAAAGTCCACCTTTTGCCTCATGGTAACGCTGAATACCATTAAGAATGGTATTTCCACAATAGCTGATCTGAGTCATGGCTAACGTGTTGTATTCCTTTTCTCTCATTTATTAAATCTCTTTCTTTGGGTCCCAAAGGAAAATTTAGAGAGCAAAATATTAGTTAACTAAAGAGAGTTCTGAGCTTTTCCTGGGTTCAGCTGTATTGAGGATCTAAAGCAATGATTCTCAAACTACCTGTGGTACAGAACTAGCTGTTTGATTTTTTTAATTTTCAGATGTCATAGACCAATATTTTTGCAAAATACAATAAAAAATAAATCACCACAGAAATAAAATGAAGAAAACAAAGACATACAGAGTATAAGTCCACTGATCATTCATTGGATGTTGGAGCAATGTCAAATTCCTATAAAATTTCTAAACTCTTATTTTCAATCTCTGTAATAACCTTGTCACAAGCTGGTAAGAAACAATTTGCAGACTGGTGTTTGTTCATGAAGTCTGGCATAGTGGACATGCTAAGTAAAAGCACTAAGATAATGCCCACCTGGAATAGAGTACTAATGCTAATAGTTAATACTTATTGAGGGCTTTCTATGAATGAACCACTCACCGTTCAAGTTCACTACACGTTATTACTTCTTACATAATCCAGTGGGGGCAAGTCCTATCACTATCTCCATTTATAGATGGAGAAGCTTATGCACAGAGATGTTCAGGAACTTACTGAAGGTCGACAAGTAAACCCAGCACAAAGTATCTGCCTCTAGAGCACACCCACATCACATTGCTCTCCCACTGCCTTTATTAAGGTGTTTGGTTCAGGTTGCATCTGAACCTACCCCAGGAATAAGTAGTACATAAAATGGCATTGGCGATAATGCCGTAACCAACAAGGTCTTTGTACCCTCATATCCCGGATTATCATTCTATGGGAATAGACACCAGAACAGAGTTGACATATAATCATTGAACAACCCTTCACAGGGATCTGAAAGATGAATTTTGGCATCCCCTTTAACCAAAACTGAAAAGGTGTTCAAAACTCAGGAAATGTCATATGAATAGCAAACTCAGAGTTCAGTTATGGTTGGTTCCAAAAAGGAAGAGGGGAGTGTTACCTCTCCTGGCAGAGGCTATAGAGGGTCAAGTCTCTCTCACCTCTTCTTCCACAAGTGCACTTTTTCCTTTTCTCCAGGCTAAAGCTTTGGTGTTTCCTGTCTCGTTTGAAATAGGAAGCCAAGCCATAGGATCTCGATGAAAACCTCTTTTCCTTTTTGGTGTGTCTTGTGTTTTTAAACACTTCTGTGCTACAGGCCAGGATTCCCTGGCTATGCTGCAATTGCAGGGGCTCCCACTCCTTGGCAGAGCTGCCCCTCCTTCCATCTCCACCCCTCTTTGTCCACACTTGAAGAGCCAACCCCTCCCCCTCTGGGGCCTCACCCGCCCTGGGCTTGCTTCATTGTCTCCAAAGCTGATAATGATGTCTCCCACCTCCATCTCTTGCTGATAAATGAATTCCTGAAATACCTTTACAGACCTTCACATCACCATAAATGCTGCTTTAAGGAAGGGCAAATGGTGGAGTAAATGAACAACACATGGAGCATAAATGGTACCACATGTCAGACTTAATCTCCTCGGTAAGAAGAGGGGCAAAAAAACCCAAAGCCCTTCCTTCCCTATGCATGGAGTAAAACAGCCACAGCTACTGCCACAAATAGCTGTTATAATTCACTTTTAAGACAATGACTGGCGTAGAACTCTCTAGATTCAAGATATACTTGGTTTTTATTAAAACTCTGGTTACCTTGGTGGGGCAAAATTACATTCAGCTTTTCCCAAGCAGGGGGCAAAGCTGACCAGAATATCACATGTTTTTAATTATGATCCCGAACCTCCTCATATTCCCTGAGCCAACAGTTGCTCTCAAAGAATCAATTTCTCTTTGTATAAACATGTCTTGCCTAAAAAAAGTGGGAACTCTTATAAGCATTTTTAAGACCCTGTTTTCCTTCCATAGAGCTGTGAATATGAGCTCTCTCAAGTTTGCAGGGAGACTAGGGGGGCCCACAGAAAGAGAGCTAACACTCCAGGGCACGACTGTGAGTGCAAGGGAGCAGAATGGCAGTATGAGCTGCAGTGGCTCAGAGGAGAGAAGGTCAGATTGGGCAGCGATGGGTGGGGAACACCTCCTGGGGAAGTCATACCAAAATGGAGTCTTAGAGAAGGGAAACCTTCAAAGGAAAAAGAGGGAGGAAGAGGGTGTCCTAGAAGATAATAATAAAGGTTAGGGGGGGTGTCACTTTGGGGAGGAATAGGCAAAAATCACCCTTGACATTCCTTTAAAATTGTTTTGAATTATCCATGAAGTACTGTGAGCACTATAAATCTCATCCACACTAACATTTGAGATCTACTGGACTAGACCAAAGGAAGAAATGACAGGAAATTCTGTGAGCCCAATGTCTGGGCATTTGCACTGCTGTCCCTGGAAGAACTACCATGGACCTAGACAGGAGTAAGGATTGGATAGAGAACAATCCTTTATTCTTGCCTGCCCACCAGGTTTACTCGGTTACACTTTAAGGTGAAGCCTCTGTCATCCTAATACCTATGGAAAGACTTTGTTGCTGTGAGGATTAAGCAGTATAACATAGTTGAAAGCCCTTAGCACAAAATCTATCATGTGGTAGGAGCTAGTTAAAGGCATGGTCAGACCTACAGATAACAGCCTGTTTTGCAAAGCTGTAAAGAACCTGGGCGCCCACTCTCTGCAATTTCTGTTGTGGACCCAGTAAAAAGCCATCACTCTCAACCTCTTGGGCAATGCCATCAGGGACTATGTAGTACACCAGGGGTACATTCTGATGTGATCCCCAGGAGAGCAAGATGGGAACTCTGAAACAGGTGGCAAAAGGTCTCACACTTTGAAAAGGGTCTTTGCAGGCCATGTTGCTTGGCTACACATTCGGGCCACGCGCCGACTCAAATCCCTGTTTCTCCCCTGTAATCCATTTCTTTGATTTTATTGCATGAAATTTAGGATAAACCAAAACTCTGGGGCCACTCCAAAGAGGATAGATTTCCTGGAGCCATTCCTTATGAACATCATCTCCTTATTCTGTTTTCTCTTCCTTCTCCCTGACACACTGTTGTTTTATTGCCTTCCCTCCATTGTGTCATCTCTTTCCATTTATACCAAAATCAAATTTATACCTACCCATTTTGTTTCCACCATAATTTACCTTTCATTCCTCCTCCCGCCAACCCCCAGGCTTGATTCTTAAAAACAAAGAATCAACACAAAATCTTACCACTACTGCCATCATTACCACCAAAACAACAAAAGAACATGCCACTCACTTAACCAAGCCAGAGGTCTGGGAAAGATTTAACCAAATGCTTCATGTTAAAACTTCTCTTATAAGCAACTCTTCCCCCCATGACTTGAAGGCTTTGGCTAGGGTTTGAAGCTGGATCAGAGGGAACTGTAAACCCCCTGACACACACACACACACACATACCCCACCCAGGCCTAGGATTTGGGGCTGTGTGCAGGTGCCCTTCCTCTTTATCCTCTGTTTTTCCTAGGTCTTTCCCCACTGACATCATTTTGCCTACTGACCCCCCGCCAACCCATGTTTCTTTTCATAATTTCCATCCCTCAAAGTTTCTATCCCCAACCCGGGCCTGAGACTAACCACCTACTAAGACGACCTGTGACAAACTGTCCCCAAATCTGCTGGTGCCTGGATAGAGCAGTCTCCCTGGAACCACATGCATCGGGCAAAGGTGTCTTCTAGTCCAATGACCACTTGAATGCTCAGCCAGCACACAGTTGCCAGGAGTTCACACTCTCCTTCTGCAGATTCCCCTGGGTCCTGGTTGGCATGAGGTTCAATGGTTAGTGGCTGCCCAAAAGGCTACCTAGGGCTCCCAAGATTCTGAAAGGTATAGAATTTTTTTTTTCCTTATCTCGTCACCTTCCTTTTTAATCCATATTTGCTGTTACCTCTTTTTGCTTCCCCAGAATTCGTTTCAAAATCTAAATGCTTTGCTTGGCTCTCCTGTTGTTTAGCTCCTGTTAGTTTATTATTTAGATATAAACGTTCTTTCTAAAACATATGAACAAGAAAAGTAAAAGTGTGTTACCTGGTACATCTAATAAAACTCACCCAATTAATTCAGAATGACTCGGCACAAAGAAGGCTCCGGTCTGCTTCAGTTTTTATTCTCCCTGGGATGCTAATTGTCTCCCTTCTCATAATCTTGTATTTTTGGCCCGAAGTCTAAAATCTGGCCTGCTGGACTATGTGTCAGATTTGTAAATTAGATGACATCTGTTTTGAATTTTATCATCTTTAATTTTCTTTCAAACTCTCTTCACTTATTCATTTCCCCTTTAATTGTAAGGATTACACTTTCCTGGGTGCTTTAGACAAAAGTGTAGACCTTTCTTCTCTGGGGGACACAGATTAAAATTACTGAAGCTAAGTGGTCACCCTGAAAGCTATGCAGGAAAAAGATGTTGGGAGAGAAGCCTTAGCAAGCATCCCAGGGAGGATGAGCAGCTAATACAAAAGGCTGGCTGTCCATACCAGCGTTTCAAGGTTCCCACTGAATAATGACAACCGATTAGAAGGAGATTGACAGTGAGTGTTGAACACTGGCAAAGTGAGTATTTTGAATTGAGAAAGGTGGAGGTAGTTGGGATGGTTGTGGTGGTGGTACGTGAGATGAGTGGTCACATTTTTAATCCTTTATATTTCTATGTTTTTGTTCCCCAGAAAAAATAATAAAAGGAGAAACCTAAATGCATTCTCATACCTAGAGATTCATATTTTAATAATAAAATCTTATTTTTTTCCTCCAATGTATGTATCTCCTAAATTTTTCTTTTCATGGGGAAATATTTTATTGCTAACTGGGTTGGGCTTACTTATTAAGGATCGAATTTCTTCTTAGAATGCCCAAGGTAATAGCCTTGTGTAACATGCTTTTCCTTTATGTAAATATTTTTCACAAATATACTCTTGCAGATGCCAACTGGCCTCTTGCAACTCTGTATTTGTAGAGGCAAGAGAGAGTGTATAGATCACTGGCCAGAACACATGCCTAAGCTTTCACATCTGATACACACGTCGCTCATCACTGGAAGAAATAAGCAGGCTGGCTATGCACAGAATACAAAATGGCTCCAGGATCTAAACCAAATTTCTAATACCACATCATCACGCAAACTGGCCAACAGTGACTTTGTGCTTGCATACAAATGACAAATCGCCCCTTCATGATGCTGGCCTTGGATTTCTTGGATACCACTGTGTTTAGGCTGTTGCTAGGCAGGTCATGGGTCTGTAAAAACACTATTTTTGAATAGAATATGTATATAAGAGTAGTTCTCAAGTGTAAGTAATTTTTATCTCTCAGGGGACATTTGGCAATGTCTGGATACATTTTTCGTTGCCACAACTGAGGGAGAGGACTGCCACCACCATTTACTGGGTAGAGTCCAGGGATGCTGGCAAATATTCTATAAAGCACAGGACAGCCCCATAACAAGGATTAACAAGCCTAAATTTCAATAGTACCAAAATTAGAAACCCTGGTTTATAGGCATTTATATATTGGACCAGCCAACAACAGATCAAAACCATGGTGTTGAGAGCAAAAGGGCACTTGCAAGCAGTCTTCTTTGGATGAATAGCTATTGTTGACTTTGATGACCCTGTTGGCCAGATAATATTCTCTGTGTAGAGTGGACTAAGAGATCCTGCCATTTGGGTTCCCCTCCTGCTCCTCTTTTCATGGTTATTAGCATCATCTTCCATGAGTATGCGGTCACTCAAACTATGTATCTCTGGGCTTAATCCACAGTCCTCCCCTTCTCCTCACCCTACCTCTTGTTGGTAATCGGTTCCTCATACTTCTGCTCTCCTCACAATAATGACATTCCCTGAATTCTTAGGTCCTCCACTCCCACTTTAGTTCAGGCTTCTCTCATAGTTGAAAGAACCTGTTTATTAAGGTTCCAACGATACCATCCTGGTCACTCTCTTGCCATCTTGCTGCTCCAGCCAAAACCCATTTCGGTGCTCCACAGCTTTAGCCACTTCCTCATTTACCTGGTCCTTCAGTGTAGAGACATTTTTCAAGTGCCTATCTGCTAATTACTCTATTAGGAGCTGTGATCATTCCCTGGATTAAAATCTTTCCAAGCCCTCATATTGCTGAAGGGATGAACCGCTCGCTTCCTGACACAGCATGTAAAAGCTTCTGATAATCTGTCTCTGACCTGACATTTCAGCTTACTCTCCCACCTTGCCCTGACATACTTGCTCCAAACACAATGGATCAATGGTTTTTCCTTAGTTTGGGTCACACACTCCTAAACCTCTGTAACTTTGCCCATGCTGTTCTCTGTACTTAAAATATCCTTTCTACCCTTATCTAAAGAACTCTCATTCATCCTGTGCAACTTAATCTAGTACCTACAGAAATGCCTGGTCCATGAAGCTACTGAATAAATATGGGATGAAATTAAATTTTACCTTCTCTCTAAAACATTTTATAATCTTCTGGCTGTTAGTCAGTACATCTCTCATGCTCCATAGCCCGTTGTATGCACTTCTACTAAAATCCCTTCATCTGACTGTGAATCCCTTAAGGGCAGGGATGGTGTCTTATGTCTCCTGGAACCACAAGACTCTGCCAAACTTGACATAAAGTGACCCCGATGATTAAATGTTCACGGTTTTGTCAAGATGACTTCTTATGTTTTTGGAATCCTTAATTCACCCTGGAAATGGTAAGCATCATTTGTGAGCAAAAACTCACAAAATTTGACACTGGTCTCAAATGGGTCCCGCCCCTTCTCTAGAACTGAATACCCTCCAGTGCATGGTGTGAAGATAAGGTTTGAGTCCCTCCTCTATTACTGAGTCCCTGTTTAACCTTGGGAAGACATTTAACACCTCTCACCTCAAAAGAGAAGTATTTTCTCTTTTGTAAAATAGGAATAATGATATTTGCCTTTCTTACCTTGTGGAGTAGTCATGAGGATCGAATGAGAGTACATGTTGGAAACTGTTTTTTAACTTCTAAGGGTTATAAAACTTTCCATGTGGTTCCCTATTCAAAATACTGAATTAAATATTTGAATTAAATATTGAATTAAATATTAAAGTGCCTCTTTTAATCTTTATTTTTTTCCAAAAACTTTGGCCAGTTTGATGCATTATATCCACTCTCTCCCTTCGACCCCAGGTATTCTGTTTTCTTTCCATCCATATCACTGGCAGTTCATTCATCATAATTTTCAATAATTTCCTTATGGCCAATACCCATGGACACTCTTCTGTCCTTCCCTCACTGGACTTGACTTCAGTCTGCCTCTCACTGAGATATTCTCTTCATTGGAATCAGTGGGTTCCTGAAACATGGATTCTGATAATATCCTGCCATGTATAAAACCCTACAATGATTCTTCATAGTCTACAGAGTAAAATTCAAACTCCTTAGGAAGGTCTCAAGTCCATCATCTTCGGTCCCTGCCTACCACTTCAATGGCATTACCTAATGTTACTCTCCTTCTAACACACACCCTACTCGTATAAAATGACGTCTGTTTCTAGAAAGTGTTGTGCTCTTTCACATGCTGCCCATAAGATAGCCTGGTGCAATCTTGTCATCTTTTAGGATTTGGTTCAAAATATCATCCCTTCTGGGAAGCCTTCCCTGATCTAAGCTTCCTATTTCTCTTCATTCCATGCAGAAGTAGATATCCCTATCTGTGTGTCCCCAGACTCCTTGACAGCATCTTGATTAAGCATGACCTTCCCACTCTTCTCTAGTTATCACTTAAATATGTATTTCCTCTACTAGGCAATGAGATCTTTGGGTACAAGGAATATGTTTTATCTCTCTATATATGTCTAGCTTCTAGCAGAATTCCTGGTAAGAGTAAGCAATTGCTAATGCTTCTTGACTAAGTGAGTGATATAAACATTATTTGTACTACATTCTTATTCCTTTGCCACATTCTTTGCACTTTTTAGAAAATTTCTTATTACATTATGGTTTTCACAGATTTAGAAAAAAATTCTTGCAAATGTCATAATTTATTCAGACATTGAATCTCATTGAGATAGTGAGTTTGGTACTCTTTGGGAAGTTGAGTGCCTACTGTCTGCTATACCTCCATAGTTTTATGACGTGTCCCTGAGGTACACAGGAACTCCTGCTCACCTGCTGCTTCTGGCCTTGGCAGTTTCCAGGTGTTGGGTAAGGAGCTTGGCAATGGTGGTAAAGCTGTTGCTCATGCGGAAGATATCTCTGCTCTGAGGGCCCAGGATGGAGGAGAAAGCATCAGTGATACTCCTGATCTCCAGCAGGATAATATGATGAAACGAATGTTCCATGTTGCCCAACTGACTCACAAGGAATGGAAGGCAGCTCCTGGCTCTCTCCTGCCAAGAACAATGAAAAACAGTGTGCACTGTTACATTCCCACGTAAACTGGTGCAGCCACAGTGGAAAACAGTATGGAGGTTCCTCAAGAAATGAAAAAATATAACCACCATATGGCCAGCAAATCACACTTCTAGGTATTTATCCAAAGGAAACAAAATCATTATCCCAAAGAGATTTCTGTACTCCCATGTTCATAGTAGCATTATTCATAATAGTCAGGACATGGAAACCACCAATGTGTCCATAAAAGGATTAATGGACAAAGGCAAATGCAGTATATATACACAATGGAATACTATTCATCCATAGTCATGTCACAAGAACAGAAGAAAATCCTGCCATTTGCAACAACATGGATGAACCTGGAGAGCATTATGATAAGTAAAATAAGTCACACAGAAAAAGACAAATACCATGTGGTATCATCTATATGTGGAAACTAAAAAAAAAAAAAAAAAAGTTAAAGTTGAGCTTTAACTGAGAGAACCCTGAGGGGACTGGGGTTGGTGGGAGAAATAGGAAGAGGCTGTTCAAATGGTGCAAGCTTACTTTTAGCTATAAGTTGAATAAGGTCATGTATAACGTGGTGACTATAGTTGATAACACTGTATTGCATAATTGAAATTTGCTGAGAGAGCAGAACTTAAATGTACTCATTTACCTCCCCCACCCCAAAAAAGGTAAATATGTGTGGTGATGGATGCATCAATTAACTCAATGTGGGGGAGTCATCTCAAAATGAATATGTATATCAAATCATAACATTGTACTTTTTAAACACCTTACAATTGTACTAGTCAATTATACATCAGTTAAGTCTGAAGGGGACCAAAAGAGCAATGAAAAACAAAAATCTGTATTTTAAAAGAAAAACACAGTCTCCTGACCAGCAGATGACAATTCTATGGGGAGCTGAGAGAGCTAGCTAAAGCTCAATAATGTCTCATTCACAGTGCCTCTGAATTGGCTTCTTTGAGATTTTACTTTTTTCCTGATTTTCAGGACAAACTTTTTATAATTAAAACTTTCCCCCCATTATTCCTTTCTGAAAAATACATCAATAGTTTCATTTGCCTATCTTGTCAGATCAAAACCTCTCAAGTACCACTGAAGATCTCACCCCACACATCTACTCGTCCCAACTTCGTATCATCTTCAGGGCAGTCGCCATGTCTGTGATTCAGTAATTCTGCCTGCAAGGGGGAAGCCGGTCAGTGGCACCCTTGATCCATCCTTCTGTCAGGTGGTGCCATGGTGCGCAAGGTTTACCTCCTCTCTACAGGGTATTCTCACTCATTTGTTCATTTTAAGCATCTTTCAACATGTTATGGATTCTATATGCCTGGTCAAGTGAGCAGATCTTATTATCTACCTGTAATCAAGTTAATGCTCACAAATGAGTTAAATCAGTTCCTTCAGAGAAACAGAAGATGAAAGACAATATGAATAATGCAGGCATGGGTGAGTAACAAGCAAACGTCTTAGCCAATAGGTCTCCTATATCTATCTTTTCATGAACCATGAGGCACCATGATTAATCCAACATGACTGGAAGTTAGCCAAAAAATTCAAAATTATCAAAGGATAATTGAACCATAGATTTGTACCCACTATAAATGATGATATACAATTAATAAAGATAATTTTAAGTATATGGCTTATTTCATCTTTAATTCCTCCTTTAAAATCCTATTTTTAAGTGTATTAAAAACACCGTTCATTATGTTACTATAGTAGAATATACATATAATTGTAAATAAATGTATGCTGGAAGTTGTTGCTCAAAATCCTTTGACTGGTAGATGTATAGTTCTAAATTACTTTTCTATCTAGATATTCCCATCTACCCTTTATTCTAGCACTTGAAGCCTTAATTTCTTTCCAGACATAACTCCTACCCTATCTCCTCCACAAAGGCATTCCTAGTGACCTTTTCTGTCTGAATTTTCACTGTGTGATAGACTTTTAAAAAATCTCATTAGTACTTGATTGCATTTGATTATTTGTGTAATCATGCTTTAATTTAATCACCAGGTAGGTATTGCATGCTTAAAATATGCCTGTGCTAGATTCTAGATGACAAAGGTGAAGAGGTGGACTGTGCCTTGGAGGGACTTGCAATTCCCCCTTCCATTTATAATTCACTAATGGTTGTATATACCAGTCAGGTCTCCTAAAGGGGCTATTTCTCAACATCAGTCATCAGCCTGGCACAGAATTGACCCAGTGTATAAGTCTTGATTCACTCATTTAAGAAAAACTTATATGCCAAAATATGACTTTACAAATAAAATACGTAGTTGTAAAGGAATTTTGTGCTTTACAAGAAGTTATTTATTACAGGACAGATTTAAGTAGTGAAGTTCCCTAGTCTTTAATACTTAATTAGGTCTTCGAAGATTTCATGTACGATTGCACTGGAACTCATCTCCTGGGGATGTGGAGTACAGCTGCCAATCAATTCCTTAATAATTATTTCTTAAGAACCACTAAGTCACTGTGTTCCGTCTGGGTGTGTGGGAAGACTTCATGAGCTGGACATCTAATGAAGAAACATTTATTCATTAAAGGATAAGAATATCAGATGACTAAAAAGTAGAGACCATTGGAATAAGTTCCTGACAGCCCATTTGATAGTTTGGCTCATACAATTGCCAGGTTGCAGAATGACAGTTAAATGCTCTTGAGTCTAATAGGTTATTTTGCAAAATGTAGATGCTTTCATTCATGCAAGGTCTCCATATGTGAATTCACAGTATGCAATGCATCACAGGGACATTTTCCATTCCCCATTTAAAGGTAAAAGCTGAATGTGGGGGTCTCTACCATGTGCCAGGATCGGTTTCAGGAGCTAGGAATACCTTACTGAAGGAAAAGGATAAAAACGCCTGCCATCGCAATGAGACAAGCAGACAATAAACAAAATACTTATGTAAAATGTATCATATGTTGGATGAAGAAATATGCCTCAAAGAAAAATGAAGCAGGATGGGGAGTTGCAGGGAAGGGAGTCAATGTTAAATAGTGTAGGGTGGTCAGATCTCACAGAGAAGGTGACATTTGAATTTAACTGCATTTTGGAATCTAGACCCAACATTCTCAGTAGCCATAGAAAACGACTACAATAAAACTTGTCCTGCTTGATACAGGGAGGTTGGGAAGATATGAGAACTCGGGACGTGGTACACTTTACCACAGAGAACGTAATTTCAAATTCCAAGTAACTTCCCTCTTCACCTTCAGAATCAGATTCTTCTTCAGCATTTTTTAAAGCCATGGCACAAAAATTTCATTTGCTTATCCAAGAAGTGTCTCTATGGTTTTATTAAGGATTCTTCTCACTATAAAAATTAGCAAGCCCTTTCTTTATTTTTTTTTTAAAGATTTTATTTATGTATTTGTCAGAGAGAGAGAAAGATGGAGCACAAGCAGCGGGGAGTGGCAGGCAGAGGGAGAAGCAGACTCCCTGCTGAGAAAGGAGCCTGACTCAGAGCTGGATCCCAGGACACTGGATCATGAACAGAGCCAAAGGCAAACGCCTAATGGAGCCACCCAGGTGACCCTAGCAAGCCCTTTCTTTATTTTTTTTATTTTTTTATTTTTTAAAGATTTTTATTTATTCATTTGACACAGAGAGAGAGATTACAAGTCGGCAGAGAGGCAGGCAGAGAGAGAGGAGAGAGAAGGAAGCAGGCTCCCTGCTGAGCAGAGAGCCCGACGTGGGCCTCGATCCCAGGACCCTGGGATCATGACCTGAGCCGAAGGCAGCGGCTTTAACCCACTGAGCCACCCAGGCGCCCCAAGCCCTTTCTTTAAAGCATGCGTCTTCCTAAAGGTGAAAGGGACTGTGTGGGTATTTGCTGAAACCAAGACAATTCTGGATGTTCTTCTAGCAGCCAAATTGAGCTGAAGGGAAAATTAATCACAGTGCGGGAACAAGAAAAATTATAACTTCTCTGGAACTAACATATGAAACCAAGCCAACCTCACATCGTTTGTTTTGAAACCTTGGAGAATGTCCATGTACCTTACAGGGGTAACAGATGTGATTTTGGATTAGAAAGTGTGGTGTTAGGGTAGGAAGGGGGTTAGGAGATTCTGATTTCTTTCTCAACTCCATGATATTTTATCTCTGGGGAGCCAGTGACTTCATTTTTTCTGCTTTCAGTCATTCTACTAGGGGTAAGGTCAGCAACACCTGTATGCCTTAATTGCAGGCCTGACCTCATCCCTTCTGACAAACTATTTATTATAAAAATAATAATAGCTAACCCACAGGGTATACTTAATCTAAGTGCCAACCCTATTTGGCACAGTTTTTATGTGTTTATTCATGGAACCTTCCCAATAATACTCTGAGGTGAGTATTGCGATCACTGCCATTTTATAAGGAGGAAACTGAGGCACAAACAGAAGACTAACTTGCTCAAGGTCACGTACCCTTGATTCTCATTCATCAATTCTCAGTGTGGTTCCTGGACCCCTGAAACCCCTTCAGGGGATCCGTGAGGTCAAAGTTATTTTCACAGTAACACTCATACATCATTGACCGTTTCTCTAAAGCTGCGTACTCACTGGCAATACCCACAGTCCCTCCCGTCAAAAGACCCCAACCCGCTCACACACATATTTTTTTTTTAAAGATTTTATTTATTCATTTGACACAGAGAGATTACAAGTAGGCAGAGAGGCAGGCAGAGAGAGAGGAGAGAGGAGGAAGCAGGCTCCCTGCTGAGCAGAGAGCCCGACGTGGGCCTCGATCCCAGGACCCTGGGATCATGACCTGAGCCGAAGGCAGCGGCTTTAACCCACTGAGCCACCCAGGCGCCCCACACACATATTTTTCTACTTTTTGTTTCTACATCTTGTTTATTGTCAGTTACATGGTCCTTTTCCTTTCATTGTTTCTGATTTGGTGATATAAACATCATAAATGCACTGTGAACATAAAATAGAGCAGCAGATCTCAAAGTTTTTCATTTCTGAATCTCCTTACTCTGTCAAAAATCACAGGTGACCCCAAAGAGTTTTTGTTGATCTGAGTTTTATCTATTCCTATGTCCCCTATATTGTCACATGTATTAAGTTAAAACTGAGAAATTAAAAACAAAAAACAAAAAAGAACATGCCTGGCAGCACTTTCGGCTGTCACAGCTGGGGATGGGAGGAAAGGCTGGTAGTCCAGTCTGCAGTGGGCGGAAGCGAGAGATGCGATAAAAACCCTATGCAGGACAGCTCTCCGCAACCAAGAACTATCTGGGTCAAAACGTCAATAGTGCCAAAGCCAAAGCTAAGAAACCCTGCATTAAGTGAAGCTGGCTTTTTGTTTCCTTCTTCCTATGAGTGTGTGGTGGTAAAGAACATAAAGCACCTTTTGGTGCCCCTGTCTGGATGGGCGCTGAGGCATTAGTGGTTTTACCCTCCATGGCTCTTGTCCTTCCAGCACAAATGTCAACACAGCGCAAACGGTCAATGATGTATGAGTGTTACTGCGAAAATAGCTTTGACCTCACGGATCCCCTGAAGGGGTTTCAGGGGTCCAGGAACCACACTGAGAATTGATGAATGAGAATCAAGGGTCAGCAAACTTTTTCTGTAGAAGACCTGATAGTAAATATTTCTGGCTTTAGGGGCCAGATGATCTCTGTGGTGGGAAAACAGCTCCAGGCAATAAGTAAATGAATGGGTATGATTAGATTTGATCCACAAGGGCGCCTGGGTGGCTCAGTGGGTTAAAGCCTCTGCCTCCCGCTCAGGTCATGATCTCTGCATCCTGAGATCGAGGCCGAATCGGACTCCCTGCTCGGTGGGGAGCCTGCTTCCTCCTCTCTCTCTGCCTGCCTCTCTGCCTACTTGTAATCTCTCTCTCTCTCTCTGTCATATAAATGAATAAAAATCCTTAAAAAAAAAAAAAGATGTGATCCACAAGCAGTCATTTGCTGACCCCTGAACTAGATTATGTGCTTACAAAATTGCCTTGGCCATACCATTCATTTTTATCAGTGGTACTCATTTTGCTTTTAAAATAACTCTACTCCTACCTCATAAAGCTCCCCTGGTATTCTTTGTCAGGATCACAGAATACAGCTCAGAAGGTGGCCAAAAATGAGAGTGTGGGAGCCTGTAATGATGATGATAGTTTCTCTTTCTTAACCATCCACCGTGTGCCAGGTACTTGGCATGTGCTTCCTCAATCCTCACAACAAATCTTGCAAAATGGCTAGCGGGAGACGGATACTGATGACAAGGGGGCGAATCACTTAACTGACATTACATAGGTAAGAGAGTCCTAATAGCTGAGCCAAGAGAGAATCAAGAGCTGCCTGATTCCAGAGTTTGAATGTTTCCACTTCTGATGTGTAGTGAAGCCCTGTGTGCTGTAAGCTTCCCTGTCTTCCACCCTCTGCAGGCATCACCAGCTGTTATAGTGCCCTTCACTGCTGAACCTAGAAGCTTCCTGAGACCTTTTCTCAACACCGTCTTCCTGGTGAGTGCTTCTAAGCTCAGGGTGCACATTAGAGTACCCGAGAAGCTTCTAGAACAATTCTAATGCCCCGTAACACCCCCACTGCCCATTCTTAATTAATCTCATTATAATAGGTAGAGTCCAGGCATAGGACTTTTTTAAACCTCCCAGATAATTCCCATGTGAAGTCAGGGTTGAGAATCACTATTCTGTATAGAGCCACAAATCCCTGAAAAGTTGATGATTTGTTGATTTAAGGAATGTGGATTAAATCCTAATATCCACACTTTCTCTCCTCTACCATTTGTCAATGTACAGAAAGTAATGGAAAAGAGTATATTTAGCTGCCTGAATGGAAATATTTAATTTATTGAGCATCTCCTATTTTTGCTTTTTTATTGGGTTAAGTCATTATATTTCATCGCAGCTCAATTGTGAAGTCTCTATACACCAAAGAGACACAGGGCCGTTAGAAATGTAAATCAAATGAACTTATGGTTAATGCTTTCTCAATAAACTTTTGCCAGAGAGGCCTTAGGTTTTGTTCATGAACCTTTAGAAGTATGAATGGGGTTGGGGTGCTTAATGACTTGGGGTATATTTATTTCATGAGTCTCTTTCCTAATAATAGTGGGGTTACTAGTTCCAGAGCAGGATTTGAAGGGTTTGTATGGGCCCCACCCTAATTGTTTCGCTTCGAGAAATTCTAGAGTACGGGGCTAACTTTCCAGTTTGTCCTGGGATTTTCCCAGCTGTAGCACTTGAAAATCCTTCATCCTGGGAAATCCCTCAATCAAGGACAAATGGGCAATTTGAAATAGTTGGTCACCTTATTCGGCAGTTTGTGAGAAGGTGGGAAATTATTTCAGCTCAGAGGATTCTGCTGCATAGACTCACATTGTTGATGATATGATGATATATCACTGTATATCCCTCCTTTCTCTGTGTATCTGTGTGAACACTGAATTAGCAAATACAGAAGCATCATTTCTAGGGGAAATACAGGGTTAGGTTCTCACAAGCCTCTGGTCATACATCTCCATCAACCGATGAGTACATAGCCTTGTTTTATGTGTGTTAAAAACTTCTTAATATATATTGTTAATTAATTTAAATTGAACTCACAGCCAACAGTACTGTAACTCATGCCTGGATGAAGCTTGTTGTAACACATACATTTTCTCCACAAGGCACATCACAGTCTTCTTATACTTGGGAACACTAGACAGCACTTAGCACTACACTTGCGGGACATTTTAAACAGCAAAATCACCAGCAAAAACACAAAGATGAGAAAAATGTGACACTAAATAGACCATGAAAAGAAAAGACACTTGTTTACATTATGAGAGCTGAAATAAGAAGGCAAAACAGCACCTTGTTCCACCTCAACTGAGAACCTGTGTGTCAGGTGCCTCAATTTTTTGCTGTTCTGTGCATGTGTGTGGATGATCTCAGAAGCACCTCGAGGACTGATCTGGGATTACAAACACATTTTACTGGTGGGTGAATCCATAAATATGAAATCAGTAAGGAAGAGAGAAGGAAGGAAGGAAGGAAGGAAGGAAGGAAGGAAGGAAGGAAGGAAGGAAGGAAGGAAGGAAGGAAGGGTCAGGAGGTTGGTAGGAGGATCTATCAATTTATCTCAGATCTTTGTGGATCTACTCTAAAAGGAAATAACTGCTTTTATCCTGTTTGGTCAGAATTGAAAGACATTCTAAATTGTTAACACGTGGCTTTCCATAAGCCATTGCAATCATGCCCAGAGAAATGCTAGTTCACCTTTACTAAGGTCAGATGGAGTTTGGTCTCCAGCACATCTCCCACTTTGTCTTTTCTTACACTTTCCATTATTGGCAGATTAACTAATTGAAATTTTCTTTAAGTAGCAAGTCACTATACATCCAAATCCATTTGAAATGCATTTTTCACCACATATCAATTCTTCTCCCCATCATTGATTGAAGTGTGCAGATTAAAGACTGGGAATAGTCCTTTGCTTTTTGCTCACAACTCAGTTATTTATAGGAGAAGATGAAAATGTGGGTAATATTGACATTCTGAAATCCATTTTTCTTTCTTTCTCAGTTCTCCATATAAAATGAAAAAAAAAAGATGTTAGAAAAAATGCCATTTAAAAAAGGGGGATCCATTTGGTTTGGGATACTGCACTATGCAGCCCTCCCTGAATGAGAGTTGTAACTCATTTATGAGAAAAAATTTTAATCAGTGGGAATCACTTTGGAGCAGGTAAAGTTGCACTTGCTGACAGTCTATGGTTCTTTGTCCTATTAACTAGATTTTTGGTATCTTCTATTCTGTTTTCTATTTGGAATTTGAGGTATTAACCTTTAAGATAAAAGTCTAAATATTTTATTCACTGATGAGTTTCTAATCACCCTTTTTAGAAAATCCAAAATGGTGACTGAGTCCAAGTCATAAGACCCATTTGCATTGCTTTTCTGTTGGATTCTGCTGGTCTGCCTGAGCAAAGTATGAAATTTCTGCATTCCAGCCTCTGCTCAGACCCATCCTGGAGATTCGTAGCTCTTTCTGAGACACCTTCAAGCAACAACCTAAATTGTTCCACTGCATAAAATCTCTTGAAAAAAAGGACTCGTTAAGTATTTGGCTTTCTAGAAGTTTTCTTTCCTTCATGTAAAATAGAAATGATAAGAGAATAGCAAGGCAAATAAGAGTATTGGCTGCTCAAATTGTCAATAAATGTGAAAGATTTTCTTGGGGTAAATATGCACAGAGAAAATGCCACCCTCAGAGAACAGAATGGTGACAGTACCACGTAAAGTCCACACAGCAATGCTTCATTTTTCTGAGCACACATGCATGGGTGGTAGCATAGTGGTCACAAAGTGGACTCAGAGCAGACTCCTTCCTGAGTTTGAACTTTGGCACTGATGTGGCTAGTCATGGACCTTGGGCAAGTTACTTAACACTCCATGGCTGGTTTGTAAAACATTAATAACCAGTGCCTACTCTTTCCAGAGGCTATGAGGATTCAATCAGTTAAAAACAAAGCATTCAGAACAATGCTTGGCAGGTGGAATGCTAAATAAGTGTTAGCTATTATTGCTTGAGTAACAAAAATTATAAATGCAAATGCAGGCGCATTTGAATTATCACAAAAACTAAAACAAGCTGTCTCAGAAGCAATATATCTCCTCAAATTTCCCCAGTTAACTTATTTTGTGAATTGACAAAGGTTTGTAAGTTCTAGCAATGTCCAAAACCCCAATATCAGCTCAGAATCGGCAAATATGGACCAGCATATCAGTAACCTACCAAAAAAGTTTACCTAGAAGGGAAATATGCTCTACATTTTACTGAAAAAAATCCGTTTCCTTTTTTAAAAATGTTACATGATTAAATAAAAACACTGTACAATTTAAGATTTTCTTAGTGATTTGAGCCAAGTTTTGGCTCATTATCTATAGTTACCTAGATCTTTTTCTCTTTGCAATTATTCTCCAGTCTTTTTCCATATTTTCCTGTGTCTAAAGTAAAAATATCCTACTATTTTAATATTTCCAACCCTACAAAAAGTTACTGTTATTGAAGTAGGCAAGGCAGTAATGATCAAGCTCTCCAGTAATCTATAAATGCCAAGATAACAGTACAACTAATACATTTTACCTTTTAAATGTGATGTTACCCAAAGATATGCTCTTCTAGCCTTAAAAATTAGCATAAAAATATATGCAAAATGCTTGCACAGTAAGTAGGTATCAAATGTCCTTAGTTCATAAATATCAAAAACTAAGATTCAATACATTTTTTAACAGAACATTGAGAGGGCAAGCTGCTTGAAATCTTCTTTTGTAGAACAAAGTAGGAAAAAAATAAATAAAAACATTGTTAATGTTCAGTTAGGCAGATAATCCTCCATTTTTGAGCTGATTTTTTAAATAACATTCCAAAAATTCAATTCTTCAATTCTTCCTTTTGTCCTCCAATCATGCCTCAATTTTTCTGTATATCAGCTTAGAGTAATTGAACATATTTTTGTTCCCATTGATAAATAAAATCTCTATTACAATGTAAATGTACTCACGTATTCTAAATGATTATTTAATCCAATGTAAATGAAATAAGTTCCCATCTTTTTCTTCTTATTTTTGATTCAGTTTGCATTATTTCAGGAATACATACTTTCTGTGGGCACATGGGAGAGTAATAAATCATGCCAAGTAAAACAATGCCATCCAGGCAAAACAATTTTAAAAAATAAATCCCAGTAATAAAAGTCAAGAAACAGCTGATGAAAACAGATGTATCCTTTGTTTTGAAAGAACCTCAAATTTTGTAACATGGCAAAAATTAAGGACCAATTGGACTCAGTTCAACTGCATGCATTTGGCACAGAATGCTAAAGTAAACCCATCCTTCTTAAAAAAAAGTATAATTTTTGAATTTATAAACACTTTATGGCTTTTATTTAAATGTGGAACTTACTATGTCTTCCTCAGAAAGACTTAGGATTTAAAATAGAAATCAGAGAATGTGAAAGGCATCTTACCTTTATGCCTTGCTTTTTGGGACAATAATATAGCCAAATAAATTATGTTTTTAGTATGATTCATTTTTTTTTAAAGGGCAAAACACTGGACATGATCTGCTGTCAAATAAAGTTTTCCAATTTAAAAATAAATTTATTTTTCCCAAAACAGCATTCAGTGTGACCATAATTATATTTGAAAACACAAACCGGTCTCCATTTGTCCTGAAGGTTTATTTTCCAGCGTCTTTTCTTTGCACTGACCCCCCAAATACAGGTATTAAAGCTTTCAGAAGTCCTAAATTGAGCTTCTAACGTAGTGTTATTTTGTGGGTTGATAAAAGATTTAGAGGTTCTATAGTTTGAATTTACTCTCTAAAAACCAGGGGCTTGGGAACTTAGCCTCTTAAAGGTAAAGCTTTTGTGTGTATTCAAGGGACCCAAATGAATTATAATGAGCCAGGATTTCTTCTCACTACACCATGGTCCCTTCATGTAAATGACCTTTCATTGATTATCCTGAACACTGGTTCCACTATTTCTTTTGCTTTAATTAAGCAAACATTTTGAAACACCACTGGGGCCTTTAACATTGAAACATTTCTAGAGAACTCAAGAAGCAGCCCATCTTTAATTACACAATATCTGTTTAGTAAACGTGGCGTAATCACAAAATGATAGAAAAAGTAACCACAGACCTTCTGGCCCAATCATGGAAACCATTTTGAGGAAAAATGATTATTATGGGCCTGAAAAGAAAAGAAAAAAGAGAACAGAGGAGAAGGAAAGGAAAAAAGGAAAGGAAAAGAAAAGAAAAGAAAGAGAGAGAGAGATTGTTTGAACCTTTTGCCAGGAAAAAAAAAATGCTTTTGTTCACTAGGAAAGGAACATTGTGGTAAGATTTAACTCAGTTGAACTACACATCAGCTGCAATTGAACTTTCCATAATTTACTCATTACATTACATAATTTGCTCATTATATAAACACTAGATGCCTATCTTTCTTTGTACCTACTTATTTTTGTAAGAAATAGCCAGGATGTTTTATTCATGGTAGCTGAGATTTAACTCCTAAAATACAGACGGAAATATTTAGGTATTATTTCACTACTTATGGCAGAGAATAAAAGGACAAATGCAGTTTGCAAAAGTGTAAATCTTGCCTAAGACTGGCTAGGCGCGTTTGATACCGTTGTTCTGGTGCCCTGCTCCCCATCCTCCCAATGCTTATCTCTCAGTATTAGATTTTGCCTTGGGTTAATTATTTTTGGTCTCCTAACAACTATATTTTCATTGGGAACTGCCTTAACTTCTTGCTGACATAAATAAATGTATTTAAACTTAACTGGCATAAATAGACAAGTAAATAAAAATATGCAAACTGCAGAGAATAGGATGGGGTTTTGGACCATGGTGTCAGACCACGGTGTGCTCAAAAGTTTGAAATACACTGGCCTGAAGAAAAGGATTACTTTCCAAATTGCTTTCCACTTACTTGTGAGCTGACTTCTAGTAACAGTGGCAAAAGAGTACAATGATCTTTGGGGGTTTTTAGATGGGATTGTGTTGAGATCTTGAATGGACTCATCTTTTGTCTTGATCTGTTCAGGCTGCTATAACAAAACATCATATACTGGGTGGCTTTTAAGCCACAAAGATTTACTTTTCACAGCTCTGCAGGATAGCGAGTTCAAGATCATGGTGCTGGTAGGTGAAGCATTTGGTTCCATTGAGGATGGGGGCAAGAGAGCTCTCTTGGGCCTCTTTTATAGGGGAACTAATCCCATTCCTGAGGTCTCCACCCTCGTGATCTAATCATCTCCCCAAGGCTCCACCTCTTAATACCATCACTCTGGGGGTTAGGTTTCAACATATGAATTGGGTGGGGTGGGAAGTGCACATTCAGATAATAGCATCTTTTAATCTTGTCATTTCTCAACAGTAGAACAGAAGAGTCACCTCATTGTATCTATAGTGTCCATTTTATCTACTATATGGGATACTAAAATCCATGCGTCTCACTTTCAAGGTCATTCTCACTCTCTAAGGTGAAGGAAGGGAGAATATTTCCTTCAGACAATCTTTGTAACTTCTACTGTTTCATCACTCTCCCTCCCTGCCAATTGAATTTGTACCTACAAGACACGAAGGTGAGAGAGTTTGTAACGGAATAGTCCTTCAGGAATGCAGAACTGTCATAGAGAAAGTGGGCTCTGGAAAGGTTTTGAAGGAGGAAGGGGACTTTTGAATGAGATAGGGACCCTCATCACAAAGAATGTTATCTGCACCTGAACAAAGTTTGCCCTCCAAAGCAGAAGTCAGTACAAGAAATAGTCCGAGAGAATGGAGAGTGCAGTAGGAACTTAGCATAATTCTGGGATTTCTAAAATCAACCACATTTAGTAAATAAAGATTTCAATGATGTGAGAGAGTTAGGAAAGTTTGTCTTCCACTTTTCTGGGTGAACTGCCAGATATTTGAAACTCTATGGGATCTATGTAGCCTTGATGGTTGATCATTTCCATCTACTCGTGTTCTGGAAACATTTATTTTCCAGTCATCTCAAATGCACTAATCTTCCATAGCAACAACTATGTCTTTATCTACTGTAGATTTATTTATTACTTAACAAGAAATCAACTGATGTCAAGACACCCTTCTCAGTGTCACTGCTTATGTGTTATCTTCATGTACTCACGTATTCATGTAGATAACAAGTATCATTCTGGTTAAGGCTAGGAACTCTAACAGGAACATTTCAGTGTGACAGTCCATTGGTCAGTCAGCTGTCAGATGTATCTTTTCTCAGGGGCTTTAGTTCAGTCCATATGAACCAACATCAAGCTCCCAATTCCTACTCACTACAAAATAAATCCAGGCTTAAATTTTTTGATAAATCAATCTCTGGGGGATATACTGAACCAGATAAATCCTGTAGGGCCTGGCTCCTTGACACCAGTGCCTCTTAAACTTTCACATGAGTACACATTACCTGGTGATGCCCAATGCTCCTCGTCTGGGAAACATGCTTTGGCCACCCCACAGGAAACAGATCGACAGGTTCTGGAAACCAGGAGCCACCAGCCATGCCTGGAACCCAATGCCTATAGATCTCCTGGCCCCCCTTAAACACAATTTGCCATGTCATCAGCTGCCGTTTATTAGTACAAGATACTGATGCTTAGTCAAGCTCCAGTTTAAATGAATGAAGACCAAATGCAACCAGAAGAAAATCAAATGCTAACCTCCGCGTTACAGATGTGTTCAGAACAGGGTAGATCAAAATGGCCTTGGAAGGGATGGAAATGCCTTTGCTTTGGATCGGGATCCCTGAAATGATCGAAGTGCCAATCAAGTACTTGGAAACTGCAGGGGATCAGCAGGGGAGTAGAAGGAAGGTACAGAAGGGAAGTAGCTCACAGAGGGTACCTGGTAATTCTAGGGAAAGGAGATCTCATTTGAGTCATACACCTCAACTCCCATCACTGGTTGAGGGCTGCTGGGGGAGTGTTGATTCCTCACATCTCTATCTTGTCATGCATATTAGCACAATGGCTTGTGAAGGTCAGGAAAGCCACAGGCAAAGAAATGCAAATGCTGGCAGGTGAAGGAGCCAGTTTAAGCCAAAGTGATTAAAGTCTGAGGGGGAAATGGATGGGGTCAGGACTGCTGCAGCCTTCTTAAAAGAGCAGCAGAATTTGAGCTGGAATTAACAACTACTTCGTCTTCTCACCTCCCGCCTTGCTGCCAAGGCTCAGTTGTCCTTCTGGTGAACCCAGGATTCAGTTACTTCTTGAGTTGCAGGCTCCCACTGAGTGGGAGCTTCCTACTTTCCTAGGGCAAATACACTCACCTACTTCCTCACAGATATCTCTACAAGAAAGTCAAACGGTCCCCATTGGAAGAAAGGGGATCAGATTTGTGGGGACCGGGCTGCCATTCTTGGGGTTCAACCCTAAGGGGAGATTGGTCAGGCAGAGGTACCTTCTTTAGGTGTTGCTGCTGCATCATAAGGTTTGTCAAGCTGCTGGGCTCACACAGAGGAACTGAGAGCCGTTTGTGGATTTGGTCAGTTGGCCTAAATTACAGTTGATAATTACAAGACATTGTTGAAAATTGTTGCAACATGTAACTTTTGTAACCATTATTTACTGCTCTGCATTTGCAACTATTTGTGGAGACTGTTTGTCCTTTTACCAGGCTCTTTAGTTTCTTGGGAACTCTGAGGCACACAGTATTCATTTACTTGTCTGTAATATGAAGGGAAACAAAATACGGTTCCAAGGTCATCTGAGCTCCAGTGATGAATAACTTCGGAGAGACAAGGTAGAAGACAGGAACTGTTAATCGATGAGGAGTTTTCATAACCTAGCCCCAGTCTACCGACCAGACTCACCCTCCCCTCCATCATTCATTCAATGCTCCAGGCACTCGAAATTCTTCATGGTTTCCAAGAGACTCAAGGTCTTTCCCCAACTGCTTGTTACTGTATATGCTGTGTCTTCCCATGGATACCTTCCTCTTCCTCCCACGACATGATCCTATCATCTGACAAACCAAGCTTACATAACACTCTCCCAGACTCCCCCATGCAGTTACTTGAGTCCTTCTTGATCCAGTTCAGAATGAAGTAGTAACACACACCAAATTAAATTCAAATCATCTGTTTGTACGTTTCCCTTGGGGCACATTCGCTGAAAGCCCCTCTAGAGCAAGGACCATGTTTTCCTCTTCTCCGTGTCCCCATCATCAGCACGGGGGCTTGTACCCAGAAAGCATCACAACTGAAACCTGCATCATGGAGGTAGGGAGGATGTGGAATATCAGCACCATTATTTGAAAGCATAGTAGGTATATAGTCAAAGATTTTTTGCTTTTGTTTTCCTTACACTTTGGAAGAGGTTTACTATTGATGTTACAATTAGCATGTAGTCTTCTCACAATATAAATAACAAGAAAGCTGTTTGCACATTTTGGGGAAAAAATGTCTTCCCCAGTTGATGACAACTCTGTAGTACTCAGCGGCTGGCACCAACCAAGACTTAAGAAAATGAATCTCCAAAGTTACTGAGACTACCAAAGTTTTAACTAAATTCTCCATCTTTGGGGAAAGCGTCGTTTTAAGTCACAGATTCTTCCTTTTGTAGAGTGCCTCCCCCCAGATCCTTTAGTCTTAATTTGTAAGTTAAAGGAGCAGATCACCCATCTAGCTCCTATTTCCCAGGATGTTTTTCCACAGTCAGGATGAGGACAGTAATGGGTTGTCAGTTGCCTTTGTCATTCTTTTCCTTTTCCTCCTGAAAGTGTTTTTGTGGAAACCCTGCCGGATGTCACAGAAACGCGACCTGGGCAAGATGTGTGTCACTTCTTTACTTGAAAAGTGTCCAGGACTCTGAGCCCAGAGAGGATGTGATAAACACACCATGGTGCTTGGCCAGCATATTCCAGCCAGTTAGAAAAACAAGGCAGAAGACACAGGATTTAACACCCACCATGGCAGCAGCTGTCCCAGGAGGGCACGCCATTTGACTCTCCACAGGTGCAGACTGTTGGTCTCGAGCTAAGGAAAACAACTGGCCATAGCATCCTTCCATGTGCTCGATCATTTTAAAGAGCATTTTAAGGCATCCCGTCTCTGTTTCCACCACATTGGTCTGCTGCCTTGTGGCTCTGGCATGGGGAAGAAAAACATGGCTATGGAGTGTGTGCTATACCCCAGTGTGTGCCTTCTAATGAGGCTGGTCCCCATTAGGATTTGACTATTAAACTAAAATTGTTTTCAGTTTGTTTACTTGAGCCTTAAGTAAATAGACAGAACACATGAATTCAATTCAGCTTCTCAAAAAAAAAAAAAAATCAAAGCCATTCTTAATGGAGTCTCTTTTCCATGTTGACCCATGTCAGGAAAGAGGTCTGTAATAACTGCTGTACCCAACCCAGTGGGCCGAGGCCACGTGTATGGCTGACATAGTCCAACGAGTCAAGAAAATGATGGAAAAAATAAAAGCCTCGGGAATCAAAACATTCTATTTCAGTTCTCCATGGACCAAAAAAAAAAAAAAAAAAAGGGAATNACTTCATATTTAGTTAATAGGAGCTTTTAAAAAAATGCTGCAAAATTATTTTCACTGTTTTTATAGGTGAGGAGCTGGGGACGACCTGCCCTTTATGGAAAGCAGTGTACTTCCAATGCCCCCAAGAATACAAGGCCTATCTTACATTACAAAACTTTTACAAAATGTGGTTTTATTATTGTTTTTGCTACTCTTATTCCCCTCAGGAATAATTGTCTGCAAAACAAATATAAAGCAGATATACATTCTGCTCAGAAAACAAAATCTACATAGACCAGTTATTCTCTAAAAAAGAAAAACAGATACAGTCAATTCTGCTTTGCACCTTTCAGATACACGCAGTTACCAATGGTAACTCATTCCTTTCCTGTCTATCCTTATTTGGACTTGTTCCACGGATACACATCCATTCAGCCTCTTTCATTGGAGAAACAGGGAAGAGGCAAGCCATTTCCCCAGTTGCTGTCTTCCCTAATTTCAGTCTGTTAGGCTTAAGCTTCAGTATCTCCAAATAAATGCACTGAGAAAGCCTTGAACAACATTGAGGAAGTAATAAATTAATTAGATTGCTTGTATTTTTTGACCGTTCACCATTTGCCACTCTTCCATACAGTATAATACATTAAATCCACAAAAAAACCTATGAGGTGAATAATATTGCTATTCCCATTTTACAGATGAGGAAACTGAGCCAAGAGAGGTGATTGAACTTGCTGCTGTTAATATTATTCGTTGAAATGTATCATCAAGCACTTACTATATGCCAGGCACTGTGCTAAAGGCTTTACGTGAAGTATCTGGGTATATGTTTGTAGATAGACTTTTTAATTTTAATTCCAGTATAGTTAACATACAGTGTTATATTAGCTTCAGGTGTATAATCTAGTGATCCAATAATTCCATACATAATTATAATTATGTATAGTAATACATAATACTATACATACTATAGTATTATACATTATAGTAGTATAATTCTATACTCAGTGCTCAACAAGACAAGGTACTCTTTAATCCCCCAGCATGTGCTAGGAGCAGTTCTTCACACTGATTCTGTCATTTCATCTTTACAACAGCACTATGAGTTAAGTACAGTTACTTCCCCCATTTTATAGATAGGGAAATTGATATAAACAGTACAAAAAAATAAAGGTATCTATAAGTAAAAAAATTATTTAAAGATTCAGAAACGGATCCAATAAAACTATCTAGGGAGATGTACTATAATCATATGAAATTTGAAGTTTTGGGAAGAAAATGTTATTACTTTGGGGTGCTTCAGTGGCTCAGTCCCTTAAGCCTCAGCCTTTGGCTTAGGTCATGATCTCAGGGTTCTGGGATCAAGTCCCGCCTTGGGATCCCTGCTCAATGGGGAGTCTGCTTCTCTCTCTGTTGCTCTTCCTGCTCGTGCTCTCTCCCTCTCAAATAAATAAATAAATAAATCTTTTTAAAAATGCTATTACTTTAACTGTTGTTATCACCCAGAACTTTATGTAGGAAGAAAAAAAAACTAGTGAAATGGTGAGAAAGCATTCCTCTAACAGTCATATGTTTTGAGATTTAAAAATCTGTGTAATGCTCCATGGCTGATAAACACATATTGGCATGTACCTACCTGCAGGATTTCTAATCTTGGAGTGGGTTTATTGGACTTTTTGTTCACTTATAGACAGAAAAATTTTATATCTTTTATTTTATTCTTAAATTTTAATTCCAGTGTAGTTAACATACAGAGTTATATTAGTTTCAGGTGTACGATATAGTGATTCAACACTTCCATGTATTACTGGGTTCTTATCAAGATATGTGTAGTCTTAATCCCCATCACCTATATCACCCATCCCCCCACCCACCTCTCCTCTGGTAACCATCAGTTTGTTCTCTATAGTTAAGAGTCTGTTTCTTGGTTTGTCTCCTTTTTCCTTTCTTCATTGGTTTTGTTTCTTAAATTCACCACATAAATGAAATCATGGTGTTTGTCTTTCTCTGACTTATTTCATTTAGCATTATACTCTTTAGATCCACTGTGTTGCTGCAAATCACAAGATTTCATTCTTTTTTATGGCAGAGTAATATTCTATTATCTTTATATATCCTATTTCTTCTCTATCCACTCATCTATGGATGGGTACTGGGGCTGCTTCTATAATATGGTTATTATAAATAATGCTGCAATAAACATTGGGGTGCACATATCTTTGACTCCATGTTTTCTTATCCTTTGGGTAAATCCCCAGTAGTAGAATTACTGGATCACATAGTAGCTCTGTTTTCGATTTTTTGAGGAATCTCCAAACTGTTTTCCACAGTGGCTGTACCAGTTTGCATTCCTACAAGGGTACATAGGGTTCCTTTTCCTCTACATCTTTGGCGACACTTATTTCTTGGGTTATTGATTTTAGCCATACTGATAGGTGTGAGGTGATCTCTCATTGTGGTTTTAATTTGCATTTCCCTGATAATGAGTGATGCTGAGCATCTTTTCAAGTGTCTGTTGGCCATCTGGATATCTTCTTTGAAGAAATGTCTGCCTATGTCTTCTCCCCACTTTTATTGGATTATTTGGTTTTAGGTGTTGAGTTGTACCAAGTTCTTTATATATTTTGGATATTAACTTTTTATCAAATATGTCATTTGTAAATATCTTCTCCCATTCAATAGGTTGCCCTTTAGTTTATTTTTTTAAAGATTTTATTTATTTATTTGACAGAGAGAGAGAGAGAGATCACAAGTAGGCAGAGAGGCAGGCAGAGAGAGAAGAGGAAGCAGGCTACCTGCCGCGCAGATAGCTGGATGTGGGGCTTGATCCCAGGACTCTGAGATCATGACCTGAGCAGAAGGCACAGGCTTTAATCCACTGAGCCACCCAGGTGCCCCTGCCCTTTAGTTTCATTCATGGTTTTCTTTGTTGTGCAGAAGCTTTTTATTTTGATGTAGCTCCAATACTTTATTTTTGGTTTTGTTTCCCTGGCCCCAAGAGACGTACCTACAAAAATGTTGCTATAGCAATCAGACAAGGAAAAGAAATAAAATGAGGCACCTGGGTGGCTCAGTTGGCTGAGCACTTCATTTTTAGTTTCAGCTCAGGTCATGTTATCAGGGTTGTGAGATAAAGCCATGCATCAGGCTCCATGCTCAGTGGGGAGTCTGCTTGAGATTCTCTCTCTCCCTCTCCCTCTGCCCTTCCCCACTCTCTAAATTAAATAAATAAATCTTAAAAAAAAAGAAAAAGAAATGAAAGACACCCAATTTGGTAAAAAAGAAGTAAAACTTCCAGTGCCATTTTGAATGAAAATGGTAGGATTCTTGTCTTGTTCCTGATCTGAGGGGAAAAGCTCTCAGTGTTTCATCATTGAGTATGATGTTTTCTGTGGACTTTTCATACATGGCTTTTATTATGTTGAGGTATGTTCCCTCTAAACCTACCTGATTGAAAGTTTTTTATCATGAATGGATGTTGTACCTTGTTAAATGTTTTTTCTGTATCTATTGAAGTGATCCTATAGTTTTAATTCTTTCTCTTGATGATATGATGTACCACTTTGATTGATTTGTGAATACTGAACCACCCTTGCATCCCAGGAATAAATCCCACTAGATGGTGGTGCATTATTTTTTTTAGTGTACTGTTGGATTCAGTTTGGTAGTATTCTGTTGAGGATTTTGCATCTATATTCATCAGAGATATTGGTCTCTTGGTCTCTTTTTTACAGTGTCTTTCTCTGGGTTTAGTATCACGGTAACGCTGGCCTCATAAAATGAATTTGGAAGCTTTTCATTGAAAGCCACTGTTCTTTCTTGATTCTCTGTTTGGATGATCTGTCCATTGAGGTAAGTGGGGTATCAAAGTCCCTTACTATGATTGTGTTAATTTCTATTATTTCCTTCTGTTACTTCCTTTATGTTTGTTAATAGCTGCTCTATGCATTTGGGTCCTTGCATGTTGAGTGAATAAATATTTATAATTGTTATATCTTCTTGTTGGAATGTTCCAGTTATGATTTTCCAGTATCTTTCTTCATCTTTTGTTATAACCTTTGTCTTCAGGTTTATTTTTTCTGATATAAGTATTGCTACCTTGGCTTTTTCTTTTAAACTTCCATTTGCATAATAAATGTTTTTCCATCCCTTCACCTTCAATCTGCTTGTGTCTCTAGTTCTCAAATGAGTTTCTTATAGGCAGCACATACATGAGGCTTGCTTTTTTTTACATTCCATCACCCTATGTCTTTTGATTGGATGCTTTAGTCCATTTACACTCAAAGTAATTATTGATAAGTATGTATTTACTGCCATTTTGTTGCTTGCTTTATGGTTGTTTTTGTGGTTATTCTCTGTTCCTTTCTTCTCCTGTTCTCTTCTCTCATAGTTGGCTTTCTTTAGTGATATATTTGCTCTCTATTTTTTGCATAACTGTTACTAGTTTTTGATTTTTGGTTTCCACTAGGTTTGTATATAACATCGTCTGCATAGAGCAGTCTATATTACCTTGATGGTCACTTAAGTTTGAACTCAATCTTTACTCTCCCCCTCTCTAATGTTTTAGGTATCTGATATCATACTGTGCATCCTTTTATTTTGTGAATCCCTTGACTGATTTTTTTTTAAAGATTTTATTTATTTATTTGACAGAGAGAGAGATTATAAGTAGGCAGAGAGGCAGGCAGAGAGAGGAGGAAGCGGGCTCCCCGCCGAAGCAGGGATCCTGATGTGGGTCTCAATCCCAGGACCCTGAGATCATGACCTGAGCCGAAGGCAGAGGCTTTAACCACTGAGCCACCCAGGCACCCCCCTTGACTGATTTTTATAGATATATTTAATTTTACTGCTTTTGCGCTTTCTACTTTTCTTACTGCCACTTATGGTCTTTCCCTTCCACTCAAACTGCCTTTTAACATTTCCTATAGGGCTAGTTTAATGGTCATGAATTCCTTTAACCTTGTTTGTCTGGGAAGCTCTTCCTCTACTCTGAATGATAGCCTTGCTGGATAGAGTATTCTTGGCTGCAGATTTTTTCCCTTTCAACGCTTTGAGTACCATGCCACTCTCTTCTGGCCTGCAGAGTTCCTGCTGAGACACCCACTGATAGCCTTATGGGATTTCCCTTGTATGTAGCTGTTTTATTTTCTTTTGTTACTTTTAAGATTCTCTCTTTATCACTACTTTTTACTATTATAATTACTTACTATGTGTCTTGGTGTGGGCCTCCTTGGGTTGATTTTTTCAGGGGCTCTCTGTGACTCTTAGATGTGGATTCTGTTCCCCAGATTCAGGAGCCTGTCAGCTATTATTTCTTCAAATAAATATTCTGCCCCCTTTTCTCTTTCTTCTCCTTCTGGGATCTCTATAATGTGACTTCTATTATACCTGATGCTGACACTGAGTTCCCTAAGTCTATTTTCAGTCTATATTATCCTTTTTTTCTCTCTCTCCTGTTCCGCTTGATTGCTTTTCATTACTCTCTCCTCCAGGTCACTGATCCATTCTTATGGTTCCTCTAGTCTAGTATTTATTTCCTCTTGTATTTTTAAAACTTTCAGTTGTTGAGTTATCTGTGATCAGTTCTTTTTTATGTATTCCATTTCTCTGTTAAGCATCTCAGGGAGGTCCTCCACTCTCTTCTCAAGTCCCCTGAGTATCATTATGATCATTACTTTAAGTTATTTCTCAGGCATATTGCTTATCTCTGTTTTGTTTAGCTCTCTTGCTGTGATTTTGTTCTGTTCTTTCATTTGGGACATATTCCTCTGTTTCTTCATTTTGTTTAACTCTCTGTGTCTGTTTCTCTGTGTCAGGAAAGTCAGCTACATCTCCTGTTCTTGGAAATAGTGGCCTTAAGAAGAAGAGGTTCTGTAGTGCCCTGCAGTGCACTGTCGCCTGTTCACCAGAACCTGGTGCTTTAAGAGCGTCTCCTGTGTGTGCTGTGTGTGCCCTACTGTTGTGCCTATGCCACCTTTGCCTTCACCCCAGTGATCTGTAATGGCTCTCTTTTCCTGTTGTGAGCAGGGTTTGGTTCCTGTGTGGTTATTAGGTCAGGCTAGGGCCTCCTTGGGCTTGGTTTCAGTCAATCAGGTATTTTCCAGAGATGTGGTAGCTGGCACCAAACTGCTAGGCACTTTGAGGTTGGATTCTTAGGAGCTGCTATTGTCTCCTAAGGTCTCCATTGCAATCTTCTCATTGTAGAAAGACAAAAGGACCTGTGCGTTTCTGCCAATGTGAGAACACATCTAACATAGCAAAATTTCTTATTTGTGCATCTGCTTCAACTGAGAATCCCACATAAGTGGGGTGAATTCTGGCATGACGGAAACCATTTGTGTCCCTTACTTGACAGTGCCAAGGAAAGTGCACCTCAGGGACAACAATACATCAGTTGCCCCAGAAGCATGTTTCACTGGCCTATGGTCCTTCCTTTTTATTCTCCATTTAAGTAGATATGCTTTGGGTGTCAGTACAAACCTGAAAATGGCTCATGAGGCACTCTATTGCCTCTTATAGTGACATAAGCACCATACAGCTATTAAGTTCGGTGTCCTTAAATTTGGGTGAAAAAAAGATCCCTGAGGTCACTTGGAGACAGAGAAAATAAGTATTTTTAGGGTTTTAGTTTTTGGTTTATATACACAACTCTCTTCTGTTGTTTGCAATGCAGATGGAAACACTGTGACACTGCTCTCAAGCAGCTGATAACAGTGTGTCCATCCACATGGGCCCTGATATGAGAGAGGCACATTCGGTGTGGTTCCCTGTAGCCAGGCCTTGCAGTTCTCATCCCTGGCCTCATGCAAGCACAGAAGTTGAAGCATAAGTTGATTAATAATTCATGCAATTGATTCCAGCTAGCTCTACTCCAAGACTATCCCTGGCCTGATGACTGCATACTCCCAAGAGACTCACCTTTTCCTCTTAAGGATCTAACAATTCAGTTTTCTGGAAGCCAGGCAACAAGGGAGGGATGGAACAGTAGGCTCCGATCAGTCACAGATTATGCATTTCAAAGTTGCAGCAAGATTCTCAAAGTTGGATGTGTTTTTCTGCATTTCTAAAATCATTTAAATCCTAGCAATGTCATCATCTGATACTTGAAAACCCTGGATACATCTGAAAATCCTACTTTGGTGTTAAGAGAAAAATTTCTAAATGAAGTCAATTTTTAGACAGGACATGATGAGAGAGAGGATCCTAGGACCTGAGGTCACTAGGGTCCCATGGCTGTCTCATCATTAACAACCTAGATATTTCCATGTCTCATATATCCCCATATCTCTTTATCTCACCATAGGCCAAGTTCTCCACACAGAAAATGGTGGGGTTTTTGTCAAGGCAGAATTCCTGTGGCTCCCTCTTTACTGCAATTCCCTCCTCCATAGGTGTCCAGGACCCTAACTTCTGCCCTCAGGCCCACCTGGCAATGTACTTCAGTAACTTCATGTTTCCTCTTAGAATGAGGTTGGGTAGAAATACACATACATATATATCTTCCTTGCTGGTTTTGGTCTTTGGGAAATGGTCACATAAAATTTTTAGAAAGTAGAACAGGTTCACTCAAATGAACCCATGAAGAGCTGCTTAGACTACTACATGTGTTCTTGGGACATCCAAACTTTGTCATTCTTTAAAGCCAAAAGAAAGACCTTCTAGTGGTGATATTTTAGGTGTCATAAACAAATAAAAAGAGCATTATTTCTCAGTAAAGGAGCCATACTGACATTTATGGGTGATTTGGTCAGGCTGATATTAAACGAAATAGAGTAATAATATGAAGAATATCAGGGCAGAAGAGAGTTAAACCTGTGCAAGGATGTTATTTTTGAGGAGAGAAAACAGACTCAGAGAAATAAAATGACTCAACAAGCTGCAACAGAGGCATTATTTGCCCTCCATCATTATTTCTGCCCTTCTCTCTTGATATGTAACCACCTGAATTCAGACTACATGTTCCGGTCTCCCTTGCAGCTAGGTATGGTCATATGTGGTTTTGTTCTATGTAGCCAATGGGATATGAATAGTACGTTGTATTTGACTATCCGGACGATAGTCTTCTTTCTTTCCTTTCACCTTCCTAATGGTTGAAATACCAACTTGATGGATAGAGATAAGTAACCACCTTGGACTGTGACACAGAAGTTACATGTTCTCTGGTGTGCTCAAGGATGCGTATCTGGGTCTCTGAAACATGAATTTCTAGACGGACTGCTTCCTAGACTTCTTTAAGTGTGAGCAAAATAAATGACTGTCTTTGTTTAAGCCACTGTTGTGTTAAATTTTTGTGTTACTCTCAACCATACCTAAACTGCTGTATCAGTAGTCTGGAAAAGGTCTAATTGATTGACATGGCTTGATGAAGGAAGGAGAAAGAGTGACGGATAAGACCTGATTTTAAGTCTAAGATAGAAAATACTTCAAATACTTTACATCAAGGGATCTCAAATACTGATCCACTAACAGCTGCATCAGAATTACATGGCACTGGATCCTACAAATCCAGATTCCTGGGTCCCCGTCCTGGAGATTCTGATTTAGTAGATTTTCTATAAGTCTCATGAACTTACATTATTTAAAAACTCCCCATGTAATCCTGATATCCTGGTACATTTGGAAGGTATTTGATCAAGAATTGTTCTTTCCTGGGGAGGTGAGTCAGAACCACCAGAAAAAAATTTTCCTCCCCAAACACAGATACCTTCATGGACACATGAGAATGAGAGATTGAGGGGAGGAGGAGGGGCAAACGTTTTGATGCATGAATTCTGAAATAAGTGATTCTTCAGGCTCTTTAGATCTCCTCTCCTTCTCCCTGCACCCACCCAGAGTCACACAAATGTCCCCATAATAGGCAACTTTCTGTCAGGTTAGCCTTAGTTCAGGTAAACCAACAGTGACATAATTGTATGTGGCTAGTTTTTTTTTTTTTAAACAGATTACATTTTCTGAGGGAAGTTTATTCACTTCCAGTGTGCATTATAACACATTAATGAATCATAAGTTATTTGTGATGAAAAGAACTACCATTAAAGTGCAGAAAGAGTTTTAAAGATTCCAGGGCCTCACATATCAGAGGTTGAATTTTTTGGTGCCTACTCAGATCTGCAAGGTCAGCAGATTCCATCAAACAGCTGTCAGCTGAAGTTGTTCTAAAAGCACCTGGGCACACCAGAGGGTTATTCTGGAAGCAAAGGTGACAGGCACGGCAAAGTATCACCAGAAGGCAGATTGTGGCAGGCGTGAGACTTTCTCAACAGCAGTGGATAGGACAGGATTATATTAAGCAGCGCGACACCAAAGTAATCCTTTTACAAGATCCCTCCCTCATGCTGACAGTTACAGGCTGCTTGACAGCTCTCCCACCTTCTTCTGGGAAGCTAGAGAAAGGCCCTCCACCAGAAGGAAGCCTCCCATTCACCAGGCCATCTGCAAATCTCAGCAGAAATAAAATAAAACAGAACCAAAGATCCATTCTAAGGCAAACTTTTAAAAGAGTGCCAAGGATAGCAAAGATCTAACTCCAGCTGGGTCACCAACTAACCTAGTGTCAGTCTGGGTAAGTTACTCAATTTTTTTATTTTTTAGAATTAAGAAGTTAAACTTGATGAACTGTGAACTCCCTTTTAAGAGTTGTACAATTTCGTATCTATCTTATAGGAAACTGTATTATATGTAAGTGGGTGAAAGTAAAAGCTTCCTTCTATCAATTACATATTTGCTTTCATTTTAAAAAGATAAAAATCCTAAATTCCCAATGTAAAATCATCAGACAGACATACATGTGCATACCCTCCAGAACCTGAATTTCTGGAAATGGTTTCTTAGTCACCTAATCCCCACAAACTGATGGCATCCTGCTGTTCCTGCCAAAAGATTCTATTATGCAAATATTTAGGCTAGACGTTTTAAACATGCACGAACGTTTACTTCATTCTTCCAAGTAACATCATCCAGAGGGCTCAAAAGATCCTGAATTCAGGCATTTATTGACAGCATAGCTATGGAATCTTATTAATAGGTATGTCTGAGACCTAACCATATGCTTCCTTATGGTTTCCTCAGTTGGGCAAAACTGCAACCAGAAATGAGGCACAACACTTTTATTGGTTATCGTTATTACAAAGAGGTCTTGAATCTGTCATAGTGCTTTCTCCACTTTAATCCTGCCCCTTCCTCAGGTGACACTCCAGCAATGAGATCCTTACTTCCTGAACCTTCCACCTAGCCCTGTTATAATGCGGCCTTGATCCAAAGACCACTGTCCATGCAAAAGATTTTAAAAGAGGAATGGGTACTCTTCAGAAGTTCCAGGACAAATTTGGAGGTCCAAGAGCCCCAATGGATGAAGCACCAATGGAATTTTGGGAAACAGAGAGAAAAAGAGCGAAACTTACTTCATCCACGTGCCCCACTGCTCCATAGATTCTTGCCATTTGTCCGATGAGGTAGGGGAATCTCTCACCAATCTCTTTCAGCATTGGAAGAAAATCGTTCAAAGCCACAGGTTCGTACCCTGTTATCTCTATGAGGATGTTTAGGATGACATCATTATGGGTTGAGTCTTTCAAATGCCTGATTAGGAAAGGAATACATTTCTGAGCCACCTACAAAAAAGAAAAGAGAGAAGAGAAGAAAGACAAACAAGGAGGAAAATTAATTAAATCAGAATCAATCTAATATTTTTTGCATGAAATCTAAAGTCAACACATTCTGGGATTATTGCCCTCATTGCAACTCAAGCATATCCCCCACGTCTAGAATTTAAAATTTATGATAAAGTTTCAGAGGATTCAGTTTCTTTTACTCTGTGCTCTGCTATTGAAAAGTAAAGTTTAGGGCGCCTGGGTGGCTCAGTGGGTTAAAGCCGCTGCCTTCGGCTCAGGTCATGATCCCAGGGTCCTGGGATCGAGGCCCGCATCGGGCTCTCTGCTCAGCGGGGAGCCTGCTTCCTCCTCTCTCCTCTGTCTCTGCCTTCCTCTCTGCCTACTTGTAATCTCTCTCTCTGTGTCAAATGAATAAATAAAAAATCTTTAAAAAAAAAAAAAAAGAAAAGTAAAGTTTACAAAAATGTTTAGATACTGCTATTCATAAATCAAGTTTTGATGTATTATGTCCTCACCAAGAATATTACATTTCCTCCAACTCACCATGAGAGCTGCAATTTAAAGGACAATATGGTGTAAGTATGTCAAAGATCCTTGATGACTTTAATGAAAGTCTTCAAGTTGGAGAAGTATGCCTTGGGAATATTTAATAATAAAAATAAGAAAGTACCAAAGAGCTTTTAAATTTTCTTCAATTTTCCATTTTGATCACAAAAATGTACTAAGATAAAAAAGATTATTCAAGTAAAATAATTTCTACCATATTCCTGACACCCTAATATTGCTTTCTTGACTTGGAATGCTTTTGTTAATATAAAAATGCAATAATTCATATTAAAGAAAATGTGACTTTTTGTGGCATAAAGTCACTATGTTATAATACACAGACACATTGCACACTGACAATTTAATGAATTGCTTTGTCTGCTAAAATAATTAGAAAGGATAACCCATGGAAAACTGAACAATAAAGTAAAAACAATTTGCCCATCCATATTTCTACTATGCTGATTTCTTTTGTTTGATGTTGGTTTGCTCTTTTGGTTTGCAAGGTCCACTTGCAATGCAGCTTCCAGTATTAAAACAGAATCTGATACTCAGCTTGACCTGCTAAATTTATAATCCACCCTCTGCTAAAAACCTACTTCTCCCACTTCCCTCTCTAGCTAGCCTTAAGTTTCTCTTTTCTCCATAAATGACACCATTATCTGCCTGGCTACTCAAGCAAAAATCTGGGAGTCACTCTTGACAGCTGTTTCTCCCTTATCAGCCGCCTCATCTAAGCAACCACCAAGTCCTATTGATTCCACCTTCCATGTATCTCACAGATCTCTCCACTTCCCTTCATTTTCATTCATTTCTCTACTCACTCATTCACAAATATTTATTAAATCCTCCCTATTTGCAAGGTAGTGTTCTAGGTGCCAGTGTTATGGCTGCTAATAAGTCTGACAGGTTCCTGACTTTGTGGAATATTTCACTGTTTAGTAAAGAAGACACTAAGTAAAACAGATAATTACAAAGGAAATGCGTAATCATAAATTCTAATAAATGTCATACAGGGAAAATACAAGGTGCTGTGAGAGACTGTCCTAGAGACCTAATTTAGGCTGGGATCAGGGAAGTACTCTCAGCAGGCACATCTAAGCTGAGACCACTGATCCCGTCATCCTGAACTTGCATTATTCCAACAACTTTCTAACTATTCTCTCTGCCTTCAGTATCACCCACCCAATTCCTTTCCGCCTTTGTGGCCACAGTGGTAACCCTTCCTCTGCTTAACATACTTCACTAATTTGCCATTGCTCTCCAGATTGAGGCTTAACATACCTTTTCTAAACTGATGAGCTATCCATCTTTATAGACATACCTTACCTATTCTATCCCCCCCATCTAGACCCTATCACATATCATACTTCAACCATGTTGACTTTTTAAAAAATGTTTCTTGACCTGCTAAATTTTCTCTTGCATCTAATATTTAACTCGTGTGATCCACTCTGCCTATAAATCTTATTCCTCTGTTTTGCTTGACACTCATTCTTGAGGCCTTGGATTAGCTGCTGTTTCCTTCAAAAGCCTTCTTACACTTCCTTCTCTCCCTATTCGGTCCAGTGTCCTGGGCTGAGGCCCCTATCATATCCTAAAAGGCTCCCAGCAAACCCTTCTCATGCTTTCTTCACATTGCTCATCTAGATGTCTGCATTAAAGGCTGGATTAAAAACTCTATAAGGTCAAGACTCAATTCTAATTTGTACTCCATTGTGTACCCAAAGCCTAGCGCAGAGCCTGGCCAGAAAATGAGCCAATAAATATTTGAGGCACAAATCAAAGGAAGACAAGTCTAAATGATTTTATAGTGTAGCATTTGAAAAACCTCCACACTCTACCCCATAGTGTTGAATATTTGTACATAATGTTTAGACATATATATTGTCACATGTCATATATGACATAACTGATAGGGACATAAAAAAGACACTTTGAGATGACTAAAATTATCCTACGTATAAATTTTAACTTGATATTCATAGCCAGTACTTGTGAAGGAAGGGCCAGGGCTAGTTTCTGATATATGGCACATAGGAATGAACAGTTCTGTAAATGCTGTCTGTGCATTTGGGAGTGGTTGTATGTCCTTCAGGAGAAACCACAAGAGATCCCTGGCACATGAGGCAGAAGTGTCAGCCAGTTGTTCTGGGTCAGGGCACCATACTTAACCTGAGTCTTTCAGGAATGGAACATGCTTACATACTTCCTGCCCCATTCTATAAAATTCCATTTCCTAGTCCTTACTCTTCATGTCCTATTCCTGGAACATGAAGGTCTCTGTGACACGTCCTTCCAGTCATGCCAATTTTATTTAAACTCCAGCCATACATCCCAAGCCATCCAAGAGAATATTGTATTCATTGTGCCATAAAGGAAAAGACAAAAGAAAAACAAGCAAGCAAGCTAGCTAGCTGTCTGGCTCACGGCGAATATATACACTTAGGCAGAGCTGAATCCATAGAAGCAAAGAAAAGAGAATCCTTGAATAGTGTAAACAAAGTAATTTTACCAATTAAACAAAAGTTGATTATTTTGCCATTTCCTGATAGCCCAAAGCTTATTATGATGGTGATAGAAAGGATAGATATTTCTTGAAGTTTATCACACAAATGAAAGGCAAGTGGTGCTTTGCACTTTAGACAGATTATTCTTGGATAAGAAGGAATTTTATTTTCTAGACACAGGGCATTTCCTTCGGCTGCTCTCTTTCATGCTGCTTCACTGGGAGCTGCTTCATGTCTCAGAGGAAGCCTTGTCATCACTGAGGGCAGAGTAGCCACTAAGACAGCATCGATGGCTAGCAGAGAACAAGCTGACATGGCCTTTGTTCAGGCCATAAGCCTCATGACACAGACCTCTGAAAGAGCTTCCCAACTGACCTCCTGGCCTCAAGTCTCTCTTCCTTCTATTCTGCTGTCATTGTCCTAAAATCCCATTATAATCATGTCAACACTTCAAAGATTTCTCATAGCTTATGCCTAGAATCCCAATGCCATGGCATTCACTGATGGGCATATCTGCTGCCTCTTCCACCATGAACTCTGACCCAGAGACATGCCACTGATCACCTACAGCTGGCCCGAACACAGAGAGAACACTTATGTTTTCAAAGCCCATCTCAAATGGCTCTAATTCTGGGAAGCATTCCCCACAGCCCACTCGAACACATGCAGGACCAGGGGTTAGAGGACAAATAAAGGTCACCACACCACACACTCAAATACTCAGCAGCTACTCCTCTACCTGACACATATGCCTTTATAACAATCTAGGAGGCCTGATTTGAATTTGGAAGTTCTGGCCTGGGGTACAGGGACCAGAGAGAAGTGACCCCTAGACCCCATTTCTTGCCCCTTTTTTCTCTTTCTCCTCTTGCCTTTGCCCTGCAAGGAGTCTTGCATGCATGTATGTGAATACCCCAGCCCACATATGCAAGCTCATCTGGGACATGCCTCAGGCCTGTGGGGTCACACTGTCAGCCTGTCCTGTCCTTGGGAGAACAGATCCAGGACCCAGGCCTGTTGAAGCCCTGGAAGCAGGAAGGAGATGATACATAGGAAAAGATATCCAAGGTCCCAGTTACCTGGACTACATTTAGTAGGGACGGAAAACATGGAAACTGGGAGAACACGGAGATGGGGGCCAGGCCAGGACCCTCTAAAGTAAGTATCTTTAGAGATAGGCACCTATCTCTGGCTTCTCCACTCCTTCCAGAGAAGACTTAATCACTGCCATTTTTGTGCTCTCAGAGCAGTCTGCTGACAGGTTTAGCATCTTGTAATTGACCTCAAGTTCTGCCGATGCATCTCATCACCCCAGACCATGGGGACCTTGAGGGTAGGGCCATCTGAACACATAGCACCATAACTTAATTGGCAGCAAATGACACTTCAATTCTTATGCATAGAATAAAAGGTAGAGCTATTGTGCGTATGCACATGTGTGTGCATGTGTGGTTATGTACTCCCTCTTAAATTGGTCCTCAAGCTCAATTTTCTCTGGTAATTAATTTGGCCAGCATTAACAATCTATTAATCTCCAAAACTCTGTAATAACTGTCACTCTTCCTTTGCTAATTACTCCTTCCATACTGACAAAATATATATTCTTAAAACAATGGTTCTACTCCAAAGACGGTTGTAGAACAGTCTATATATTTCATCACTCCACCTTCTTAATGTTCTGCAGATGGCTTTTTTTTTTAATTTTTTTAAAATATTTTATTTATTTATTTGACACAGAGAGAGGGATTACAAGTAGGCAGAGAGGCAGGCAGAGAGATAGGGAGAGGAGGAAGCAGGCTCCCCGCTGAGCAGAGAGCCCGATGTGGGCCTCGATCCCAGGACGCTGAGATCATGACCTGAGCCGAAAGCAGAGGCTTTAACTCACTGAGCCACCCAGGCGTCCTGCAAATGGCTTTTTATTTTAAATAAACACCAAAAGTGACCTCTCAGTATTGTCAGCCAGATGATGCTGGGTTAGGTGCTGTAGGATTAGGTATGTGAACAGGAATGCTCTAAGCTGTTGAGAGAAAATCCAAGAAAATGACTCTCTCCTCTAGGGACCAGACCACAAAAGCAGTTCCTCTGGGTTTGGAGATTAATCAACAGAGGGCTGACATTGCTATTTTCTGCCACTCATCTCTGTATGGTTGGAGCTAGAGGCCCAAGTGCTGGGGATAATAACAGATGGGCTCTTATGTGTTACTAAATTCTCTTTCTTTTCTTGGCTAGATTACAGCATGGTTTATGGCAGCCAAGAATACAGACTTAGCCCCAAAAGGCCACTTGGAAAATTGACCACCCAGCCTTTTCCTATAAATGGACCCTGAGGATTCTCTGGAGGTTCCAGCCTGAGTCACTAGCCAGGAACTGCCTCCCTCCAGCTAGGAAGGTTGGTTTCCTGAAAGAGGGATACCCAAAGGGGAAGGGAATGGGGGAAGGAAACCCACCTGCCTGGCTGGCCACAACACCCACCCCCACCCCTGTCCTGCTTCCTTTTTGCCCACTGTCTAATTGAGGAATGTGAGAGAGAAGAGGTGACTCCAGCTTTACTCTGGCTCACTGCCTGCACACCTCAGTAATCAAGTGTGAGCTCTCAAAGAGCTGCGTGATAAGCCATAGGAGGCTGATGGGGGCCTGCTTTAACATGAAGGGGAGTTCTGATGGGAAATAAAGGTTTGGGTCATTCCCCTGCTAAAACTTCTTCTCCCATTAGGGCCCAGGCACAGGTAGGGTCCATTCACATCACTGTGGCTGTTTAGGAAACAGCTTGCTTCTTCATTCTGGCATTCACACTCAGCACCCACCCACAATGCCTACGGGACTCTGCTTCCACTCTCTCTTCTTTGTTCAGTCCTCCTCATTCCTACTTCTCCTATCTAGCTGACCTTTCTGACTGCCATTGTCTACTGTGCCCTCTGGAATTCCCATCTGCTTCATAAGCCACAGCCTGACAGCCTCAATTTTTCTGGGTGTTGAGGCCAAAAGATCTCAATGGCTAGAAATAGACTGGGTTTACGATGTAGCCCAGTCTTTTCTGTATGGCTTTAGGAAAGTTACCTAACCAGTGACAGCCCCAGATTTTCTGTAAGTGGCAGTGTTAGAGAGGGCAGTGTGACTGTAATGACCAGTGGGAGAAAGAGACATTGCCCATATGAAAATTGGAGGGACTGGTAAAGACGAAAAGGTTGAGAAAAGCCACTTCACTGTCACTCCTTTGTACCACCACAGTTGTTAACCCCTCCAAACTTTGACTTTTCTGTTTACCAAAGGAAAAGTTGTTGTGGGGAATAAGTGAGATAATGTTGTAAAACACCTACACAGTGTCCAGAACTTGACATTAGTTCAACGACTATTAGTGCCCCTTGTTTACCCTCCTCTGCTTCCAGGAACCAGCTGGGAACACTGCAGAAACACCTTGGAGAGGTTCCAGACCACCGCAATAGAGTGAACAGCACAATAAAGAGATTCAAACGATTTTTTTGGTTTCCCAGCACATATGAAATTTATGTTTATGCTCTACTGTAGTCTATTAAGTGTGCAATAGCATTATGTCTAAAAAAATGTATATACTTTAGTTAAAATACACTGTTAAAAAATGTTAACCATCATCTGAGCTTTCAGTGAATTATAATCTTTTTGCTAGCAGAGGGTCTTGTCTTTATGTTGGTGGCTGCTGACTGACCAGGGTGATGGCTACTGAAGGCTGGGCTCCTGTGGCAATTTCTTAAAATAAGACAGCAATGAAATTTGCCACATCGACTGACTCTTCCTTTCACAAATGATTTCTCTATAGCATGTAATACTATTTGATAGCATTTTACCCACAGTAGAACTGCTTCCAAAATTGGAGTCAATCCTCTCAAACCCTGCTGCTGCTTAATCAACCAAGTTTATATAAGATTCTAAATCCTCTGCTGTCATTTCAACAATCTCCACAGCATCTTCACTGGGAGTGGATTCCAGCTCAAGAAACCACTTTCTTTGCTCCTCCAAAAGAAGTACGTCTTCATATCTTAAAGTTTTATCATGAAATTGTAGCAATTCAGTCCCATCTTCGGGTTCCACTTTTAATTCTAGTTCTCATGCTATTTTTGCCATATCTGCAGTTACTTCCTCCAGTGAAGTTGTGAACCCCTCAAAGCCATCCAAAGGTTGGAGTCAGCTTCTTTCAAACTCCTTTTCATGCTGACATTTTGACCTCTTCCTATGAACCACGAATGTTCTTACTGATGTCTACAATGGTAACCCTTTTCCAGAAGGTTTTCAGTTGACTTTGCCCACATCCATCAGAGGAATCACTATCAATGGCAGCTACAGTCCTATGAAATGTATTTTTTAAGTAATACTTCAAAGTTCAAGTCCACTCATTGATCCACTTGTGTTAGCAGGCATGAAAGCATTAATTTCATTGTACATGTCTATCAGAGCTCTTGGGTGACCAAGTGAATTGTCAATGAGTCGTCATATTTTGAAAGGAATCCCTCTCTCACACTCACTTTTTCTGAGCTGTAAGTCTCAACAGTGGGCTTAAAATATTTAGTAAACCATGTTGTAAACAGATGTGCTGTCAACCAGGCTTTGTTGTTCCATTTCTAGGGCATAGGCAGAGTGGATTTAGCATAATTCTTAAGGGCTCTAGGATTTTCACAATGGTCAGTGAGCATCGGCTTTAACTTAAAGTCACCAACTACATCAGCCCCTAACAAAAGAGAAGCCTATCCTTTGAAGTCTTAAAACCAACCGTTGATTTCTTCTCTCTAGCAATGAAATTCCTAGTCAGTATCTTCTTCTAAGAGGAGGCTGCTTTATCAGCTGAAAATCTGTTGTTTAGTGTAGCCACCTTCATGAATTTTCTTAGCTCGATCTTCTGCATAACTTGCTTCAACATCAAACTTTACTTCTGCAGCTTCCTCACCTCTCTCCACTTTCGAAGAATTGAAGAGAGTTAGGGCCTTGCTCTGAATTAGGCATTGGCTTAAGAAAATGTCATGGCTAGTTTGATTTTTATCCAGACCACTCACACTTTCTCCACAACAGCAATAAAGCTGTTTTGCTTTCTAGTCACTCATGTGTTCAGTGGAGTAGCACTTTTAATTTTCTTCAAGAACTTCTCCTTTACATCTACAACTTAGCTAAGAAGTCAATATCTGGCACAAGAGGCCTAGCTCCTGACCTATCTCAGCTTTTGACACGCCTTCCTCACTAAGCTTGATCGTGTCTAGTTTTTTATTTCAAGTGAGAGAGCTGCTACCCTTTCCTTCACCTGAACACTTAGAGGCTTTTCTAGGGTTCTTAAGTGACCTGATTTAAGTTGTGTCTCAGGGAATAGGGGGCCCCTGGGAAAGGGAGATAGATGGGGAATGGAGGCTTGATGGTACAATCAAAACACACATTTATCTATTAAGTTGGCATCTTTATGGGTGCTGTTTGGGGTACCCCAAAACAATTACAATAGTATCATTAAAGATCACTGATCACGAATCACCATAACAAATATAATAATAATGAAGATGTCTGAATCATTGCAAGAATTATGAAAATGTGACATAGAGACACAAAGTAAGCAAGTGCTATTGGAAAAACATTGTCCATACCCTTGCTTGATTCAAGGTGGCCACAAAACTTTAATTTGTATCTGCAAAGTGAAGTGAGTTGAAGCACAATAAAACAAAGTATGCCTGGCTACTTGGTTATTCCCCCAGACAAGAAGAGAAAAGGAGATTGGGGGTCAGAGTCCTGGACCTGTCACTTACTTCTTACTACCTGTATGATGGGGACAAGTTACTCTCCGAGAACATCCATTTAACCGTGTAAAACAGAGAAAAAATAACACATCATAGAGTTACTGGTAGGAGTAAATTAAACTGGTAGGATTAGGGGTACCTGGGGGGCTCAGGCATTAAGTGTCTGCCTTTGGTTCAGGTCATGATCCCAGGGTCCTGGGATTAAGCCCTGCATCGGGCTCTCTGCTCAGCAGGAAGCCTGCTTCTTCCCTGTGCTGTGTTCCCTCTCTCACTAGCTCTCTCTGTCATAAACAAGTAGTACAATATTAAAATTTAAATAAATAAATAAATAGGTAGAATTAGATGATAAAAAAAGAGAAGTCCTTTATGAATGATAAGGTCCTCTGCAAATTTAGGCACCAATACTAACTCATCTGTGTTAAGAAATATTCATGAAGTGACTTCCGTGTGCCAGATACTATGCAAGGCATCAGGGACACGGTGGTGAACAAGGTGGTCTTCATGTCTCCAGCATTTGCATCACAGCCAAGGCGGCCCAGAGAGAGTTCAACTGAGACAGATTCATTACAGTGTGAAATCTGCTAGAGCAGAGATGGCGGGGAAGGAAGGAGTCAGGAGATTCCTGGCAAGAAACTGACATCTAGGGGCGCCTGGGTGGCTCAGTGGGTTAAAGCCTCTGCTTTCTGCTCAGGTCATGATCCCAGGGTCCTGGGATCAAGCCCCGCGTGGGGCTTCCTGCTCAGCAGGGGGCCTGCTTCCTCCTCTTTCTCTGCCTGCCTCTCTGCTTACTTGTAATCTCTCTCTCTCTGTCAAATAAATAGTAAATAAAATCTTTTAAAATTAAAAAAAAAAAGAAACTGACATTTAAGTAGTTGTCTAAGGACCAGGAATAGTCAGCCCAGAAAGAGTGGTAGAGGTGAGGGAAGAACATTCCAGGAGAAGAACACAGCATGTATGTAAAAACTCAGTGCACCGAGAGGAGAGTGTCCATCCATAGGTGTTTAGGACCCTGTAATTGTTCAAGGTGTTGAGAGTTAAAGAGACCCTATGAGAACAGACAGTGGTCAGGGGCCTGATTATAAATGTCTTTTTCTGAGTCTCTCAGCCACAGAGGAGCTATAAGCAGGTGTCTGATGGGACCACTTTGAATGTCACCCATAGTGCTACCCTCACTCTTGGACCCCCTCATTTTAGGTTGGAAGACCCCAAGTCCTTCCCCTTCCTATACGTGAGCCTCCTGCTGGTTTCATTTACCTTTATGTCCAGCCTTTAGCCCATGGGAAATAAATTGAATTAAGTTACTTTCCCTAGATCCCCCTTGAATTTTTATTGACCCTGCCTTTCCAAAAACTATGTTTTGCTCTTGCTTGCAGGCTGCATGTAAAAATGGCATGCCAGCTGCCTCCTTTTTAAAAACAAGTTTGGTCTTTTGGTCACCCCTCCCCATTCCCCCATATTATCTGGTCCCCAGGCTCTATCAATGGTAGGCAGAATAATGACTCCTCAAAGATGTATATACACCCTAATCCCCAGAACCTGTGATGATGTTGCCTTGCATGGCAAAAGGGATTCTGCAGGTATATTTAAGTTAAAGCTCTTGAGATGGAGAGATAATCATGGATCATCTGGGTGGCACCAAGGTGATTACAAGGGCCCTTAGAAGAGGGAGGGAAGAGGCTCAGAGTCAGAGAAGGAAATGTGATGAGAAAAGCAGAGGTGAGAGGGAGGCAGGACAGGAGCTGAGCAGTGCAGGGAGTCTTCAGAAGCTGGAAAAGGGCCATGAAATAGATTTCTCCCCTAGTGTCTCCAGAAGGAGTGCAGCCCTGCTGACCCATCTGGGACTTCTGATCTCAAGATCTGGAGGATAATAAATTTGTGCTGTCTTAAACCAAGTTTGTGGTCATTTGTTTCAGCAGGGATGGGAAACAAATACCCCGCCCTTTTTGCTCCCTTCACTCTGAGCCTCCACTTAGATGATCTGATGACCCCTCAACTCTATTCCTTGCCCAAACTCCACTACAGTTTTGCTCCAACTTTCTGTCCTTAATTTTTTTCCAAACTGATTCCTCCACTTGTGCTCTGGTGTTCTCTACCTTCCTCTAGCACCTGATTCTAGCTATTACTTTGTTACACATCTGCAATCTCTTCATTGTTACTGGTTTTTATTTTAGCTCTCCTTATTTCTCTAAACTTCTGCACTCGTGTGCTCAGTTTCTAACCTTTCCTCTACACACAATCCATAATAGATGTCCACTACTCCTCACCCGACCCACACAGCAGTGCTTTGGGGAGTCCCTGGTTGCCAAATCTAAGTTCAGTACCCATCTCCAGGTTCCCTTACTTATCTAGATCTTGATCCTGTTGAGCCACTTTATACCCTTTGGAGACTGCAACATCTTTTCCCTGGTTCTCCATGGTCTCCAGTCTCTTTGGTCTCTTCTGGTCATTTATTCCTTCCTGAATTCAACAACTTTTTATTGAAATCCACCTGTGTGTGCAGCACCATGCTAGGGTGTGCATGTAAATATGCAGACACAGGTCCTGTATCCCTCAAGGAGTTTAGAGTGTACCGGGAAAGACAGTCATGCAAAAATAATGGCAATATATTGCTCTAAGGGCAAAAGCAAAAATGCACACCAGGTAACATAGGTGTCCTCAGTCCTCTGTCCAACCTCCCACCTATTTGGAAATTTGGAAAAAGGCAGAATCCAGGGCCCCTTCCCAGATCTACTGAACTGAAATCTCCAGGGGTAGGGCCCAAGTCTGCATTCCTGTGTCCAGGACTCCCAGCCCTGTCTCCACCTCCTCAAGGCCCTTCGCTCCTCTGCTCCACCTGGACCAAAACCTCCGATTGTTCAAGGTCTAGCCCTGATGCCACTCCCATTGTGAATCTTCATGTTACCAATTTCTCCCTAAGGTAGAATTCATTGCCCTTACTTCTGTTAGTACCATCTGCAGAACATTTATCACCCTGTTTTATTCTTTGATTTTGTGAATGTTTACTGAGTGCTATGGGATACTATGCCAAGGTCTGGGATACAGAAGAAAAGAAGAAATCATTCCTTACCACCAGGCATCAGCAGCCTATTGTGGTTAATTGCTCATATGACCATTCTTGCCTGTTTTTCTTTGGACAATTTGAATGTTGACTTCAAATGTTCCAGTATTCACCTTAATGTTCACTCAGGAAATGAAACAGAGTTGCAACCATAATTGATAAAACCTTGGGTTGACCTTTAATCTTCACTTGCGCACATGTTTGGGTACCTTCCATAACGCATTTTTACTTTCCCCTTCCTGGCAGTCTTTAGTCTCTGGGTATCCTTGGGGATCCACAGGAGCAGCAGGGGGTACATTATGTGTCCTAAACTGAGAATATCAGGACTTTTGTTTGGATGTTGCGGGGGTAGGTGGAAGAAGCATGGTGCCTAGAGAGCCCCTTGGACCTGTGTGGAGCCCACAAGGAGAAAGCCTGGTTGTGTGGACCATCAAATATGTGATGTTTGCTTTTTACCTCTGGTTGCTTTCTCTTCGCGGCTACATGCAAAAGCCGAAGAAGATGGTACTGTTCTGGTTGTTCCAGGTGAGACATCAAGGCCAGGAGTTCGGTCAGGTGTCTGTTGATTGGCTGCGGCTGCTTTTCGTATACCGCGGGTAACACCCTCAGCAACATGGCATTGCCTGTTGAGGGAACAATTACCGAGAATGGTGAGTATTAGGTCACGGGCAGTGGAAACACATTTATTGTCAGTGCAATAACCTTTGCACTTATTCATTACATAGTGCAGAGTGATGGCCTAGTCTTCTGCTAAAAATAACACCATATCTTATTCTGAAAAGTCACTAAAGCATGACTTAAGTGGATTCCATACAAGGGAATATTTTATTTATTTATTATCTAATGAAAAATTTTCCTGAGTAACGCACCATGGGGAAAGAGGAAAATTTGACAGTAACCAGACCACACCCTTAAGAAGGAAACCGTTCTGACAAAGAATTCCTGACGAGAAACAACATTTGGATGCTGTTAAATGAAAACTAAGCAGTGCCACAAGCATGAAACTGAACCCCCAAAAAAGTGCAGAGGAATGTATTCACGTTCTTGAGAGATATGGGGGCATGATTTAGACAACTGACATATGGCAATGCTGCCTTATTTTTATGAATAGTTAGAAAAGTAGCAATGCAAATTTAAATCCCCAATTTCTGTACTATTTCAAGTGAAGTTTAGACTCAGCTTGTTTGTCACACATGATTTGCCTCAAAGACATGTATGGACAACTGGATTTAAAATGGCAAAATCTCCAGAAAAGATATTGCGTAAACTACAGAGACTTATCTGCAAACAACATATGGGAAACATCTGCTTATCACTTTATGGTATGGACTTTTTCTCAAAATCCTCTCAAGTACTTAAATGTCTCAGGAGAATTGGTTTCTAGGGATTTCTTGAAGAAATTTTTTTTGGTGTCTATTTATTTTAAATTTGGCTTTGTATATAGAAGACACAGAAGGAATCAAATAAGCAGCAGTGATTACACATATGTAGACCTTTCCTAAACAGAAGGGACATGTCCACATATAAAGGACATTTGGATATGAGAATCGGACAAAAGGCTATCATTTTCAGAGTATCAGTGGCTAAAAATAATAGAAGGGTGATTCTGGATCAACTTGAATGTATATGAGTGATTAATAATGAGAATTGCTTTTCCCACATGCGGTTCATAGAATTAATCTCCAACAGATTTCCGTCATATGCCCACGGAGTGCAAAGTATTAGAAATATTCAACATTTTCTTTTTTAAAAAAAGTTGTGTCCATACACAACACATTGCTTTATCTGTTTTCTGTTTCCTTTAACCAAGTGTTTTTCCCTAAATGATCAGGAATTTTAAAGGTAATGCCCAGTCTGTACAGGGTACAATAGATCCTAGAGCTTGATTATGTAGATACACTGACCAATCTCTAAAAAATTTCATGATAAGTAACACTCTCTTTGGAATTGAAGACAGGAAACTGGTGTAAGGCTTTTGGTACAATACTCAGTAGACACCCAGAGAGCCTTGAAGGGAAAAACTCCAGATTAGTCATTTTCAGCTGACTGGAATTTTGATCAAATGATGCAAAAATAAATGCATAAAATTTTTTTCTAAGTTAGAAACTGATGAAGACACTTTGATGTGGAAATCCTATAAATTCAGAGGGGAAAAAAGAGAAAATCCTGTAAATTCCATTTATAAACTAATATTTTTTTAATTATGGACTATTTGAAGACATTAGACAAATAAGTAATATAAAGAATAGGGTTGTGCCCACCAGCCAGCTTTGTCAAAAAACCTTGTGCCAAAATCGTTTCCTATCCCATGCTTTTCCTCTTCTCCCCAAGGGCAACCACCATCCTAAAGATAGTATTTATCATCTTCATGGATGTTTTTACAATTTAGTTGCTTGTGCCTATACCAACAAACATTTTATGGTGTTGTTTTGCATGCTTTAAAATTTTATATCAATAGTATTCATACTGTACAAATCTCTTTGCAACATTTATTTTTTTTTGCATTCAACACTGTTTTAAAGTTTTAGCTCCAAAACGCTTTCCTTCACTCATTTTCACAGCTGTATGGTATTCTAGTGTATAAACAGGCGATAATTTATTCATGTACTCTATGGCTGAAAGACATTACTATGATGATGATGATGCTTTTTACCAATAGTGCCGCAATTTTTATACCTATTTCTTTGTTCATAAATGGAAGATCTTCCCTAGGGTACTGCCTCTGAGCTTAGTTGCTTAGAAATCACCTGTGTATCTTGTTAAACCATAGATACAGACTCAGCAGGTTCAGGGTTTGGGCTTGAGAATCTGAATTTCTAACAAGCTCTGAGGGGATGCTGACGGTCCCTGGACGACATAATTAAGTAGCAAAGCAGTGACTACGTCCCTGGGAGTTAAGTTTCTAGATCTTCCAAAATTTTTTTGCAGTGTGCTTATATTAGTTTTCTAGTGCTGCCATAAGAAATTACCAAAAACTTAGTGGCCCAAAATAACACAATTTCTTATCTTATATTTCTATAGTTCAGAAGTCCACTGTGAGTCTCACTGGGCTAAAATCCAGGCATTGAAAGGCTAAGATCCTGCTCGGAGGCTGTAGAAGGGAATTGGTTTCCTTGACTTTTCTAGTTTCTAGAAACCACCAGCATTCCTTGGAGTTCCCTTCCTCCATTTTCAAAATCAGCAACAGAGCGAGCACCTCTCTGACTCTGCTATCATCATATCTCTTCCTCTGATTCTCCCTTCTGCCTCTCTTTTCCACTTGTAAGAACCCTTGTGATTACACTGGGCCTTGTGTATCATCTAGGATTATCTCCATATTTTATGTAGCAACCTTAATTTCATTTTCAATGCAGTGAAAAATAACATGTCCTCAGGTTGTGGGGATGAAGATGTGAACACTTGGGGGGCATTATTCTGCCTACCATCATGACTATAATGACCTACACACCCACCAGCAACATGAGTGTTTCTGTTGCTCCTTATCTTTGCCAACATTTGGTCTTGGCAGACATCGGTTTTGGCCAGTCTGATGGAGTGTGAGATGGCGTCTCATTTTTTTGTTGTTGTTTTCATCTTCGTTTCCTTAATTGCTTGAGCAGCTAAGCATCATTCTAATAGGTTTACAGGTCATTTCCCCTCCCACAATTTGACCATTCATATCCTCTGCCTATTTTCAGTTGGGATGTTTGTGGTTTTTTCTTGATTTGTAGAAGCTATTTATTTACTCTAGACACTAGTTTTTTTTTTTTATCACTTCTAAAGTTACGATGTCAATGTAGTTGATTTTTTTAAATTTCTTTATAGTTTATAATTTTTTTGTTATTGAGATATCTTTTTCTAGCCTAGGTTCATAAAAATTTTCTCCTAAAAGCATTATAGTTTTGTTTTTCATATTTGTCTTTAATCCATCTGGAATTTACTTCTGTACATGAGGAACAGATTTTTTTTGTGTGTATATAAACAATTGTCCTAGCATTTATCAAGTTGTCTGTTGCTTCTTTTCTGATTTTTTAATACCTTCTTCACATGTAAGGTTTCTTGTATGTCTGGGTCTGTTTCTGGGCATTTATCATACCTTTACCAATAATACATTTTGTTAATTATAAAATTTTATAATTAATCATTATATCTCATGGGGCAAATTATCTTCTATTTCAAACTCCTCTTGGTTCCTTTATATAAATTTTACCATGAGTTTGTCAACTTCCTTGAAAAACTACCTTATTTTTTTCTCCCATACTGAATGCACAGACTAATTTGGGATAACTGACATCTTTCCATTCAAAAACATATGTCCTTTCATCTATGCAGGGTTTTAAAAAATGTTTCTCAATGAAGTTTTGTGATATTAGCTGTGTCTTCTGTATCTTTTAATTAAAATGATTCCTAGGTATCTCATTTTGTTGTTGCTCTTATAAATGGAAACTTTAAAAAAATGTATTATCAATTGTCTGCTGGTATTAAGAAAGCAACTGATTTTTGTGTTGATCTTTCAGCCCGCAAAACTTGCTCAATTCAATTATTAATAATCTGTTTTCAGAGTCTTAGATTTTCTGTATATTGGTAATCGACTCATAATAATTGACGATAGCTTTCTTTTTATCTATCCTTATATCTTAATGCTTCTTCTCTTTTTTTTTTTTTTGTCCTTCTTTACTGGCTAGAACCTCCAATACTTCAATGAATAGAACTAGTGTCCAAGATATCTTTTTTTTTTTTACTGTTTTTAAGAAGTATGTTTCTAAGGACTCATTGTTATGTATGCTTATGTTTCTATCAATTTTGTTATTTCTGTTTTATCAGTTTAAATTTCTGTTTCCTAGTTTGGACATAAATAAGTGTTGAATTTTATTAAATGATTTTCTGCATCAGTTGACATGATTATATAATTTCTCCTTTAAGTTGTTAACATAATAAATTAATAGATAATTCTAATGTTTAGCCAATCTTGCAGTCTTGGAATAAAACTCAACTTGGTTATAATGTATTTTTATGCATATATTGCCAAGTTTGTTAAGCTAATATTTTATTTAGAACTTTTGCGTCTATGCTCTTGAATGAGCAGGCCTTTTCTTGTACTGTCCTTATCTCTTTTTAGTATCATAGTTACTACATATGTAGAAAGTATCTAGCACATTCTTGCACACTTCATTCTTAGAAGCAGTTTGTATAAGATGAGGATTATGTGTTCCTTGAATGTTTGGTAGAACTTGCATATTAAACTTTCTAGACAATGTTCTATATATTTCATTATTTCAAATTTTATGTAGTTTAAGTTTCTGTATGCTTCAGCAGGTTTTTTTGGAATTTGAGTAGCCATTTATGACAGCAGTGGACTTAGTTATGAGAGAAGTATATTAAAATCTCCTTCCATGATTATGGATATCAATTTTCCTTATAATTTTGTCAGTCTTTAGCATAGATTTTTTGAAACTATGTTACTAAATAATTCTAATGAATTGTTTATTATACTTTATATTCTTCTCCCTTTAAGTTATTTCCAATTGATATAACTATAACTATCCTAGCTTTTTTGAATTGCATTTGTTTGGTATATTCTTTCTCTGCTTTTTTTCAAATTTTTTACTTTGGACATTTCTAGATTCTTATGTTTTATGTGTGGCTCTTGTAAGTGACCTATAGCTGGGGATTTAAAAAATATTCCTACTTGACATCTTATGTCTCTTAACTGGAAAGTTTGTTTTATTAATAGTTGTGATGATTATTGGTATATTTGGATTTACTTTTACCACGTTATGTTGTGTTTTTTATTTATCTTGCTTTGTCTATGCTTTTTCCCCCCTTCTTTACTGCTTTCTATTGAGAAAGGTTTGTTTGCTTAATTCTATTTCTTCTATTGGAACATTCTATTTCCTTTCAGTTTTCATGGCTGTCTTCAAAAAGATAAACATTCTGGAACTAACAAAACAAAATTAATTTCTCTATTATCTTCCTGAACAATGAAAGGACTTGAGAATACTTTACTGAACTTAAGAGTACATTTTGGATGATTTTCTCAGATCCTTCTTCCAGTTCTTTAATACTCGCTTCAGCTTTGCCTATTTACCATTTAACCCATTCCTTGAGGTTTTAAATTTTTTAATTAAATTTTTTTTTATTTGTAGAAGTTACATTTGGTTCTTTAAAGAAAATCTGCCTAGGTTGGGTGGCTCAGTCGGTTAAACATCTGCCTTCAGCTCAAGTCATGATCTCAGAGTCCTGGGATAAAGCCCCATGTCTGGCTCCCTGCTTTGTGGGGAGTCTGCTTCTCCCTCTCTTTCTGCCCTCCCCACCCCTGACTCATGCTTATTCTCTCTCTCAAATAAATAAATAAAATCTTTTAAAAAGTAAACAAAATTTAAAAATCTGCCTAGTCTTTTTCTTTTGACAATGTCTTTTTCTTTGTTCATGTTTCCAACTCCTTGTGGATCTAAAATAATTTTAAACACAATTATTTTCTAGTTCCTAGCTGATATTTTAAATAAATGAAGTTCTCAGGAGCGGGGTACCTAATCCTTTTTCTGTATCTGCTGATTCTCATTTGTGGTGGGTTGTTTCCTCATATGTTTAAATATTTTTATTGTGAATTTGTTTTTACTGTGGTAGATGATAATATACATTAGAATCTTGAACATGTGTGAGGGCAGACCCATGTCACAAACTCTTAGGGACCCTGCAGAGTTCAGTCAAAGAGAGACATGCTTACTTTTTACTTGTGTTAGGACAGAGGGTGGGGGTATAGCCACTGAAATCCAATATGTAACTCTCTGAGGGTCTGGCTTTAGGTGAGGCTCTCACTTCCAACTCCCACTCTGGCCTAAGCTTTGCTCCCACATGGTCATTAACACCTAGTTGTTACAGAACCGATAACCCTTACTTCCCTCTATGTCCCTCCAAGGAGCCCTAGCATCAGCTCCCAGGGTTACACGTTTGGTTTTGGTTCCTACCTCTATCATTGGCCCCTGGATACTTCCCTTACTTTATTGGTAGTTCATTTGCACATCTAAGGTTATTATTATAACGTATGCATTTCTAGGTGTTTGGTGCAGGAGTTTTCAGCTTATATTGCAATGCCTTTGTATTTTGAAGGAAGCAGAAATCCCTAAATTTATTTTAAAAACATGATCTTTGACTCTAAGCCTAGTGAAATAATACAATTTCCACATCATACCAGTTTATGAAAAGAAACATTCCTAAAATCAGCTTATACTTTTCTCCCAGCTCTTTCTTCATTTAGATTTACCAGTATTGCTTTGTCTGTCATTTTAAAAGTGTGTTTATGAAAGTTGCAACAAAAGTTGTGTTTATACAGTTGCAACTCCAATAGGATTAAAGATGGAATAACTAGGAACGGACTTGGCTTCTAGAGCAATCAAAATTCTTACTCTAAGTTGGTTTATCTTGGAATCAGGGGAGTAATTTTCACAACTTAGACCTATAAAACTGTGTACGAAGGAAAAGTGGGCAAAGTTTTCTACACATAAAGGGCTGTGGAACTCTAAAGGCACCACACAAAATGCTGAAATGATGATCTAGCTTTCATGCCTCTGCGCCTGCTGACTTATTTCTCCCCCTACCTCCCCTCCCCTCCCTTTCATCCCTCAGTGCTGCCAATTCGAGTCACAACAGCTAATCCTCAGGGGGACAGTCTTAGCCCAGTTTCCCCACCTCTTTCCCCTCTGACCCTCCTCCAATTAATCGGACTTCAGTGTAAACCTTTGCGGTCGATGATTGTGCAACGTCCACGTTTCCCTCGCCCTCCCACCCGGCCCCCTCCCCTCCAAGTTCAGGGGAACTCCCGTTACCGCGGTGCCACCGGCATTACTCATTCATCTCCATTCAGGCTTCCCCCAGCCATTTATTAAGGGCTCTGGGCTCCTGCCTTTCACTCTCACTCTCTGCTCCAACACCGCTCACTTGAGAGCTTCTCGCCTCGTCCCCTCGGGCCAGCTGTGGGAAGTGGCCGAAGAAAGAACTTCGTCTCCCTCCAGCAATGCATTTCCCTGTGATTCTGTTCTGCGCTCTCTGGTTTGCGGCGTCCGCGGAGACCTCGGATGATTATGAACTCATGTATGTGAATTTAGACAACGAAATAGACAATGGACTCCATCCCACCGAGGACCGTAAGTTCTTTTTAACTGTTTCTCTGCTAACCCTGACTACATATCCACCTCTTGGGGTCTAAATATTATACACATACTTTGTAGCCAAGGAAATGTGCTAGAAATTATAGCCTGTTTGGCAAAAGAAAGAAGCACTTTAGGAAAGAGGGAGGTTTCAAAAAGTTACTTCTGTCACAGATACAGAACAGCTTCAACCTCCTGAAACCGCCGATATTTGCCTGTTTTGAGCCGCACGAACGGCAATTTTACAGAGTTCCATTCCATGTACACCTGCACGAATGGTTTCTGGCGTCGTCGAGATACTCACACGCTGTTTTTCCGAGGTGTCCTTAAAGGGAAGGGGGCGCTGGGGATGGGCAGGAACTTGGGACCACCGAGGGAGGTCCCCTTTGTACAAAGCGCACCCGAGGAAGGCCTGGGCGGTGGGTAACGTGTGTGTCCCTCGCTCTAGCCACGCCGTGTGACTGCCGTCGGGAGCACACCGAGTGGGACAAGCTCTTCATCATGCTGGAGGACTCGCAGATGCGAGAGGGCATGCTGCTGCAGGCCACCGACGACGTCCTCCGCGGCGAGCTGCAGAGGCTGCGGGCGGAGCTGGGCCGCCTGGCCGGCAGCCTGGGGAGACCGTGCGCGCCGCCGGCCCCCGCGGAGGCGCGGCTGGCCCGGGC